>OU015462.1:41525639-42003139 GCA_907164805.1 Brachyptera putata | reverse complement strand
ATTGCGTATACATACAAAAATTGAAATAATATATTTTGAATACCATCTTTATGCTATTCTGAGCTATAGTGATGATAGCTATACTGTTGAACATGTATACAGGTTTTAATAATGCATTAAAACGTGGGGGCCTAATTGATTCCCCTAATCAGTGATGCACAACCCGCGGTCCCCGATGTTATTTTTGTGTCCCGATGGATAAATTTAAAATTCTTGAAATTTTCATAGCATTAATTAATCAACCCATCAACCCATTAATTTCCCTTGCAATATTTCCACGATTTTTGGCCCGCTTGTATCGTTTATTCCCTTCTAGAAATTAGTTTAAAGAACTACGATATTGCGCACGTCTTTCTGTAGAAGTGTCAGTGTAACTACAGTGTTCCTTGTGCCAGTATTCAGTTGTGCCAACTGTCACAATTACTGGTTCTAGCTTGGTTGTTAATTTAGGTTAGTTGACGATCATGTTGACTTAAATTTCTATTGGCAATAGATTCAACGATGGCAACATGGCAGCTAATAATCGATTGGCAGAACGGACTCAATATTTCCAGTTTACTTCAATAATTTGGCAATTAATTTACAGCTCATTAGGTTATAGTTCATAAATGTAATGTATATGGAAATATAACTCGAGGATTATTTTCCCATTGCAACGTGGAGATGACCAGAATAGACCCTTACTGGGGGTATGAGCGGTTGTGCCCTTATGTATAGGTCTAGTCTCATGGGAGAATTCATATTATTTTCCGGGACATATGTAACCTGTGAGGCTCGCGAACAAGTGAAAATGGATAAAATGGGCTACTGATAAAAAGGTTGTAGGCCTACATCACTGCCCTACATCATTCTGTGTTTCTATTCGAGTTGATTCTTCTCAGGGATAAATGTATACAACGAATAGTCGCCCCGTACAGTGAGATGTCTCGTGAATAGTTTTGGCTCATTTTTCGTGCGTGGCACCACAAAAAGCAAGCAGCACGCATGGCTATTCGGCTACGTTTTAAAGATCCGTCAAGAGATAAATAGCTTGAAAGTAAGAATAAACATGCTATTTGGCGCATCTTTGTTATGCGAGCTCGAAGCCAAACTTTTTCATAGTTTCCGTTTTTTGTTTCCCTTCTCTCTCTCTGTTTCTTTTATTAGAACTACCCCGTAATTGACGTTGGTGTATATTTATTATTACTGCTTCATATGAGATTTCAGCACTAATTAATTAGATTTTTCAGACAAAAAGAAGTTTGTATAGTAATACTAAGTTTTTAATAAGCTTCAATGTAATTTCATTATAGGATGATATACAGTCATAGTTGGTCTATTATAAAATGTTCGTTCAATTAACTCAAATTATTTATTAAAATTTCAATAATTGAATAAGGTAATTGTTTCTCTCATATATATGCCGCACTATTCGTGAATAATTCTACTTGCTCAAAACATTTTTCTCGGTTTTAAGTTCGAATATGAGTTCCTATTTTACCGTATACATTTAGTGTATAGCGGTAAATAATTCTTTACTTTTCCCTGAAGACACTTTTCTTCTGAAAAGTGCTGTTAACTTGAAACGTTTCCTCCGCATTTTATTCACCCAGAAATTATACTTACTTCCACGCGAGTTGGAAGTCGTCTACTAACAGAACAAACATATCGTTATATTTTGTACTTTTTGAGTGTCAATAATTTTCCAGAACGAGATTTACGATTACAAACACAGCAACATCTAGCTAAAACGTTGAATACTTGAAACTGCGGTGAGTTTCTGTACAATTACAAAAGTGAATTTACAAATTATTCAGTTGGTAGATAGTATATCTCTCGTGGAAACATGTGTATACGCTTTTTCTCCATCTCACTCGTTTCAACCATATAGCACACAGCTAAAGCGCCGCTCCGTGCAACTGTAATTTAATTTAGTTCTAGTTTTTTAAATTTCTAACCCAGCTGAGAGACGGGCTCAGTTGTAAGTAAAACGGCAAGTAATTTGGAACGTTGCCATTCGGGTCGGCGAGATAAGACCGCGTGCAATACCGTCCTATATCCTGAGAATTGGAAGAAAAGAGAATTTGCATGCTATGCTACAATTGGCCTGTTGTACATGAGACTACACAACATTGTAAATAGAATTACTATTGTATATCTATCTATGAATACAGTTTCTCTATGCAGCTAAAGGCCTATTTTAGGCACACGTATATATATATATATATATATATATATATATATATATATATATATATATAATATATATATATATTTTTATACACATATTATTTCAACTACTTTCTGATTAACCACCAGTAGGTTATTATAATGAACGATTTTTTAATAACTTTATTTTCAATCGTATCATATATATATATATATATATATATATATATATATATATATATATATATATATATATATATATATATGTATATATATATATATATATCAGTATATAACTCATCTTTCTCTTGGACGCGTTCAACCTTTTTCTCCGTTCGCATTTTTACTGCTGTCTCAAACCCTCTCTTGATATACACTTTCCAGCGATTATTTTCATATGGCAATACCACTTCAATATTTCTCTTCTCATCTTTTCTGCTCCAACGTACACTTGTGGATCCTGAAACTGGCTGATCAAGTAACGGTAAAATGTACCCTGAAGAAAATGTACTGACCTCTCACGCACTACAACTATAGCACACCATGTATTTACAAACTCCGGCACGTACAGGTTGTGGAAAAGCTAGTGTCGAAATATGCGTTGATTTTGTTTGAAATTTGATTTTAATTTAGGGGAGGAAAGATGCTTTTGGTTTTGGTGATGGTGCTCGTAGATGGGTCCGAGAACCAGAAAACGGCTTGGCGGCGACGTCTCACTTTTGACCCTTTTTTACGCACTTACAAAAATGAAGTGTACTTTAAACCCCTCATATCTTTAGTTGACAGAATGTTGGCAATTGATAGCTCGTCACTGTCGACAACATTCGTATTTTGTTTTAGTGCTGAATTTACCAATATGGGAATAACTAATTCTGGCTGCATGGTCATTGTTGTTATCGCCATGTAGTTACCATTTTATTTGTTTTCACTTATAACTCTCACGATAAGACTATAACTGGACCTTGTAATACCGGGCCTGATTGAATTGCTTACATACATTCACGGTTCTATAAATTGACTTCCTAATTGCTTCTTCCGTATTCATGAGTTATAAATTAGGCACAATTGATTACGCGTATCAAGGTCGGTTGAAAGGATATTTATTTGACTTCAGTGTAGATATTCAGTGTTCAAGTCTTGATTTAGAATTTCGACACAATTATTGGATTGCCCAATAACACAGCTAGGACAGTAACAATTATAAAAAATGATTTATTGATATATAACATTGGAATATAAAACAATAACGAATCGCGATTATAAACCAAGTTCGAAAAATCGAAAATTCTATGCCAAGTTGTGATTTCCCAATAAAGGGTAAGAATGACAATGTATAGGCTCGTTTGAATGGGGCACCGAAAGAGCACGCCAAAGTTGAAGAAGTAAAATGTAAAATAATGAATGTTGTCGCTAATATTTAAAAGTTGGTGTCTTCCTCATAAACAATCAAAACCTACCATGACCTACTCTATGCCTATATGAATATGGACGGTATATACGTGCATGCAGGGGCGTCGGAACACTTCGAAAGTTGGGGAGGGGGGGGGGGGTAAGCTCAACAATTGCGACCCCTGGGAAAGAAAGTATGGGGTACCAGTACCACATAATCAATATCCCAAAAGTGGGTTTCAACAGGAAACCATGAGACAAATTGTGTCTGACAAAACCTTTTTCTTGCCTCCATTTGGCCAAAAGTTGGGGGAGCAACGTCCCCCCCCCGGTTCCGACGCCAGTGCGTGGATGGACGGGGGAGACGAAGGCTCGGACCACTCGTGCGTTAGTGATGTGGGATAGGGGAGACGTCGATCGGAACCTTCAGGACCCTTACCGCGACTGCCACTTGAAATTACATATCTAGAGCGTAGCTAGCTCCAAGAGACTGAGGATTTTGATTTGATTATGTTCTCTAGCAGAGCTAAATACCATGGTAATACGAGATAATATCAAAGTCGCGGTCTTTAGAAAAGCCAAAAGTGTGACTGTGTGTCCCATATATTTAGCCTACCTCAACAGCAGTGCTAGTATATTGTGCTAACAATGGAAATTCACCAATACTGGAAATGTTGCCATGGTATAATAACCAATCAAAGTCTTTAGTTTCTTCGAGCTAGGACTTTAATTCAATTGACAATCGCGGTAAAAGTCCTACAGATCTCTTGGTACAAGTATGTAATGTAATATATCAAATTTTATTTTCTTGAATCACACGCATCTGTGTGTTGTGATGCTTATTGACCGTAGAGTCAGTATAGCTATCAACTATACCAAATATAGGTCGAGAATCATTAGCTGGCTCATTCATGTCTGCTAGCTGATTGGGTGACTTGTTCTGGATCTGGACTATCTGCCGGCGGTGATGTGATGCCCATCGGGGAATCTAGTCATTCAGCGCTAACAAGCTGCGGTTTATATCGTGTGTAGCTTTCCCCTGGGCGTGTAGGCAATTCTGCGTGCAGTCACCTTCATTAAACTTGGATGTCGTGTGAGAAAAGCAATTTATTAGGTTGAGTCTTCAGGGATCGACTTTTCAAAGGTGTGAGATATGTCAACATGCATTTTTTTTCGAAACGGATCTTTTTAATAACTAATATGATGTGGTATGAATTTTACACAATAATGCATTACCCTGTATAATTGCCACAACTCATTATTAAATATGTGTTCTAAATTGAATTGAATAATCTTCTTTATGTGGTTAAAATTACTAAATAATTATAAATAAAAGTTTGCTTACTCCGTTTCATTTTACATTCTAAATGTGCGCGAGTTTGAATGCAAAACTGGTCCAAATGAAATTTTTCTACGCATTATTCATTGTCTAACTTTTTGGAACGGTAGGCCTATGCAGCATAGTTTTGGATAAAAATTGGTGTGCTAGATTTTGAGAAATTATTGACTGAAATTCTGTAAATAACGCTACCTATAAAAATAACATGTCGAAAAAAGTGGACGATATTTATATCCGAGAAAAATTGAAATTTGACATGTAAGGATACCAATAACTGGCATGTTTGATGAAAATCGAATTAATTAGCGGTTTCAATACAAGGTGTTTGTATTACACTTTACACTTCATATAAACTGGATTATAGCTGTCTACGCTGGATACGCAACTGAGAGCAACATTGTTCTGGATCTATGAAACCGATCTAAATGTTTCTTATTATTTTATGTTTTGAATTTTTGTATCGTTTTTTTTTGGAGTGAATAAAATACATAACAAATTGAAATTGAAATTAATCTAAGCCACTGAGATCGACTACTTGGGCCAGGGGATGATGATAGTATATTTGATGCAGCTAACTTATATTGGCGATCTAGGTGGCGTCGAAGGTTTCTTAGCACTAGAGATGATCGTCAGCTGGGAGAAGTCCAAGTTAGGTATAATATCTCGCTCACCTTACAATGCACACTTATTCAGTTATAATTTTATATCTCCTATCGTTCGAAGAATTTACCACAAAATACTCGTATTCCGTTGAATCGTCATCTTTGGTATTCAAGTGCGCGTTGTGTTGATATTGACAAAGATTTAATTGCGATTTCCGGTGTGAAATATTATTGCTTCCGTTTGAGTCATTTCATATTCCGTTTAACAATTGGCTAAATGTGCCGTATCAACTTGTTGCCGCTGACAATTCCTTCAGCCTAAGTGACTTTTTTATTTTCAGCATTTTATTATTGAAATTGATTTAAATGCTGAATGATTTATATGTAAATTGATGAGTCTAATCATTCATTATACAGTATTCGAGAGTGGCGTAAGCATATAGCTGCTATAAAATGGAATCAGTGTAATTTTCCTGATATGATGATTATTTCTCAGCTGAACATTTTTTTATACTTTCAAGTTTTTCAACAAATAATCTGCAAGCATTTGGCTTTTGTAGTTATTTGTAGTTAGTTTATTGTATTTTCATTAAATAGTGAGTAACGCTGTAGTTCGTGGTATAGACATTTCAAAATACAAAGACATTTATTATTGATATCATTATTATTTATTAATATGAACAGCTTGGCTCGAAGTCATTGCATGTTCACCAATTAAGCCTAAGAGTGCAAGGTAGAATCATTCGGACGGATCACCGCTAACATTAACCCATTAACAAACTGTTGAATAGTAAACAATTAAGGTCAGGTATAATGAACAATTCAATAATCTGTATTGGGGAAATATAGTTATTACTTATACCATCTTGGAGGTATTGGAAATATCTGTGTTTCCTCTTTATTAGAAGTTTGATATCTTAATCAAATCTACTCCCAAATATAGATGCTATCCAATCTATCTAATCCTATCCAATCCAATCCTATATCCTATCCCAATCTATCCAATGATGGGTAGTAATTTAAATAGACCAATTACACTTCCAAATCCCATCGCTTGATGCTGTCGATCGTTATACTGCATATTCCTGTCGATATTGTTAATTCGAAGATTAGATAACATCTGTTCCAGTTAATAATTTAATATTAAATTGAAGGATTTCCTTTTCTTTGTTATAGATTACAGTAATCCAAGAACCAAGAAGTAAACCGATTATAAAATTGTGTTTTTTCATGATCCAATAATCCTTATCAATTGGCCGCGGTAGTTTTACGACACAATGCAATCGTTTTAGTTTTACATCCACTGTGCCTTTATTGACGTGAACGAACGTGGAGCTATAAGCTGTACCAGCGATTATATCAATGTTTTATGTACCGTACCATGTTGTCGATAAGGCGAGAGTTATAGGCCTGGCAAAAACGTATATACTTGGAACATTATGAAGACCAGAACCTTGAAAATATAGAAACTTTAACGAATAATCGTGGTATTTATTTTCTTAGTTTTATAACAAACTATAGAAACCATTATTTTAATTTCAGAAATTATAATTTATTTATTTGTACTCCAGGGCCTGGCTCTTTTTATGAATCATGACGTAGACATTACTCGATTCTGTTTATGTTTCTGTACAGAATCAGTATAGTGTCTTGACTCTTGGTCTCTGTAGAACAAAATTATTAATTATAATTTCTGAAAGTGAGATGATGATTTCTAGTTTTCTCTCATATTGGGGAAATGAAAATCGTCATTATTCCATAAAATCAAGTTCAAGGCATTCAACGTTTGAATACGCACCAAGCTGAAAATAGATGAAGATTTACACAAAATACATTATTTATATTTCAAATATAGTGTTTGGAGGACGGAGGTAAATAGTGTAGCCGCGATATTATAGGCCTAAATATGTATATATGTATATATATATATATATATATATATATATATATATATATAAATATATATATCGCGTATACTTTTTCGTGAAAAAAGACCGAAATTCGTTTATACATGCCAGTTATAGCCCTACATCCTAAACGCAGCCCCCTTCAGTAACTGTTGGTGGATTAACTCATATCAAGTGAGGTTGATTATATGTTCGTATCAAAAGAAACATATTTCAAAAGGTCCCGTGATGATGGTAATTATTACTATTGTTGCGTGCTCAACGACCCCATCTACAGCTAGGCTATTTAGGGGTGACAGGAGTTAGTGAATATTTGCTCTCCATACCAGTTCGTCATTGTTGACCTTCGGTGAGCAAGAACATAGACCAAAGAATACTTTGGGAAAAGTATAGGCCTATTTTCCAAAAAAAAATATATATATCATTATTATTTTTATTATTTTTCATTTTTTTTTTCTATATATTTATATACCTTAACTATTATACTCTCCATCTAACGACATGGGGATATTCGACCGCCCGACTTTTTTTCAGACTTTACCGTAACTATTATTCATTATTATGTCTTCAGAATTGTATTTTTGTTCCCACGTAAAAAAAATACACAACTTTCAACTTGATTAAATCAATATTTCTTCCGCTATTTCCATGAAAAATATTATTTACGCGGTATTTTTTTTTTCTTCGCTTGTGTTGTATAATAGCTCGTATCGTCAATATAGTTATTCGAGTTATGTATAATCATAACTATGGCTCATTATATGTATAGACGCATAACTGATAGCCTGCTGTTAATTATTACTATTGTTTGCTTGACGACCGCCCACCAGCTGTATAGGTAACACAGCCATTATACTGATTGCCTCGTAATAGCTTCGTAGAACGTCATTACCAATCCACGAACAATTATTAATTACTTCAACAATCGCAAATAGAGGCTTATAACAAGTTATTCTGCGGAGGAAATACATTTGTGAGCTCGTTTTTTATGAATGCACGAGAAAAGGGTTTCCGTAAATCATATCTAGACTTTCCGTCTAATAATCCTTTCCGTATGTGTAATCGATGAACAATTTAGCTACACGGACACGGCACCTCCACCAGTGTGTTTCGCATAGCGGATCTCTCGTGTGATGACGAATCCGATCGACCGTCTCCCGTATCCCACACCACTAGCGCACGGGTGGTTCAAGCCTTCATCTCATCTGTCGTCGAAACGAGTGAAGGTGAATGGTGAAGTTCTTGAGTATACCATGCATTGAGGACCGTATTATCTCTAACACACTTGCCGAGTGGGAGAAAATTGGGGTCACTGAAGTGTATATGCATCTTATCTTGACCAAATCGAGTGTATTTATTGATTATAGAGTT
The DNA here is from genome assembly GCA_907164805.1 of Brachyptera putata. Taxonomy (NCBI): domain Eukaryota; kingdom Metazoa; phylum Arthropoda; class Insecta; order Plecoptera; family Taeniopterygidae; genus Brachyptera; species Brachyptera putata. The sequence goes on along the minus strand of OU015462.1, from coordinate 41,994,383 downwards.
ACTGTCACAACAGAGATTTGCATGAGTTTTAGATTTTGTTTTTTTAGAATGATTTTTTCAGTAGATTCAATCATTTACGTACGGTATATAGCAGCCAAAACAGTTTTCAAAAAATTAACAATTGGCATTTCAAATATGTTGAACATTCAAAACCTAGTGATCTGATAAAAAAAAATTGCTTTTGATATGCCGTCTTCATTGGTCACCATTGTCATGGCACATTCAACTATATATGACATTTCTTTAATAATTTAGTCTTCATCGAGAATTGAAAATTCATTCGAATTCATTGATTGATTACCATTACATATTTTAATTATTTTGTGAAACTGAGAACTACGGGCATGCATTGCCCATTGTCTCAGACATACTTGACATTATATAGAGCTCTACTCCGTGGCTCAGTCAGCTGAGGCAACGATCAAGAAACTGAAGTCTGAAGTCACCGTTGGGCGTGGGTGCGAGTCCCACATAAGGCATGGGTTTTTGTAAACGTCCTTTCACTCATCATTACTTCATAGTTTAATTATCACCTCATCATTCGTACCCCCGTATAACCTAGCTGTTGGTGGGATCGTTAAGCAAACAAAATCTTCGTCATTAGACGACTAAATGATTCATGTTTTATATTTCAATGTCTTTATCTATACTGTGCATGTATTTCGACAGCTACGTGAGTCATTCAAGTTGTTGGAAGTTTTGGGCGAATAATCGGTATTTGTGTTCTGTTCTGTTCATAAGCTGCGTGACTCACACAAAACTACGTGTAATTAGATACATTATAGTGATGAGACGACAGAACTGTTTTGTGAACTGACCTGCTCGTCGTCATAGCTAGACTAATGTGTCTCTGCACCAAGCAGTAAACACAATGTTTTATTATTGTTTGTTTGCTTGACGACCACAACAAAAGCTAGGTTACACGGGGGTACGAATGAGCGGATGATAATGAAACGATGAAGTGAAGATGGGTGAAAGGACATTTACAAAAACCCATGCCTTATGCGGGGCTCGAACCCACGCTCAAAGGTGAATTAGTTCCTATCGCTAGCTTAATTTTTATCTTATTGTTATCTTCATAATATTAATTGCTACTACTTATACTACTAATAATATCTCTGTACGATTTAATCCGATTTTAGTGAAGATGATACCAAAGAACAAACGATAATTGGTATTATCCTATATCAACAGCCCATACACAGCCAGCTTGAAGTCTGGGTTCAAGTTAATGCTTGATTTATCTTGTACAGGAATGCACCCCCTGGGCATCGCAAGAGTTACCTCCCATAATATTACCATTAAATACAATGTAATCTATCGAACAAACTCCACACAATAAAGTAGTGCATTCAGGGATGCGAAGAGTTCAATCATTCGTGTTGAGGAAATCAATTCTATTTTCTATTTTCTATCATCTTGGTCTACTTTTTCGTCGATTCATCATCATCTTTGTCATTTCTTGTACAGAAGTAACAATTTGTCACAGTACCATTGTTCGTTCGTAGATCAGAATCGCCGTATACTCGCACGTGTATCGATTTATCGAACTCGAGATAAAACACGTTTCTGGTTCTTGCTACGTAATAAATAAATCGAATTAAATCGAATAAGTCAATATTTCAACAATAAGTGGTAAATTTGCTGTAACGACCCAACAGCACGATCATAAAGAGTTGAGCCTTTCATGCACTGTTATATAATTTCGATAATAATAGTTATAGCGCAATTTGTGATTACCGAGAAATAGAAGTATTTTCCTAGAGGGATATAAACCTAAATCTATCATTTTGAAATGTTTTCTTCGTTTTGTTTGTATAGCAATTATTCACGATACTTTACTTGAGTATATTCACCAAATGTCGTACAAAAAAAAACATTAAATTGAATCAGATGTCTTTTTTGTGGGGATTGGCGAGTTGTCCGAAAAAACAAACTGTAATGGGCATGTATAGTCATATTTTGGACAGCTGATTCTAGAAGTTTGTGCCAAGTCAACGTGCTTCGATTCCTTGCAGATAATTGATCTAATTAGGCGTAGCTAGCGAAATTAAGACGGGTGGATTAGTCGCTACTTGCCAAGACCACTGAACCATCATTTAGGAGACAGGAGCTCGATTCCCGCCATGATCCTGACACGTTTCTCGTGATTTGCATTAGTTGTTGAAGTGACTACTGAGATGGGGCCACGACCGCGTCCTTCCAACTGTCCACAACATGTAATCTTTCAACATTTCTTCCCGTATCGTCTCATCATTCACCTTCCATCGTACACCGACGCTAATATATCTTCTTGTCATTACATTGCGTCGTTGAATCCAATATATATTATCAAATGTAATCATGTGGGAATGATTAAGTAAGTATGATACACTATTAGGTGGGAACGGAATTACACACAATTGGAGCGACCTTACAAATGTACGTATAACCAACTCATGAATAATCTCATCACCATTGGTGCTCACAGGGCCGTATTAAGACATTTTGCGCCCGTACGCCCGGAATTTTCTTCACCCCCCCCCCCTCCACCCCCCTCCTTCAGTATAGTAATTAATTCGGAATAGCATACCATCTCATATATATGACGAGCACTAGGTTCTTATTCAGAAGCACATTCATAATTATTGTTTTGTGTTGCTCTCTATTCATTAGTTGACTTCTCAAAACGTGAATGTATATCATGTGAAAATATACGATTTCTTAAAAAATATATATTCATACGTTAATATTTGCCGCCCCTTGAGAATCTGCTGCCCTAGGCCTGGGCCTCGTAGGCCTAAATACGGTTCTTGGTGTTCATGCTGTTTCCTGGCATATCCTTCGTAACAAACATGTTAATCTTTTCAGCTAGTTTTAATTAATTTTCATTTGGCAGTCTGCACCCTCGATGAATGAAATGAAACGATTGTTTTTTATCTGTAACATTTCAGAGCAGATCCAGGAAACAGAAATCACCTACGTAGGCTTGTATTAACGTTCTGAGAATAGAACGTTTGTTAACGTTTTAAAGCTCTTTTGATCACGTGATCGTATATCTCTCACTATGATGATTTATGAATGTACCCTGCATCAGTGCCTGGATCAGTGACGACTGAAGACTGATGATTGCAAGGCATCCCTTGACAGCGAATGTATTGATAGTATGATGGCACTTGACTATCGGCATGACGTTTTGTAATGCAGTCAGAGAGCCAGTATGTAATGCAGTCAATGCCGCCTGTTTGAAATGCTCAGTCGATGACACAGTTAGGTATGCGGGCTATAAGATATGCATGTCATTACAAATCAACCATGGATCACGTTTTTTTATCACATCCTTTAATATTATTATTTAAAGGCCATCACAACCCTGAAACTAGCTTTTATTGAATAATGACGATATTTATTTCCCCAATTTCAAAGAAAACTAGAAGATATCGTATCAATTTCAGAAATTATTATTGATACATTTGCCCTCCAGAACCCGGCCTTTTTTCTGATTCGTGACGTAGCATTCGTGTTTCTACACAGAATCGGTAATACCTACGTCATGACTCATGGTCTCTGGAGGACGACACAATTAATTCTGATTTCTGAAATTCAGATGATGATTTCTAGTTTTCTGTAAAATTACTGAAAAGAAATATCGTCATTATTCATCAAAATCTAGTTTCAGGGTTGTGATGCCTTTCATCATTTGAGAAACTTTTCACCTTCATTTAAAAAAAGTATTTCGATATAGATGAAAATAAAAATCGAGATTGTGCACAGTGCATGTTGTACACGACATAGCACCGTTATGACGTCATTCAGCACTTCTCGTGTGCAATGCGATTTGACTTGATGACGTACATGAGTGGTCTATGACGTCAGAGAGGAACACCAAATTACTTATTGATTGTAGAATTCTATAAAAAGCTACATATAGTTTCTTGACTGACTCTATAAATAGCCATTGATGATAACCGTGGCAGTGGGTAGAAATCGTGTCTACTTATAGAATGCGGACGAGTTATTGATATATGGTTCAACTGCTAACCTACAAGTCACGACCTGCCCACTATTTATTCATTTATTCAAATTACGTGATGTGTGTGAAAGCATATCAATTTTTCTTTTCATTTCTACTTTTCGCTAACCTAAAGTTGATACTACATTGAAATTAAACGATATGAAATTTCAATAATTATTAAAAGTATTAAAAAGCTTATTTTTTCAAGGTTCAACTAAACCCTAGACACTGTATAACAATGAATAAGCCGCCCCGGTGGCTAAGTCATCTATCGCTAGCGGTAGAAACTGATGTCATCGTTGGGCGTGGGTTCGAGTCCCGCATAAGGCATGGTTTTTTGTAAAGAAGTTCTTTCACTTATCATCACTTCATCGTTTCATTATCATCCGCTCATTCGTACCCCCGTATAACCTAGCTGTTGGTGGGGTCGTTAAGCAACATTGGAAAAAAAATAACAATGAATATAGAGCCTAAGTTAACATTACTCACCAATATCTGTGCCAATATGACGTATAGTACAGACTACCAATTTCACTCAATGGTCAATTCGGTAGAATTGTAATTTGTGTCCGCCTATACTGTCGTCCATGTACCCACTAAATTGTAAAAACTTCATTAATTTAAGATAAACTCACGGCAACTTTTAAACATTTACATTTACGTGTGAAATCTCTCTCATCTTTCATCGCACACGTTGCATTTTCCAAGCTTATTGAAATGCTATTAAATCAATAAAACTGGAAACAAACTCATGACGAATAACTAGAAGGTATAGGATCATACCGGCGGGGCACCACAAAAGCGATCTTACCATCTCAAAGAAAATCATTAAGGGGATGCACGGTGCTAACAAAAATCGAGAAATTTATCTCTACTATTTTTTTCCTTTTTCAAAAACTAGTGTAATTGAATGAAAAGTTCACATCTTCAAGATAATTTTATGCTCTCCAAGTAATATGACATTTTATTTTTGTGAATTCAATCAGTTTTGAGATAAAACGTCCATGAATGCCATCACATTTTTTTATTCATTGACGTATTATCTCAAAACTGATTGAATTCGTGGAAATAGAATGTTATATTAATAAAAGAGCATGAAATTATCTTGGAGCTGTAATCTTTTCATCCGATTATACTGGTTTTTGAACATGGAAAAAATTAGTGAAGGTGAATTTCTCTATTTTTATAAGCACCGTACATGAACCCCCTCAAGTATAATGGTTAACAAACTGTAGTGTAAATAATGAGTAAAATATTCGGTGGTAATGTGCAATTCAATCATTCTTGTTGGGGAAACAATCAGGTCATAGTTGCAATAAATAACGAAATAACCGAGGCTTCCCCATGAAACGTACTGTTATCACACATGACACACTGTCGGCGGGCAGACTTCGGTTTGACGGTGACCAAGAAATGAGAAGAAGATTGGATATTTGGTCGATGATGCGCGAGAACATGAGAGGATGGCGGACGAGGAGAGGAATTGGAGCGGACAGCCACCGGAGAGATGGATGCTGCTGTCTGTACCAGCCGAGTCACCATGGCAACGGAGCTGATAACATGCATGCATCTCGTAGATACACAGCCACGCCCTTTGTACAAGCCAATCCCTTGTAACCAGGAAATAGGTGGACAAGGGGGTCTCCGAACCAGTATTTCGTGATGGAAACAATAATGTGGAATGTTATTGAAAATGTGCATTAGATGCTCGAGGATATTCATTAATTAGATGTGCGAAGCGAACATCCAATGTTACTATATAGGCCTACTCCAATAAAACATGTGTTCTGTTTTGTTTTGTTAGGGCTCCTGAAGAACGAATACCGGAATAAAGTCGACTCGGTTGTGTGACATGGGTTTGGGTTTCCAACCATACCTGAACCCCGAAGCCCATGTCACACGACCGAGTAGCTTTTTTCCGGTATACGCTCTTCTCCGCCCCGTTTTGTTCGCGCTCCACAGGTGAATAAATTTGGACATTTTGATGAGACCTATAATACAGCATCATCTATCTCCATACTGTTCAGTTTGGCGCCGCAATCGGTATATCCGCTTTTTTCAATCATTTTTCAACCTTTTACGCGTGACAATAATGCGTGATGAGTTGAATAGTTATTACTAACACCATCTCGAAGGTAATGAAAATACCTGTGTTTCCTCTTGACTAGAATTTCGATGTCTCACACCGTTCAAAACTTACCACCAAAAACCTCATATTCCGCTAAATCAACTCCCATGGACTCTTAATCAGCGTTTTGTCAATACGACCGGAATCAATAATAAAACATTATGATATTAACTGAAGGCTAAAACGATTATTAAAAGAGATAAATACTTTACACGCTAAGCCGATACTATACGACGTTTTAATAGGTTATACTCATCCGACCTACATTCAACTGAAAGCCTCAAAACATTGACACAGAAATTATTTAAAATTAAGGACTAGTTCAACTGCGAAAAAAGTTCGATATGTTTATGTCATCACTCGTCAGGACACGAGACTTTTTTTCACCCACACAAATTATTGGATTGTTCTTTATCCCTGCTCTTTTTTGTGAGTGTGTTAAATGAGTTCGATTCATTCAATATAGGCCTTTCTAGTCAGGATACGAGATTTGTTCTCACCAAACACAAATGATGGAATTTCTATTTATTCTCGATCTACCGGCACATACAGCGCAGTGGCGCTCGCTTCATGTGATCTGGGAGGTGAGGGGAATTCCGAACCCAGTTCTATCCCCGCCGCCGACCATCTTTAGAGAGGTTTTTCATGGTTTCCCTCTGTAGTCTAGGCTAATGCCGGGATGGTTCCTATAATAAGTCGGCCGTGACCGCTTCCTTCCCACTATCCTTCTCATTGCCCAAGAACCTTCATCTCATCATCCCATCAATCATCCATCCGACGCCATTAGATCTCAGTTATCATAACAGTGCGTCGTTAAACCAATATAAAAAAAATCTCGATCTTGTTCGAGGGCGTTTTAAATGAGTTTATAATATAATTATTCATTTTTGGAGGAGTGGTAAGATATAGCCGTTGTGGTGCGGCGCCCGAACTACGTCCTACCTTGCGTCATCCCTATAAGAGACGGTGGGGTCGACTTGGCAAAATATGGGTTTCTTGGTGATAACTTTTGAACAGTTCGAGATATCAACATTCTACTACATAATAAGGCTCGAAGGATGTCTTCAGTAAATTCAAATTAAATTTATTTATAGGTTGATATAAAATTTACGGTGCATCGCTGGATTATCTTTTTTTTAAGTATAAGTTTTTCCGGTGTACGTGTTTTTCTAGATGTATCGCCGGATTATCTTTTTTTAAGTACAAGTTTTCTTCTCTATGATAATTTTGATACCTCATACCGTTCAAAAGTTATCATCAAAAGCCTGATATTTCGCTAAGTGCACGGCTATGGCGCTGTTAATTGGACAACAATGACTTTGTCAAGTTTGACATGTTCATAAAACTGAGCCTCGCAAATCGATACATCAAGTGAGAACACGACCGTAGGCGTTAATCATATACTAAAGATATACAAAGACAATTCACCCAACGTTGAATTAAAATACATCCTCTCTCTCCTATCCCCACTCTTTTGCCTCCACCCTTCCCACACCCTTGGAGTACCGTCGGTCACCGCTAATACCCCGTTCACACTATGATCACTAACTGATGTTAGTGTTAACGGAACGCAGTTATAGTATATACTAACTGACATAAAACGCTATCACTTCGTTCTGTAAACACAGTTAGCGATGCCGATGGATGTCGGTTAGTACTAACAGCAGTTAGTGAACATAGTGTGAACTGCCATTGGGTAAAAGAGTGCTGAGAATCGCTTCAGCGTTTTGAGTTTATATTTTTCAAGAACCGCTTCAATTGTTTCATTCTTCCGACCTTGTTTGACGGATTACGATGATATGTGTTTATATTAATACCCAAGTACGTGTTTTGATTGTATCGGCTCTTCCCATTAAATATCCCGCTAACCTCAACAAACAAACCGTTCCAATATCATCAATTAATCAGTGTGTGTTCTGTACCGTGTCTATAAACGTTTGTTATCTAGTGCGCAATTAGTGTTTGAATCCTGGGGGGGAATAACCATTACTTCGCGTCTATAATGGTATTTGCTGACCACTGACCGCAATATCCTAGTCCTTTCACACATTTCCTCTTTTATCCCTGTATTCCGGTTGCCTGCGTCGTTTTGCCTGCGGTTACGACAGGAGCTGATTTCAATTGTCTTCTTCAATAACCATTTTTAAACTAGGGAAACGCAGCAGATGCGCTGTAAGACGAGCGAGATATCTACCTTGAGTATAATCAAAAACTCTACACACCTTGATCCATATATAAAGTCATAAACGGAAAAAGGAGGTCGTTTACCAACATAAAACACAAATTGCACCGTGATATTTTTATAGAAGGCCCTATTGTTTTTTTTAGGGCAAGGTTTAAGATTAGACGAAACTACATCTTTCAGAAGTGTTAAAACCTTGGAGTTTCTGCAAGTGTTTAAAAATAAACTGAAGTTTCTACAATTGTTTTGTTGGTAGACAACCTTCCGTGAATACAAGTTTACATGCAAAGTGTAGTAACTATGCCTTAACTCTAAAAACATGAGTATTAGTTTAACTTAAGGATTGTTACAGGATTTGTTTGATCTTGAGGTTAGTCGATATAAAAAGGGTTAGTGAATGAGCGGGTGATATTGAAACGATCTAAAGTGAAAGGATGTTCACAAAATCCCATGCATAATGCGGGGGCGTGAACCCACGCCCAACTTAGTTCTAGAGAACTGTCATAGCTGAATGAACCACGCGGGCTGCTTGAAGAGTTTTATTGAATAATGTTTAAAATAATTATATCCCACGTGTTATATTATAAATAGTTCCCCTCCCCCCTCCCCCTCCCCCCTTCCCATATGACATGTAGCTGTCGGTGGGCTATCAATTATTTCTTTTGCGGTAGTAAAATCGATCTGGTGATGCCCCGACCGTATGATCCTACCTTGTCGTACTAAGCGTCAATATTGGAAAACAATGTCTTGCGTCAAGTTTTAATTTCAGGTTCCGCCGAGCGTGCCTGCAGTTAAAGTAGATGCCATTGTTTACACTGCATGATGTATGCGAGGGAAAAAATGAATTATTCACAGAAGCTGTGACACTTTCAAATGTAATGCATTTTTACGCATACTGTTTGGTGGTATTGAAAGTATCTTTATTTTTACCAATTTTTAGAAGTTGATCTTTGCTATTGTTGAACCTATTGCTATTGTAAACCGTGCTATTGTTTTTGTTGTTGTTGTTGCTGTCTGTTGGTGGCGTTGCGCAACCTACATTTAATTAAATCCCAATCGAACCATGATAGCCACCTCACTAAATTAACTTGAAACCATAGACAATACATATCTGAAACCAATGTAACTCAACTAAAATCTATATTTTATCTTTAGTAGTGTATAACAGGCCTGTTTGTGAAAAAGAGTTTGTATATATGAAAGAGATTTTCGAGGACTGGTAACAGATTTTAGTCCTCCCCCCCCCCCCTCGTCCCCCACTCCCTCCTCGCCCCTATGAAAAAACTTTTATTATCCACGGTAAATCTATGACACTTCAAACTGTTATGATGGAACCGACTGGATTTGAAGTTTGATTCAAATAAACATGACAAAAAAATTCAATACAAAAAGTTTTTTCATTCTGTATAGGCACAGAAAAGTTTTTTGAAAGAACTCTAGAAAATCATGTTTTATTCAATGAGCACCCTCGGCATGGCTGCAGGATGACTGGTTTCCGAGTCGGCAGCACCAGCCATATAGCTGTTCTGACAGTTATGCATGTGATGTACCAGAAGCAGCTCGGAATGCTAACGATGCCCGGTGGAGAGAAATACCACGCCACATTCAGACAGTATGCCTATACCAACTCCCTTGATCAAGCGCTTCTGTACGCATCAAAACTGCGTCGAGGTTGTCTCTTTCTCTCTAGTTCTTTCTCGTCTTTCCAAGTCACGGGTTAGGGGTTGAGGACAATCGCAAACTAGAAGAGAGGTTTAGACCTACATCTCAGGTTATAAAAATAAACCTTTGCTTTTATCATTTTTAACATAACATTTATATTACGCTTACTGAAGAAATTTTTATTTTTATTTGTATATGTATATTTTATGAACGGTCATATATTATGTATTGTTAGTATATGAAGCAGTGAATATGAAGCATACACTATTATCGAGCTTTATCCTAATCCAAGGAAGGAACCTAGCTGTTGGAAGGTCGTTAAACACCATTCTAATTTGAGGAATAATGGTGGATCGTAATAGGCGACGTATTCGCGGACGTATTTGATTGTATACCGTATATATATACACACGGAACAATAAGAGCCGATAAAAGGCGAAAACATATATTTTATAAATAACGTTATTTTTATTTAAAAAAAAAACAGAATTTACTTTAAGCTGAGATATATTTGGGTGATTTGGGATACGTAATGTAGATATGAGTAACAGTCATTATTTTACTGTATTATTATGTGACTTGTTATCAATTGAAGTAGTTTAAAGTATGCTGTGTAATATTGCATGTTTTTTATTACGTCATAGGCTCTTTTTTTGTATTGTCATCCCTAATTTTTAGTGTAAAGCATCTTATACAATGGTCATTAAACCATGGTATTAGAGAAATAAAAAAAAAAAATTAGGAAATGTCTGTTTCTGAAACTATCTTTTTGACATCTGACAGCTGACCTAGGATTTACCAAGGGAAATGAAATGTGTTTCGTGTGAGCCTATAGCTAAGCACGGGGCCTTACACTTATTTGATGTGTTAGTTTGTACGAACACAGAACGTTTTGGACATTGACAAACAAACATAGCTGAATCAGCTGATGCGCAAGTTCACTGTTCATCTTCAAAATAGACAGAAATGTTAAGAAATTAAATAAAGTCACGTGCAACGGTTGCACTCGTGACTGTTCAGATCAGGGGTCTCCAAACTACGGCCCGCCATAGTGTATTTGATTGCATTGTAAAATGTACAATTTAAGTAATTCATATAAAATAATGAGCAGATGTTTTTATTTAACGACCAATTAAAAAAGACAATAACTGAAATACATATGAAATTGAACATTTTAACTGTAATTAATGATATGAGATTCACCCTAAAAATTTACAGTAATTGACATAGGTAATTGACGTAATGAATTGAATACTTATTATGATTATTGAGATTTGTGTATCTCCCCACAAGATGGAGCTGTTGGCCATTGGGACTTGTTGGCCCTTGGGACTTGTTGGAGGAATCAGTGTGGCATTTGGCCTAAGACGTTTGGAGACCCCTGTTTAGATTAACGCGATGCTTGAGGAGTGTAAACCTTGTACGTGTTTGTTTGAAGACCGCAGTCGCACCAACTAAACTGATATGTTATTTGGAGACCATAGTGCACCATGCATACGATCTATACCCTATATGAGGATGTTCCGATAGTGCTAACTTCCTTGGACGTACCACACTTTAGACGTTGTTGCCCGCTTGCGCATTGGACATACTCTTCTGACGCACGGATTCATTCTGAGAAGAGAAGAGCCACCTGAGTGTGAGGAGTGCCTTGAGCCACTCACAGTTCACCACCTCTTGGTCGACTGTGACAAGTTCCGGGGTCTGCGCCGGAGTCTGCGTATGCCGGATGACTTGTCACGGATCCTTGGTGATGACTCAGATAGCGTATCCTGTGTCCTTGAGTTTATAAGAAAAGCAGGACTCTTGAACTTGATATAACTTGACTTGACGATGATCGTAGTTTTAGTTGCAACTCTTGTGTGAATGTTCCTGTTTGTATGCATGTAATTTATTAGTATGAATGTGTGTGTGTATGTGAGTACGAATGCAAACTTGACATTATCCTAACTGTACGACACATCTCTCTCGAGATTTATTCCTTTTAGTATTGAACAAACGACCAAAATGACGTTTTTTATACAATCATTTTCTTCAGCTATCAAGTGTATCAGTGTGTGTATGACGATTTACATCATACACACAGTCGTTCAATGCTGTGTTCATGAAATGTGTGTATGACTTTTACATCATACACACGTTTGTTTCATTGTTCTGTGTTTGAGGAACGTGTGTTTGACCATTTACGTCATTCACGTATTTGTTAACCGTTCTGTGATACGTTTAGTCCTTAACTCACCTCTTGTGCCGTTTCCAACATTGTTGGTTTCATGATTCGGTTCATTACATCGTATTCATTACATCGGTTCATTACATCGTACAGGCGCAAAATGACCTCGGTGTCGACGCGCCTCTAAACCCAACATTCATTCATTCATTCATTCTTTAGACGTTTTTCTTTATATTTTCAGTTTGAGAAATTAGACTTTTTAAAAACAGATCAAAAGGCAATGTCTGTTATCAAACATACTCTTTTATTATAACGCCTTCCATTAAAATAATATTGACCAAAATTGTCTGGCATTATTTTTTAATCGAGTAGCCTATGTATTCACGTATGTTAATTTTCAAAATTCATAATATGTAGAACATTCCAATAAGAATCAATTTCAATTATCATTTAATATACAGTATGACATGTCAAATATTTTACAATGAAAAAACAAAAATTGACTGTAAAACATATTATTGATATTATTAACATTGGGGTCGTCTTATACACATTCTATTGCGGAACGAAGTTGAATAACCTAATAAGTTTGTAAAATTATACAAATTTTAGTAAGAATAAAAATTATTCAATAGTATGCATGGTTTCTTCATCTCTCTAGAAAATGTCACCACAATATCGAAAATTCATTTGAACTGTACAGAAAAAAAAATAGAAAAATTGCTTTTTTTATGGATTTGGAATTGTAATAGATTCAAATTTACTCACGCTGTTCAATTAAAATTATTAAGCATATAATAGATGCGTATCTATAAGGAGAGAGAGATTTCATTTTCAAACGGAGATGTATATGGAGTATAAACGAAGATAATATGAGAGGAATGTAAATGCAGTATAAGACCGCGTGCTTACGACTTCGTGCTTAGCCGCGTCATTACGACCGCGTCTCTACGACCGCGTGTTCACGACCGCCAGCTTACGACCACGTAATTACCATCGCGTACTTACGGCCGCAAGCTTAGACCGCATTTTTACGGCCTCGTGTTTACGACCGCCAGCTTACGACCACGTAATTACCACATCGCGTACTTACGGCCGCAAGCTTAGACCGCATCTGTACGACCGCGTGCTTATGACCGCGTGCTTGGACCGCGTTGACAGCAGCGAAGGGGATGTTTTTTTCAATACACGTGGTGCAAGGTTTATGATGTGAAGTGAACTGACATTGACACTACTTTTTATAGACACCAGCTCGATCCCAGTTGACACCTGGCCAAGCATTTCTCATTCCAATAATACGATTTACGAACACAAATAAACTTTCAGAGAGAGAGAGAGAGAGAGAGAGAGAGAGAGAGAGGGAGAGAGAGAGAGAGAGAGAGAGAGAGTGAGAGAGAGAGAGAGAGAGAGAGAGAGAGAGAGAGAGAGAGAGAGAGAGAGTGTGGTTATGTAACTAGAGTATTAGAGACGTGTGAGGAGGAACACAGCACTATAATCCTGTATTTCATAGATGTCTGAGATTTTTTCATTGGATTTTTATTTATTTCTTCATTCAACGACTGTTTACAATTTATGTATCAGTATAATGATAGTCAATTCCATAATAAAAAGTAAATACACTTGATGCTGCTGGAAAAAAACATTGTCAAATTAAAATTTTCGAATTGCCACTTAGATGCCATAATATAAACATTGTCATTCAGTATTATCTATGTAGTATATATATATAAATAGAGTATAGCTAATTATAGCTATAGTTGATGGTTGATGGAAATAGAGAAATTCCTCTTTACTATTTTTTTCTAATGTCACAAGCAAGTGTAATTGAATAAAAAGTATATGTCTATATCAACTTCGAGATAATTTTATGCTCTTTAATTAATACGACATTCTATTTTGTGAATTCAATCAGTTTCAAGATAATACGTTAAAGAATATCAAGAACGTGATGAAATTCAGTGGCGTCATCTTAAAACTGATTGAATTCACACAAATAGAATGTCGGATCAATTAAAGAGCATAAAATTGTCTTGGAGTTGATATACTTTTCATTCAATGACACTGGTTCGTGAACATGGGAAAAAATAGTAAAGAGGAATTTCTGTATTTTTTTTCAAGCACCCTGCATTTAAACTGTTGCAGGTCTAATATTTTTGTCGACCTAGAGCAAGATGCAAAGTTTTAGTATCTCTAAGTGAAGCGTGATGTACGGGTATACTTGTATTCAGGCGCGAACCTCCCGTTCGCTAGTGGTGTGGGCCACGGGAGACGACCGATCGGTACCTCATCACTCGTAAATACGAGTATATAATACAGGTCAAGTCAACGATTGGTGGAAATTTGACGCATTTCGAAATCTGCTCTAGCTGATAACGATTTATAAATACATTCTCGACAAACTTAGCCTAAATACGTTGTATTTAACCGTAGTCATTAATTGAGCGTAATTGGTGTTCGTACAATTGCATTGGTGTATACAGTGTGTATTGCAGTGTGTCTATCCACTGCTATATGGGCGGCGTTTATGTACTCTTCATATAATATATAGGCATTTATAGATATTATAAATGTTTTTTTTTGTTAGTTCCAATGATCGCGCATATAATATTCATTATACACACTTGTTTGATACATAGATGCCTATAGGAATTAAAAATGATGAATTTCGCTCATTGTCAAGCTTGCAAATGTCCGTCCTGCGGGGCTGTTTGTGAACCCGTTCCCCACGCCTCTGTTATTGCAAGGCTTCCGCCGTCCTATATTACTTTGTACCGTCAAGAGGTATCATTTTTGGGGGGCGGTAACACCATACCGTGCAATTGTTTTTGCGTCGCATCGATTGCAAGTCAATAGCGTCGTGAGATGAGATCAAAGCTGATTGCCCTCTGCAATGCGCTGCTGATAAATCCCCAAAACCATCAGTCTGTCCATCCTCTCGTTTCGCAGTTGGCCACACTGCCAAATACCATGCCATACTGTTTGACTGAACTGCACGATGCCGGTGTGTTTCGTATAAAACTGCATGTTGATAAGCAGGGTCATTTTGCGCCCCTAGGCCCGACATTGTTTGCGCCCTTCCCCCTCCCCTCCCCTCCAAATCATCACCAAATTTACCTATAAGAAGTTTACCTTCATATACATAGATTTTAATAAGTATTTTTTACCATTGTTGTTCAATACTTTCTTCATTCAGGAGTTGATTGACATCTCACAATACGAATGTATTATGTATATAATACTAAATACACTTCTTCTCAAATAAATATAACTTTGAATCATAACTTACTTTCTTGTTGGGATGAGTTGGTGGAAATTTGGCGCCCCAGGCCTGGGTATCGTAAGCGTGTGTCCTAATAGGGCCCTGTTGATAAGTTAAGATGAACTAGATAGGATCCGATTTGCGAAAAAGGACCAAAATTCGATGATGATTATTATTCTTTTCTTAGCGACCCCACCAACTTCAAGGTTATTTGGTGGTACGAATGAGTGAATGATGGACTAGTGGTGTTTACAAAAACCCTGATGACTAAACAACATGTTTTATTACAAAACAGTATGCGGAACTCGAACCCACGCACGACTTGACTTCAGTTTCCACGTTTAGAGCCTGCTCTGACTGAGACAGGCAATTGAAAAATTGTCTTGCCTTGTAGATTAGACCAAAAATACAACTTGACAATTTTGACATATAGTAATAACCAGATTGGCTGCATGATTTTCTAATAGGACCTAATATTGATAATGTGTAGTATCACTTTTATATTCTGCTCGAGCTAGACATATAAAAAATACACCACAACGTATTTCACACTATCTCGTAGCATCGCTTTAAATTTAGGTGCATGAAACGACGTTACATATAGCTTGAAACTTATGTATAATGTCCACATTGATTTCACTTTTTTACTGTTGGTTGGAAACAGTAAAAGCTAGAACATACCAAGATTCCAAAAGTTTCACCAAGAAAACCACCCCTAATACCCATAAAGAGCCTCCGCACCCACATGCCGCGTGGGTCCTGGGACACGGAGAAGATTGCATATATTGATTTATCTTGGGTTTAGGACGCAGGGTTCGACCCAGTTACGTCGCACAGATTTATACTGTATTTGTATTCCATTTAACCCTGATTCGCTCACACGTAGCTGCTCTAATCCATATAAATGACTCGATTTAAGCGACGTCCCCATCCTGAGATTTCGCTCACGTGAATCAAGTGTTTTGACAGCTTGTGGCTTCTAGACGTATCGATTTCTTATCTTATCTTGTCATGTCGAAGTGTCAACTCGAGATTGTCGAAGGACGACGATATGTTTTCACAAGTTTGTTTGTAGTAGGTCTGGACAGTTTCCTCCAGAATCGGATTGTTGTTTTAAATATCTTGGTAGGCCCACACCGTATTATTGTAACAGAAGATATGTTTTTGTACGTGTAATGCATAGGTCTATATTCTATATTTCTTATATCTTTTGCTATGTATTGCATGAAAGTTTGTACCACGCATTAATATACCGTATAACATTGACATTCCATCCCAAATCGATTGCATTCCTTTTACTCTGTTTATAGAGATGAAAAGTAATCAGAAATAAGTTAATTTCATTTCGAGTGTACGCTATGCATAATTTCATTTATTAGCTGTTGTTCGGACATCATCCCTGAATTTATTAGTTTACTATTTACTGTTAGTTGAATGACTTATATTGTATTATACTTGAACTTTTTCTCAGGGGTGGTAAAGTTGCCCTTGTTTAGTGCCCACGTCCTAACCCTCATACCGTTAATCAATTGTCATCCATCCTCTTTAAGGGAACAATGACTCTGGCAAGTTTGAGATGTTGATAAAGATATATACAAACAATTTAACCTCGCCACGAAGAGCAAATCACTGGCACTGGTAAATAACCAATTGATAACACATTTAGGTTAGTGTCAACATTCTCTGATAAAACGAGTATTACGTCAAGTTAAACAACCGAAAGCTGTTGTTCAGATAACGTGCGTGTTGCCTGCTATCACTGGTATAGTGGAGTACACTTGCGGTCCTAAGAATGTATTTTCAGAAATTCAAATTTAAGTAAGATAGACGCATATTTTACCGTTAACTCTTCCACTATACTTGTATATAGATTATGTACTTTTGACTACTAGTTTTAGAGTATATTATGTCAGTTAAATTTCATCAGGAAGCATTTTAATGTGGCTTGATCGTCCACGTTTATGTGCCCACAAGCGTACTGATAGTGAGTAGCGGCGTAACTAAAATTGCGGTGCATCTTGAAAAGTGAATAAACGACGTATCATTCTACATAACCACATGTAGTAGTGCGACGGTTTATTAATAGGGTGAAAAGCGCGCAAATCGTCCTTCAGAAAGCCGAGGTTCGATTCCCGTCATGGTCGACCATTCTGACTGGGTTCCCACTGCTCAGAACACGCAATAAACTCACCTCTTACAATGCCTCTTATCACATCTTCCCATTTTCTCAGTTGTCATTCTCCGACGCAAATAGATCTTATAACTATATCATTAGGCCTAAAATGCGTCGTTATAAACCCATTATAAACATTAATAAAGAAGTTGAACCATAGATTGTTGAACTTCGCTTTCGTATCATATTTTTCATTTATAATATTCTCAATTGAAATAGGCCTAATGAGGTTGTGGTACATTACTTTAATCGGACCAAAAACACAAACGTGTTGCTGTTTAAATGTGCATTTTCAATGCTAATGGGTAATCCATCGCGTAACATACTGTGAAAAGTACCCAAGCCCTTATTACACATTTAGTAGTATTGTAGCGCCAAGTGGGCTTTAAACTCCTTGTTACTTTGTCGTGAGTGAATCGTAACATAGCTTGAACTGTCCCCCTTTCCGGTCGTACCGCTTGCGACAAACCCAGTCGTGTAATTTCCTCCCAAGTAATAATATAAAATCGATTCTCTCATTATTCATTTTAATATTCAATTAGCGTGTTCAAGTGTCATTAGTTGAATTTAAGGGACGAGCAAGTTCCTTTACGACTTCCCAAACGAAGTCGCGATGAGAGCAAAATGATTTCCTTTGTGCTCCGGCCGGGGAAATCAGTGTTTACAACGGCTCGTTCAGTGAACGTTGTTGAACACACTCGTGAACGACGGGGGCGTTGGGGACGAGGGGGGGGGAGGAGGGAATCGTATAGCCTACAGTGGAGGCGCCGGACTGCAATCAATTGAAACTTGACTTCACTACTTCATTACTTTATCTATTATTGAATGGCTTAAATGATGACTATAGCTCCTGACAAATGACTCCAGGGTTTTTATGATGTATCGTCTATTTTCACGTCATTCAAATCGTACTGTATATCTATAAAATCGAGACAAATGAATGCTCTACTACCCGTAGCGTTTTCATCCATCAATATGACAATTACATGTATGGCAAGCTACCGTCTCCCTTTCTCGCTCTTTCTAGCTCCCTTCAGACGGCCAGACCCCCTCCCCCCTCTCTCTCTCTCTCTCTCTCTCTCTCTCTCTTTCACCCCTTCCCCCCCCCCCCCCACGATGTAGTAGCGTGCGACGTCCACCCGACTGCATGGTGGTTGGGTTACGTCAAGATAGTGAGTAAAACCGGGAAAAGCCATAAGTCAGTAAATGTAGGCTACGCGGCGCACACGCACCGAGTTCCGGTTCCTGGAAAGATCGTCCTCGTTCTCCTGTCTTCCCTATCAGGCACATCAACGTACTACTCTGTAGAGGCGCCGCGTTTGCTTCACACAAACGAGTGGTCGATTATCGACGAGCCACCAATCTAGTCGACTAAATAATCGATATCGTGCAATGTACAGTGTTTGTCAGATATTAAAGTAAAAGCCACAGCTTGTGGGCAATCAATAAATAATAAAATCTTTATGCTTGAGTTAATGAATTATTTAATAATTCGACAATTTTCACATTCTGACTTACAAATATTTGTTCTGAGTGACATACATCTATAGTCAATTTTCTATAGTTATTCTTTGGTTATCCATTAGTAACAGGTCTATATAGAAGATATTTTTATTAATTTTATCTATAATTTGGGTAACATGTCATTTGTAGCATGAAAATGTATCTTAACAATTGAGATTATTCGTGGGATAACCATAAGCAAACATGCAGTTACTATAATATAAACACCCGTTCAAGACTTGATTATTATTGCTGCACTTCTATTAGTGAGCTAAACTATGTTCACCGGTATGCCAGTTTGTATTGATTAGGCCTATATGAAAATTAGCTGGCACTCAAATTATAATTTATAATTTATTACAGAAACACATGCACATAACTTTAATATAGCAGTGACCTGGCTTGAATTTTAATTTTTAATTACCTATGCAAAACGGTATATATAGGCCCATGTACACAAAACTCAGAAGTCGTGTTCCATGTTTTTTTTAACCAATTTCAGCGCTATCTCTGTTCCCTAGATCTTTTATGATGTAGGCCTATATGAAATGAAAGTATGCGTTTGGCTACTCATTCAATAGGTAACTAATCATGTATGTTGTGACCATGTATAAACCAGATGGTAGAATTGTTACTGTCTTTTGTGACACTGTAACGATGATGATGTACTACTAGTCAACGGCTAATGATTGTGACTTTGCATTACGGCGATGACTGTACAGCAATTGTGCGTTATATGCATAGAGCTCTATGGTTATATAGGTAGGCCTAGGCCCTACGTCAATCAATAATGGCTGTGAAAACGGTCCATATATTATCCACTTCAACTGGCAGCATTTATTACAAGTGGCAGTAGCTGGGTTCAATAGGCTCAGCTTACTTTGTGATTCATGCCACGTGCAATGATCGAGGAAAACGCCATAGTATGCATTTATTTTATTTCATTTATACTGGGTTTATATTGACGCACTGTGATGATAACATCGGATAAATGATTAATGAGGAAGGTTTCTGAGTTAATGGGAAGGAACCGTCGGGAAAGACGGTATTGTAGGAACCGTCCCGGTATTTTGCCTATACTACAGAGGAAAACCACGAAAAACTTCTGTAAAGATAGACGGTGACGGGGATCGAACCGTGGCCCCATCTGCCCCTCACCTTCCGGGTCACGAGGAGCAAGCACGAATTATCACTGACCTTTCTGTGCCGTTCATGCACTGTTGATTGTTTGAAGGACATCACAACCCTGAAACTAAATTTCAAATCATAATGATACTATTTATTTCCCAAATTCTAGAGAGAACAAGAAATCATCATCTCTATTTCAGAAATTGAAATAAATGTATTTGTCCTTCAGGACCCGGCCATTTTTCTCAGTCGTGACGTAGATATTACTCGATTCGGTTCATGATCCTATAGAGAAGTGGTAATGCTTACGTCATGACTCATGTTCTGCAGAGGATTCAACAAATTAATTATAATTTCTGAAATTGAGATGATGATTTCTAGTATTCTCTGAAATTAAGGAGATACATATAGTCATGATTCATTAAAATCTAGTTTCAGGGTTGTGATGCCCTTTAAGAAAGTTCGGCCTGTCAATCACGGTCAGTCACTTTAGGCTTGGTCTCAAGTTCCTAATAAGGCATGGGTTTTTGTAAACATCGATCATCCGCTCATTCGCACCCCCAAATAAGAATTAACCTAGCCCTGTTCGTGGGATCATTAAGCAAACATTAATCATCATCACCTTAATTTTCATTTATGTTTTATCTTCCCGCCTCAAACTCGATTATGGGTCAAAGTATAGGCCTATATAGGTTCACAACTCGGGGGGTCACGTGATAGCTACGATTGGGGGTAGTTGTCGGGTAGTTTAGCTCGGGAAGTTCGGGATATCCCGAATTGTGTTCCATTATTACGATGTTCGCGTCACGTAGTCCCAGTGCGTATCGGCCTTGCAACATTCTTGTCTTGATCGTCTTCCTCGGGAGTTCATATTGGTTAAACCCATTAACTGTGCGACTTGCTAACACGCCTGTAGGCCTCTATAGGCTGACCGAGAGATCAATAGAATTCAAGCGGCTGGAATAGCGCGCTAATAAAATAAAAATGAGGAACTTCAAAGAATTATATGTAATTTACAGCCTTGTAACTAACTACCTATAATGATGTTGTTTGAGAGACATTTTATTATTTGATAATGATTATTGGTTGCTCAGCTTAACGACCTCATCAACAATTAGGATATTTGGGGCTGGTGAATATTTATTAGAAATTGTGAATATTTCACAGCCTTTTAACTACCTATCATTATGTTGTATGATATGCATTTTATCAATTGATTGTGTTATTATTGTTTGCTTAACGATCTCACCAACAGCTAGATTATTTGGGTCTACGAATCAGTAATGATTGAAACATATAGCTTTTCTATGTATAAGCCTATACGAATTTTTCTCCGTTGGACGTGGGCTCGAGTCCCGCCGTATATGTGCATGGGTTTTTGTAAACGTCTTTTCACTGATCATCGCACCTCGTATAGGTTTATTATCACCTGCTCATTCGTACTCCCAAATAGCCTACCTACCTGTTGGTGAAGTCGTTGAGCAAACAATAATTATCATGTAGGCCTACTCTGTCCTACTAACTTGACGTACATCAATTACATTGAAAGAATTTGTAAAAAGGTAATGAATATAACAAAAATTGGGGCTTGAATTTTTAATTTGAAATGCTGGGTTTTACTTATTCTTATTTTTATATTAAATGCGGCTCCACCCCTGGCACGCGTGTAATTTTCCAACAAAAAGGTTTTAAATGAGACTAGTTTAGTTGATGGAAACGTCCGTGCTACACGATGCTACAAATTACTTGAACCCAAAACAATATCAAGTCCCAAACAACCAACTAACCAACACAATCTAACACACCTGGCCACCTAATTTTTAAAAAAGGAACAATTTTATGATATCACCTCGTTTGAGATGTGTGTTGGGTAACATTGCTTGGCTCTTAAACCTCGCCTGAAACCCCTGACCACAAATACAGCCATCCATTCAAAAGTACGCCAAAGCTCGTGTCACAGAGCCGAGTATACTTTATTCCAGTACACGCTATTCAACGTCACCGTTTAACGTTGGATGATACGAATACGAAATATCCCATACATTTGTCCCATACGAAATATCTTCCGACGAAAAAATCTTGCCCAGGCACTTCCTTCCTATAGGTAGTGAGTAAACTGAGCAGTGTTTCAATGCTACACGATATTTTCGATTAATGAAATAATTAATAAAATAATATTGAACAAATAATATTGAACATAATATTGAACATAATAGTGTTTAACGATTAAAACCATTTAGATTCACAGTTATTAATCTTCTACCTTTCTCTCTCACACATATTGTCAATGAACCGTGAACGTGTGATGACGTGTCATTTCCGTCACCGTTTATTACACACGAGTGCATTCAGGCGCTGGATGTACGTTATTATAATCCTATTAGGCTTCTATTTTTACATGAAAGTTAACTATGACTAACAGTACAGCAGTAGTCTGCATCGCAAACACGCCGACCGCACGTTGCGTGTCATCGAGTCGGTTCCATTGCAATACGCCGAGTCGATCAGCGCCGCGACGCCTGCCGGCCGTCGGTTTGTCTGGCGTACTGCGGGTTGCATACTTTGCACCAGTTGGCTTCAACAGTGCGATATGGAGACACTCATAGACACTACTTACTGTGTGTTGAGTATTTAGTGGGAATTATTTGCTGCATGTTTGTATGTTTGAGAGCGGACAATTACCGAATCGTCCGCGGACAAACCGAATACGTGCCGAGTTCAGGTCGTTTTTTGTATATCTAGAGTGTGTATTGGCGTGAACCTCATTTGTTTTATAACAAAATGAAGAGAAAATGAAAATTTTACTTTGTAAACTACGTTCGGGAGAGTTCACGGCGTGAAAGATTACGTTCCTGTGCTTGTGCATTCAGGTCGCGTAGTCGATCGCGCACCAACTTCATATATACGTGTGTTTTATATAAATTGTGTATTGGTGTGAACGAATCTCATTTCGTAAGAAACAAAATAAACTATTTAGATAAAATTGATATTTTAAAAACTACGGTCGTCGTGAAATCTTACACACCTAGCAGACGACTGCACTGCGGCGTGTGCAGCGAGAAATTATTGTGTTTTTACTCGTCTGTTCTTATAATTTCTCTATTTGCTCGTGATATCTAAAACGGTGATTTCCGACAACGAGTTTTTAGTAGATATTAATTCTCAGCTCACGTTACTCACTGAACCGAATAGTGATTCATAGTTGATACGAAAGCTTGTATATCGATAAGTGAAAGTTGAGAGTATTGTGATCTAGTATCGTGACCTGGCGTGACCTGAACGTGACATGTTCTGTCCACGTGGTTTCGGTTCTCCGCGGCGTTACCAGCGTGTGGACGATGACTCGGATTCGGACGACAATCAGATCTCGAGGTATAGACTGACATTTTGTTGATATCAGTTGATATTGTTAATCTCCGTGTAGAATCATTCAATACGGTCCGAACGTCGACATAACATGTGCTTTGTTTTCTATTCGTGACTGCAAATCCGGGGGTTTGTTTGTTTTGTTTCCGTTTATAGGTTATTATTATTATTATTATTATTATTATATTTCATTCATTGCCGGTTACACAGGTCCAGCGTATACGGATATATCATGTGCTTCAATCATCTTCAATGTAGACCTATGTCATCTCAAGAGTTAATTAGTTCGATTAAACGTTATTCCTAGATTACAATTATCAGAACTAAATTATTAAAAACTTCATTTTCTATTGAACTCTGATAAAAATTGAAACGTTGGAAGTATTATTATTGTTATTATTATCATTAATTTCCGCCTTCCAGAATATGAAACAATTATTGTCAAGTGACTATTTGTTGGACCGGAAATATGTTTGCCGTATATAGTGACACATCGCGGTTTTAGGGTAAATTAAAACAGTATATGATGTATATTATGGGTTTGTTTAAGTTAGTTGGTTGGATCAAGTTGATTAAGGTTGTAAGCTCGGATTTCGTTAATTCAAGGTGCACAGTAGGAACTGCGACCGCAAGGAAGTCACAGTCCGATAGCCCGATCATAAAGTTGTGCCGAATTATAATGTATTACATATATAAGGCGTTATGTAGTACCATAGATAACCATCGCCATATTGGAAATGTACACATTTAGTGTATTTTTATTATCTACATTCTGTGTCTCTTTCTATTCGTCAATTTCAATTCGTCGAAATACTTCTTTATACTTCTTTTATATCTATAAAATTCCGAGGGGTTTACAACTCGAAAATGTGGTGTACACCTGATTTCAGATTTCAAGATTTCAGGTAATTTCAGGGATTTCAAGTGATTTCAGGGATTTCAAGGATTTCAAGTGATTTCAGGTGATTTCAGGGATTTCAGTGATTTCAGGTGATTACTAGTGATTTCAGGTGATTTCAGGGATTTCAGGGATTTCAGGTGATTTCAGATGATTTCAAGTGATTTCAGGGATTTCAGGTGATTTCATGGATTTCAAGGGGATTTCATGGGATTTCATGGCAAGTGTACACCTGATTTCAGGAGTTGTTAACCCCTCGTAAAATTCTAGCACAGCCGCACAGCTAATAACATTGTGTTTGTTTGCTTTGCAGGTTATGTTCGCTCACATTGTCACGCCTGGTCGTGCTGAAACCTCTTGGGTCGGATCTCACGTCGATCATCATAGCTGTCAAAATGCAGGTGAGATTACGCACGTGTTCGAACCAGCAGGTCAAGTCAAACTGTCAAGTGTCGTGAGATGTGACCAAAATGTTAAACTATGTCATTCGTCATGTATTTTTAGAAACAAATAGGACCTACAACTGCGGTCACATGAAGTAGTTATAGCAAAATAGTAAAATAATCTGAAATTTTAATTTTAAATATAAATAAAATCTACACCAGCACTGGCAGCGTAGTGGTTAACACGCCTGCTTCCAGTGATCTGGGAGACGAGGGGAACGAGTTCGATCCCCGCCGCCGACCATCTTTACAGGGGTTTTCCATGGTTTCCTCTGCAGTCTAGGCTAATGCCGGGATGGTTCCTACAAAAAGTCGGCCCATGACCGCTTCCTTCCCACTATCCTTCATCTCATCATCTCATAAATCATCCATCCGACGCCATTAGATCTGCGCTATCATAACAGTGCGTCGTTAAACCCAATATAAAAAAAAAAAAAAAAAAAAAAAATCTACACACATTGATATTTTTTTCGTATACACTATGAGTGGAGTGGTGTGCACAGTCTTCTAGTTTTAGTGCTTATAGCCTAATATCAGTATATTTCCTTCAGAATTCATTTTAATGTAACTTTGTGCAATTCGTGTCAACTGCAACACGAATCGGTCATTATTCCTCAATCGGTTAGACCATTGCAATCGATTTTTGAGAAGAACCATTTCGAAATCTCGAGAACTTCCTTAAAAAAAACGCTGAGGAAATATTTTGAAGAAATATGTTCCCGCCGATCTCCATTCTGATCGAGGTGTTTCACTGATTCGTTGAAGAGAGTCCTGGAATGGATCCCTATACTATCAGATCTGATCCTTCCCACCTCCTTACGATAATTGCGTAAAAAACACCTGTTTTCCTTCCTTGCAGGCAAAATGAAACGAAAAACAAACATGGTGTAGTAATTCCGGCACCTCCACCAAAGACTTGGAAACAAAGTTGAAAAAAAAAATTAATAACATCGAAACTTGGTACAGAATCATTGTTCTCCTTCAGGGCTATGGATGAAAGTAGTATCGTTTGAACGGGGCATCACAAGGAGAATCTTACCACCCCATTCAATTTTTTAAAGATTAAATATAATATTTTCCATATTAAATATAAAATATTTAAAATAAGTAGAAGAATGAACTAGAAGTATATATATATATTTAATAATTGATGCGGGTTCTGAGAGTTGTTGTTTTGTGCTATTTCGAGAACTATTATCACGGTTATATAATAATGCGGTAAACTTGTTCGGCGTTCAGTTGTGGCGTGTATGCGGTTCCGCCAGCAATATATTGTGTGTCACTGTGATTCACAATGCCACCATAAAGAGCAACTATAGACTAAGTGCATGTCGAATAACCGTCTAGTCTAGTTTTATTATCAACACGGCGCCTCCACCAATTATACACGTATCCGTACTATAACTTGCGTTTGTCGCGTTCTACTCGGACCGCATTTCCCGAACATAACCATTATAGTTATGTTCACGCCATGCACCGCTGCACCGTGACCTAATATCTCGTTTCAGCCAATAAAATCGACTACACATGTACCGGGGGAAAATATTTTATTAAACACCTCCACCAAAACGGTTTTCCATTCTGCTCTGACACAGTAACTGATTTCATTATTTATTTGTATATTTTTTCTGCTCTTTTGTTTTATTTTTGCTCAAGAACCACTTACTAATTGGTTATCTCCAATTCCAATTTTATATAATCCAATTTTCGGATAATACAATTTTTTGTGTACTGTTATACCTACTGATTGGTAAATTGAGCAAAAATTAGAGCATCAACTTGATTGTGATCACCCTTGGTCAATGATGATATTTTCATACCTTCTAATACTTAACTAATTTATACATCACCATTTTTTGGTACAACCGGCTTTTGGCTATATACGTAATTAATTCAATGTGTACATCTTTTTCTGTCTTTTCTGTCAATTTTGCTCTTCCGAGAGGAAACAAAGCTCTCAGCTAAACGCTGTAGCCTCTTTTAAAAGGTTTTAACGGATATACTATACTGCTTTCTACAATAGCTGTATATGTATATATTAAAATGTAAAATTGTCAGTATTTCTACTAAATCTCCCAGTTTCAATTAATTGCAGATGTCAGGAAAGTCCGACAAAATTACATAGATCGAATGATGAATGTCACAAATTGTAAGATAGGCCTATTCATCCAATAGTATCACTCATGTTTTTATTGTTGTTTTCGTACATGGCTCTCACTTTATATTATTCTGTTTAAACCGCGGTATATTTCCATGTCACAACCATGTCGTTAATTCTTTGTGCAATTTTCGTATCATGTCTGATGTTTACACAGCGTTTATTGTCTGAACATGTGTCTTGCTTTGTGCATGTCTCTTTACATGTAACATGTTCTTTTATCGCCTATATGCGACGTCTAAACTCATTCTGAGTATAAAACTGTATTAGAAATGCATAGCACTAAGTGACTTAACATGAAGTAGAAGATAATGTACAGTAAATTGGCGCGCCGAAGCACGTTTATTTGAACTTCTTATTGGATTATGTAAAATTGTAAATCGTGTTATAGACGACGTTGAATTGGAAATAGTCGATACACGTTTTATATTTTGAGAAAATTTAGTTTATACAGTTATAGCCTAATTGGATGAGCTAAGTGAGCTAAGACTCAATTTTACCGTATTCGAAAAAAACGTACATGTTACTCTGTTCGTAATTGACATGTGGAGCACATGTCAATTACGAATGATTTTTTGATGAAACTTGGCATGAACGTATGTCGTCATCTAACTCGACAAGGTGTATATCTTTGAGGCGCAATCAGTCTCATCACTTTTGAGGAAAGTTCGAAAGTAATTTCGAAATTTGGAGAAAAAAAAACATGAAAATAACCGATGGAGAAACATATATATTTCCTCCGAATTAATCAGATTTCTACGGAATTCAAGTACACGAATTATTTACACATAATTCCCGAGTTTTTGCATAACTCATTACGAATTATTCATATTTTCGTACCTTGATTGGGCGATATTGAGAAATCTATCAAGGAGATCAACAAGTAAAACCAATTAGATCATGAATCGATGGAAATAATCAATAGGTAAATCAGGAACGCAGTGAGTTGAATATTTTCAAAATCAAGATGTGTTGGGCTTTATAGTTTTCAATCAGTTTTCAAATTTTTCAATATCAAAGCTCGCTCATCTCACAACGCATATATTTCATTTTCCAATTTACATTATAGAAAACTGATCTATAGTTCGAGAGTGCGGTAGGCCTGAAAGTTAGGACTTCACTTGAACTCACGAAAAGAGAATAGTTCGTCTACCAACTAAATTAATCTAAAAACTTCTATAAGTATAATAATGTCGTTACAACTTCATGGATTTGACACTTGAGAAAGATGCAGTTGCGTTTTTGTATTATAATCCTCGTCCTGGAAAACGGGTAGTCACAATTCCCTATAGAAATACCAAATATGCACAGAAATAACGGGGATATAATTGTTTGTTGTATTGGTAGACATTCTTCTTCTTTCGTGGATACGACTATAGACTAGTAGGCCTATATTGAATAAATTAATGTTTCTATAGTTTTAGAATCATTTCATTTTCTATCTGTCAATTCCTTTAGAGTGCTTCAAATCTTCAATCGCCCATGTGCTCCGTCCGAACGATCCTAACTTCTCCACCATCCTCAGGTGTCAAGTTTACATGTTGGTAGAAAAAATCTTAATTGCATTTTTTTAAACCACGGGTCTATCCTTCTCATTACCCAAGAACCTTCATCTCATCATCCCATCATCTCATTAATCATCCATCCGACGCCATTAGATTTCAGTTATCATAACAGTGCGTCGTTAAACCCAATATATATATATATATATAACAAAAATACGTGTGTGATGAGTCATTTGGTCTGATTTGGAGAATGAAAAGGATGTTCGACTTCTTAGTACCGGTACTCCATACAGTCATACTTTCTTATAAGAAGAGTCAATTCCTTTCTACCTCATCATGAAACTCGCATAAGCTGGATAAATAGAACCACTCGGGTTGGATATCAATACACAGTAGACCTACTATAGCTCTAGTCTGAATCGGACCGTAATCCCAGATTTATTTCTAAGCCTTATTATTTCTGAGGGATTCCGAGTTCTATATAGTGTTGTGTGGTCTGGCTTATAAAGTTCAAATGCTCGTAGTTCTGCGTCTAGACATCAACAATAATTGACTTCTTATGTAATCCTACGAATAAAGCATTTAAAATGAAGCAATAAGCGATTCTTTCAGCAATTCTATACAGCTGTACCGATGCCTAGTTGTTGTGTTTGAAGTTCAATGTATACGAAAGGGGTTGATGCCTTGGTAGTTATTTTGAAGTTGAATGTTTATTCTTGGTATAAATCACTCTCGACGTTTTTAAACATGGCCAAGTTGTCATCGCTTCTCATGTCAAAAGTTCCATTTTAAAGTACACCTAGAGCGTATGCATCTAGACAGTCGCCATGCACAGTCACATTCCTGCATTCGTGGCGATGTTTCAGCGACAGCTGCTATGCCTTTCATTCCTTCATTTTTACCTTTCATTCCGTCGAAATATAGGCCTACTTGGATGCTCGAAAGAAGATGTTCGTATACCAATTCAATATTTGTAAACACTTAATTAAGTAATTGCATAATCTCGTTGTTACTTTGAGGATCTGACGCTTTTTAGAGATGTAGTTGCGTTTCTTATCGTAATCACGTTCTGAAAAATCAAAGGGCCCTGAATAAAAACATGTCCACAAATTTATTATTATTATTATTGCAATCGAAAACTTGACCCAGCCATTGTTACCCGATCAAGGCTAAGGATGTAAGGTAGGATCGTTTGAAAGGACAAGGTCAGTAACAGGAACAGGGACAGTCTTACCACCCCAACGCAACGGAAGATATTTGTGTTTGTTATGTTGGTAGACTGTATTCTTATCTCGTGGGTATACAGCTAATAAGTGTAAGTTATTCTTGATCATATTATTAGATGAGCGAAGCGAAGACTTCCATTTCAATAACCGAAAAAATCGGTCTTCGTTTCGTTTCGTTCGGTCAAAGTAACGGATCGACTTGAAACTTTTTCTACATATTGGTGTTATACCAGAATAGGTTAGGATTCTTAATGATAAAGATTGATTTTACAACTATTTCTGGAAAAAACGGACATTTTTCAAATCGCCATAATTTTTGGATTTCGGATTTTTTGTAAAATCCCATATGATTGAATGCATTTATTTAAGGAGGGCTTAGAAAGGCTCTTTCTTTCCCTTCTCTCTCTCTCTCTCTCTCTCTCTCTCTCTCTCTCTCTCTCTCTCTCTCTCTCTCTCTCTCTCTCTCTCTCTCTCTCTCCCTCACTCAAGAAAACCAATCTGTGTGTATCTGTGTGATTTGATTTACGTAATAACGCTGATAACGTTGACAATGTAAACGTTGATAACCGAGTGAGAATATAAATGTTCAGGAGTGTTTTCATTGACTGACTATATTTATAATTGTATTTATTGATTGATTCATGTATATTGGGTTTGATGACGCACACAGTAGGTCTACTGTACTGTAGGCCTACTGGTGCCTATAAGATCTGTTGGCATTGGTGAATGATATATGAGGTGCAAGGCAATTTTATAGGGTGATTTTGGACAGTGGGAAAAAGTCGGTCGTGGCCTGTTGTTAAGGAACCATCCCGGTATCAATCTGAACGTTCGGGGAAACCACGAAAAACCCCTGTCAGGATGATCAACCATGGCCGGAATCGAACCCCAGTCTCTTGGATAACAGTTCAGTGTATGAGTCACTCGACCACTCGTCTCAGTATTCATAAAAGTACTAGCTGACTCGGCAAACGTTGTTCTGCCATCGAAGTGATTTGTAGTGAATGTTGGTTGTTAATGTGAAAATAAGGAGCCGGATGGCGGATTAGGCGGTATCTAGCGTGTACTGTTGCAAATGCTGGCGAGCGCGGCAGACCTTGAGTACAACGCTATTACTAGTGTTGTTCTTGAAGTGCCAATTTTTGGATATTGCTCAAAGGAGAAAGCTTGGCGGAAGATCTCGTATACTTTAGGACCATCTACCACCCCTATCGAATGTGCGTGAGGAATTTCATGGCACTCGGTCCAGCCGTTTCGGAGGAGTTCATCCTCTAACATGTGACACGAGCTTTTTATATATGAGATGATTCCTCTGCCTGTGTTACGAATGTCGAATACTATTGCAAGAC
This sequence comes from Brachyptera putata, assembly GCA_907164805.1. NCBI lineage: Eukaryota > Metazoa > Arthropoda > Insecta > Plecoptera > Taeniopterygidae > Brachyptera > Brachyptera putata. Next base: position 41,963,239 of record OU015462.1, on the reverse strand, counting down.
TGCTGTCCTCTATATAACATAAGTTTCCTATAACCGGACGCCTGGTACATGGGGTGTGATGAGAAGGAAGGAAGCGCAGGAATTGATGCTGCAGCATAATCTACTAATCACACTCTCTGTACAATGTTATGTAGGGATGTATTGGTGGAAATTGGGGTACATTTGTAGTGATATTACCTAACCACATGAGACGTACACAACATGTACGTGCAAGAAAACATTTTCTATGTGGTTCCAAAAAAAAAAAAAACGGACCCATAACCAGCGACCAGAAGACTTTGTACATAATTATAAAAATACAGTAATTATACAAATACAATACAAACAGCTATCAAAATACAGGCGTCGATCAAAACCCCATCATATTAAAGTAAGTTTAAAATCTATAAAAACCAACCAATTCTTACCGTGTAACTTTTTCTGATAGATATAAACAAGGTCTATCAAAAAACATCAAAAACTCGAAAATCAAACATAGGCCTAACCGAAATTAGTTCCGGTGTCGGACGCTACTCTAAATGCGATATGTTCACAAGTAGATTTTTTTATTCATATTTGTTGATATGTAAAATTGGCCGCGAAGCCGTTGTTCTCCTATTCAGACTGATGACCTATTCAGACAAGGTAGGATCGTTCGGATGGGGCACCACAAGGGCAATCTTGACACCTCTGATCAAGTAATTAATCATGTTGTAACTCTTTTAATTAAACTACCAAGTTTAGGGGTGGTGAACAATTCAATTGTATTGAGAAAGAAATCTTATCGATCTTGAGTGACGCCTGAGGTCAATACTGAGATGGTTCTTTAAACACGACCAACTCCATCCCACTATCCAGAGCGAATACCGGAAGAAAGCATAATCGGTTATGTGACATGATCTTATCTTCTTTTTCTTCGATTCTTCCCTTCCAATTATTTTCTTCTTCTACTCATTCATCATAGTATACTCCTTTTTAAAAATATTATTTAGTTGTTTTATTATATTATTATTTTTCTTTATGAATGTATCATTGACCATCGCTATTTTAAAAAGAAATTATTAGTGATGGTGATGTAAGAGAAACGTTATGGTCGGTATCTGCGATAATATGCGATGTGTCCGTGTGTCTTGTCGTCTTGACTGACAATAATTATATACGATGTCTTGACGATAAATAGTTCTTGATTGAACTTCGTGGCTGCCTGTTCATAAGACACGCTGCTTTAACTGCACTATGCATAACAGCATTAGATATGAGTGACATGCACTCAGCACTTGTAAAACTGTATAACTGGAACTTAATTGAGTAGAAATAATCTTGTGAACATTTTACGATATTTTACTTGAATTGAACTTCCTTTCTTATCGGACCGAGATAACAACGGACAACACTAAACTAGTGAAGGTGACCTAATGTAATATGTAACTTCCTATGTATAGAGCAACACTCCCGAACAAACTAGGCCGTCAGGCGTCCTACCTGCCACCCCCCCCCCCCCCCCCCCCTCACGGGAGCGAGAATTTCTCTGCAAGTCGTTTTTCAAATAGGACCAAAAACGCCAAGATTTGTGATGTCATGATTCAGTTGCCGCCCCGCCGCTGTGGTGTTACTGTTGGCGTTACTTTCAGGGCCTCACATCCTAGGGGTCCATGGTTCAACTTCAGTAACTTTTTATTTTACACAAAATATCTATCAAGTGTAGTCTCGAGCGTAGGGTAATGGTTAAGGTTATTTTTTTCAATTTGACCACAGAAACAAAAATATCTCTAGAAATCTTTTGATTTTTATTGTTTTTAGTCCCATTTAAAATCCGACTTGAAGAAAAATGTTCACCCCCCGGGAGACTTTTGACCGCTATAATAGCGTGATAGTACGTCTAACGGAAAGCCAAAATATGCTTGTCTGCATAATGACAAGTGGTGGGCGTGGTATCCAGGGTCGTCCAAATGGACAATTTTGTTATTCTTTGCGAAACGTTTTATTTTTTGGTGCCTGAAGAACCTAATCAAATTCAAATTGAATATCATATTCATATTTTGGATGATGAAACACACTTTGAAATAATTTTGTCGACACGTATAACCTTGAAATCAAAGTTGGTGACCTTAACCTATAATGCATTTTGCCTATCGACCGTTATGAGAAATATCAAGAAAATATTAACAATAGGACAACTGGAAGACAAAAAATATTATTATTGAATGTGAAATATTTGTTTTAGTTGAAGAGTCAAAATTTCGATTGCCAGGGGTATACAAATTTCAAAAATTCTGTTTTACACTGGCACCCCATTTAGATTGGTACCTTTTTTGATACCGTTGTTGGTACCTGTAGATCTTTGAATGAATTTGAATGAATATTAGGGTTTCATCGTTGGTCGACAGCTTTATTATTCTGCCTGTTTGTTTGATTTATTTGATATCGAAAAAAAATGTTTTTAATTTAATTCTTCAAAGGGCTGGTGTTATTTAGGCCTACATAAAAATGTGTGATTATTTGTATCATTCTTTTGTTTAAATTAAAAATTGAGTTAAAAATCCAATGATTTTCTTCATGCCTAATTTTTCTTATGGTTTTTCTATGGAGGTTTTTCAAAATTTCTTCATCTTTTTTCTCAAAAGTGATACAACCAGCTTTTCCCAAAAAATATTTAGTTCCAAGTTGTATAAGTCCTCATGCGTGATGATCGGCTGAAATGTCCGACCAGTGCAGCTCGTATAAAGAAAACCGGACCTACAGAGAAATTATCATAGTTCATTAGTTTCATAAGTTCAGTTGTCATAAGTTCATCTAATAATTATATTTTTCTCCTCTTGTTTCAGAGCTCAAAACGTATACTCCGCTCCAACGAGATGTCGTTGCCCGCAAACGGTTTGTTGGACACGGAACTCGAACTGCACTTTTCACTACAGGTGAGACAATTACGTTCGAACGGCTATCTAGACCTTGCTACACAGCCGCATGGTCACAGCTGTACGAAGTCATCACCATTCATTCATCATTTATCAAAACTCATACGTGCATTTGGCTAGTAATATATGAACAACAATGAAAAATGTCTCCCAAATTGTGTTCCTCGATCTGGACTTCGGTATTAGTTTGTTTACCCCCAACTTTTCTGGTTTCTATGGTAAAGTGACAAACATGAGTACTATCTTTCTATAATTTTTCTTCTGTAAATAAATCATTGTACCGGATTTGACTGTCAGACTATACAACTGTCCACTGCATGAAAATCTATTGCCATAACACTAGGCTTTAGCTACTTTCTGACTTTTCAACACAGTTATCTTGAAATTTAAGCCCTTCATTTTTTGTAAAGAGTGATGCATAAAAAGAAACCCACGGGCTATATTTGAGTGTGTGACTCCATGGCGTGCTTTTGTAATATATTTATGTTTACAATTAATATGTGAAAGTGGATAATATCTCAAGCCGAGTTGATACTTGATAATTATTTCCTACATGAACAAACCATCTGATAACTGAGAATTCAGTATTGCATGGCACATTCACAAATTTATAATTTTCTGTTGTATGTTAGTAGGTAATACGTTAGTCAATTTTAAATATTGACCAAGAGAACGGGATTTCTTTTTGTTGTATATAAGTAACGCTCGTTAAACTGTAAGTGGGCTCTAGATCTTTTAGCCACATCAAACGTTAGGTGTGTGAAAAGTTGGCCACCAGCCAGCACATCCCTACATTAGAGCAGTGTTAAATGTTTTATTGAAGTTGTAATTACTTATTTACTTACAGCGTGAATTTGTGAGTTTTAAATTATCTCCTCACTCGCATTAAATGTAACTAAAAATTTCAATCTACTTCCAAGTATTTATCTATTCAGTCTGCTTGGGAAGGGAACCCCTTTTGGTGACAGATTTTATATTTATACATACCTACATTTATTTCACAGATAAATAATATTGAAAATGTAATATTATGATTACTGTTAGATTGATAAGTTGGCAAAAATAAATTTGTGTATGTATTTTTAAGAACATATGATAAAGGCATATAAAAGCTGCAGGTCATTCCTAGTATTGTGCACCCCTAATACTAAATGCAACAATGACGTGTAAGAGAATGCAAGCCGGGGGGGTCTTGCTGTTAAATATACTTCTAATACTTTATTAATATCATTCAATAGGTGACTGTAATTTGAACTTGGAAATTCACTAGACTGCGCTTATAGCCAGAATAACAAAATATAGTCGCAACTACCTATTCAGTCAATATGGTTGTTGATTACTTTGGTAATTTTACTGATGTAAACACCAAGGGGTTTGTGATAGAAAAAATGGGAATTCATGTATTACAGTAAATTACCTCATTTGCCTAACATAATTCTGATCATAAATGCAAGGTCTGTTTTACTTGTTATATGCACGTGGTGAGCATAGTTGTCTTTCCTAATATTGCTCGACCTATATTATCCCCGAGCTTCTGTGTGTTTCACTTTGAATACCCAACGTTTGATTGTTCTAGTATCCACATTACTTGAAGCGGGACGGCAACAAACTGCACATAATGCTACAAAGACGGAAACGTTACAAGAACAGAACTATTCTCGGCTTCAAGACGCTGGCTGAAGGCGTAATCAACATGTCACAGGTTAGTAGGCTCTCGTCACACTCATTCCATTCAAGGGCGCTTGGTGTCTTTTTCTGAATCTTTTTTTGAGTAACTAGATTATTACATACGTAGTGTGTTACATGGCGTGGCAGGTGTTGTATATGAATATACATGTTTTTTTTTTTTTTTTACTTCTCTAACATTTTACTTTTCCACTTTTGAATAGTATGGGATTTAAAATTCTCATGAATTAGAAACATAGATATTTTTATTACCTTGAAACAATATGCATTATAACTAAGTAACTATGTATTTCAATTTCACAGATGTATTAGTTAAAAACCTTATCTATAATAGGCCGCCCTCGTTAGCTCAGTCAGCTGAGGCACGCTTCAGAGACTGAACTGACCGTTGGGCGTGGGTTTGAGTCCCGCATGAGGCATGGGTTTTTGTAAACGTCATTTCATCTATCATCTGTCATCACTTCATCGTTGCATTATCACCCGTTCATTCGTACCCCCGTATAACCTAGCTGTTGGTGGGATCATTAAGCAGCATTAAAAAAATATATATATAATTATATAGGATGCAAGTTCAATTAGCTAATATGCATACCATTTTGTTGATATTAAAACAATGCATGTTTCTTACTGATTATTATTTTTATCATTCATTAAATTCAAACATTATCTCCAAAAATCAGTTAACCAGTAATTCGCTTAATTGACTATTGTACGCGCTCGTAAAAGAAATCACTGCAGCTGGTCGCTTAGAAGGCTTCTCTAACAGGGTCAGTGTGCTTGTTGTATTCTATTTATTGATCAGACTAAACCCAAGACAGTAGTATCAACACACACTTCAATAGAAGCCTTACCATAATGATTAATGTGAATCACTCCATTGAAATATAACTTGATAAATCCAGATTAGTGATGAACTTGAAATTTCATTTGAAATTCTTTTGAAATTTACTTGAATAATTGGACCCAAGTTGAATTATTACTAGCCAAACTATCGAGAACATGGAATTTAATTTTAATTTCTTCTGAAATTCACTTGAATAATTGGGACCCAAGTGGAATTTCTACTAACAATATTATTACTCCATACAAGTTGTAGTATTATTTATATTTGAGGGCCAGATTTAATATGAATCTATGAAAAAAAAAATTCAACCAATGGCACAACAGGTCGGCTCTACCCTACTTATAGGCAGTTAATAGCTGCAATAGTATCGAACTAGATCAATTATAGAGATAACTAGTTTTCTAGATATTTTGTTTGCATTGAATTATTACTTGCTGATCGCTTATTCGTGTATTACCGGTTTTAAACACTTAACAATTGTTGACTCAGGTGCTCCAGCGCCAGATGGACTTGGAGTTGGACTTGTTCAGCGATACCAAAGAGAAGAGCCTGATTGTGATAAGTAACGTTGTCGCTAGAGTATCGATACTCGCATTGAATAGTCAGCCGGTAGACCGAGAAGATAGCGCCAAGCACCTGGCCATGAGTGAAACAGCAGGTAAATCATCTCACTCGTGTCTACGTATGCTATTGGTATTTTATTTTGATAACGTGTACAAATGTAAAACTTGATGCAAAGTAATTGTTTTCCGATTACGGCTAAGGATGGCAAGGTGAGACCGTTCAGACGGGGCTCCACATGGGCGATCTTACTACTTTTATTTTCCAAAACGCCAGATTACTTCGTTGATTATATATTTTCAAATCACATTCTAAATTCCAACGAATTCTGTAATCCATTTTTGAATGGCATAAATTGAGTCGTTGTTACACAATAATTTGTTTGAGGTCATCTGCATTTTGGCATCATTTTTCAATGAAATCAATTCTGTCAGCCAATTCGAAATATTCCACTCGAGACTTGTTACCTTGTTCGACAACCAATTCAATTTTTCAAACGACAGTTTACTTCATTACGGATATTTGGAAGTCATACCTCCTTACTTTATTAACTCTCTACATTTGGAATAGATTAAGTCGTCCATTTTGAAATTATAAAGTTGAATAATGATTATACAATATTGACATAGTTGAAATGTATTTCAACTAGACCTTGAAGTGAAGCTGAAAAAAATTTAAGATGAAAGTAAAACCTGTGCACAAAATAACCGGGTCTATCAATTTTAAGAAGCTCTTTGAGACTTGAATTGATATAGGGATTTATTGGTGCACTGGCCATAACCACGATAAATGAGGGGAAGGTAGCAGTGAAGTCAATTGAAAGAAAGTGACCAATCTTGAATTATAAAATTATGGGATAAGACACAAACATTTTACCAAACAAAAATACGTTTGGTAAGGTTGTGGGCAAAACTGTCATGACCTTTAACTTGGCAATAGAATATGAAAATCTGTCAAAATACTCCTTCAAGATATTCTCCATTTTGCTACAAGATTAATGTCTTTCAGTTTAACCTTTGACATTGGAAAATAATATGTTCTATCATAAATCATTTTATATTGCGACTTCATAAATTCTGTTATTTAGTGAACTGACCAAGCACTGCTGTCATAGAACAATCTAGATCCAGGAATTGGCTGCATTGAATTGAAGATGTACCATTGGCCTACTGGTTTCGAGTTGCGCCTATCAAAATATCCACATATGTGTTTGAGCGTACATGCAAATCTGTACAGTTATACTGATACAGTATATAAACTGAACATAAACTGAACATAAAATATAAACTACAGTAATACAAAATCCACGTGTAGGCCTACTTGAATAAATTTTCTCTCTGTTGATTTTCAATTTGGATGTTATAGATTTATTTGCAAATAGAACTATTTGCTATTTTTTGTTGTCTGTGGAAATATGAGAGAAGACACTTCACTATTGTACTGCCTGCTATGCATAGTCAATCACTTACCTGAGACTTTTTTACTTATTTCCAGCGATTAATCTTTTAAGCCAGATTTGATGGAAAGATGTGATGTTTTGATTGGTATTTGTCGCAGACCGTGTGGCAGACTTCTCTGACGACGAAGACGAGTTCAGCAGCAACGATGAGGGCGAGGCGGAATTCTCCGACTCTGAGCCGATGGCCGAGGACGGAATCGGACGGCGCACGCGGAAAGCAACCCGAACTAAAATACCGGCCAATGCACGGGTATGTCAATCACAGAGAGCACCCATTCGTCCCACGGTCACTGACCGGGTAAAACAACAAAACACTCTATTAAGCATCAATCAAGTAGAGCAAAACACTGTTGTCAGTTATTTTTTAGTATCTAGCCGTTTGGAGACCAACAATTGAATTGTGTTCATTTTGGCCATCAAAAAAACCCTTAAAATCGAATGAAAGTGTATGTATGTCAAGTTCTTTTGAAAAATTTTGTAGTCTGAACAAGGTTTGTTCAAGTCACGTTATGTACAGTTAACAGGACAAAAATTGGGAATTTTTTTCAGAGTCCCCAAGTGAACACTAGTCGCACAGATAGTATTGACTTGGGGACTCTGAAAAAATGTCTCAATTTTTGTACTGTTAACTGTACCAAACAACAGTTAACAAATATTAATGACATATTGCAGGTCTAATATTCAAGTAGACTCATAATTCAAAAAGAAAACTCATCTTGTCAACTTTTCGTAATCTTTCAAAATGGATCTTTATTCACTATATTCTCTGTAATTACTCGCTGCATTTCAACGTTCATAATCCATTTTTAATATGTTCATTGCAACATTTTCATTATTTCTTTTGTCTAGCTGTAACTGTAAAAGTGGGCCATAACCAATTATGACCAAATGATCAAATGATGAGAGTTTGGTAAACTTGATTACTAATATTATATGTTGAGGGTCTACATTTTCTCACTTCTTATTTTTAACATACTTATTTCTGATATATAAGCTCTTTTCTACCGGGCTGTACGAGAAGACATTTCTTACAAACTTTGGGTTGGTTGATGTTTAAAATATCGAGTTCACTTGAAACGGCGTAATTATTTTTTGTAATGATTTTGGCTGAATTGATATTTAACCAACTCCCGAGTATTGATTGTACTTTTCTTTTTATTATTTAGTACGGTTAACTGGAAATCCTTCCAGTCCAGTTATGCATATTTTTTTGACTTGGCTTTACCCGACAAATAATCGAGGGAGTTTTTGGTTTATTGGTGTTGTGGTATCGTGTAATATTATTTCATTTGTTCTGCTTGTATCCTTGCAAAGTTGAGTTATGGAAGTGATTATTTCAAGTGGATGGAAATCTGTAAGAGCGCATGGGAATTCATTCAGTTGAATTTCAGTTTCTTAGCAAAAGGTTTTGAACGGTAGGGCCCCCTACAGGTCGTTTCGATATCTTCAAAACAAAGAACTAGGAAATTGGTAGATGAAACTACTACGATATTTTAAGAACATGTCTTATACAGACATTTTCACATGTAAGCAGCCAAATAAATGCTCTCATTAGCTGAATCACATGGAAAGTATAGGATGCATGTTTTAAACCATGCTACAAAATATATCATCTTTTGTACACTGTATTAAGGATGAATAGTTATTTATTTCACACGTACGGTATTACATAATACAATTTGAGGTTCACATATTTCAAAGCCTTGAAGAAGGCTTGTGTGTAGCTTGAACAAAATTACAAAACAAAATAAAAAAAGTATTAAATTGAATTGTGTATCGAGTGGTATACAAAAAATATGTGTTTTTCTTTTTACTTTTTAATGACATTAGATTCTGGATTTCTCGTACTTTTCAAAATTGAACTCCAAAAAGCGATGTCGACAAATCGACACCCATGCGCTCTTAAACAATTACCCAATCTCCTGAAAATATGATGCTGTTATTACTCGTCAGTAGACCATCTCACTGACTAAAAACTGTAGTAATTTTAACGTTAAGCGGGCAGTTGGAACAAGCTTCTTGTTGTCAGCTTATTTGCAATGGTTTGTGCTTGGCAATAAGAGTTTTGAATTTGATAAAAGTTCAAGACGTGGATTTGATTGTGCCCTGGTAGCTAGCCGTTCCTTCGATGTAACTTGTAGGCCAACATAGTATAGTACTGTGTCATTGTACAAAGCATAGTAGATTTAGCAAAGAACTCTCAGTTGTATTTTTTTCTTATCTGATTGTCTATTTTGGTATATTTTTTTATTTATTAATGAAATTACAAATCATTAAAATTATAATAAGAGTGCGAGATGTGTCTACCACTTACACATCAACCTAGCACTTGATATGTAGTTATTTAGTCTTGGGTGATTCCTGTAATTGGAATCAATTTCAATTTTTGAGATCCAAGATATCCCTATAGTGAGTACTGGTAGTAGGCCCACTTGAAAAAATTAAATAAGGTTGCTGTTGCAAAAATTGCAAACAATGCCAAAATTTTGATCAAAAAATTGATCGAAATATATCGAATTTTCAATCGGAAAAAATCAAATTGAATTGAAAATAATTGCAATATCAAGAAACAAAATGATGAGCAAGGCAAATTAACGTACCTAGCTCCGTAGGGATGCTCACTGCTCTGCGTCTTACATCTGACTCGAGTGACTAATACCCGAGTTTCTAGCATGCAATACAATATTCACGGCAGCATCGTGTTAGTTTACAATTTTTAATCAATATACAATCATTTTTTTGATGTATATATTTTTATTCAATATTGAATATTCCAATACAGTATTGAATCGAAGTCCTAAAATATCACTCTATCGAAAATACTGGAATCGAGCAGCAACTCTATCAACTATTATGAATCCTATTTCATTTTTTTTTAATTTTTCAGAACGTTGTCTAGACCTGATATTCTAATCTCTAATTATTTAATAATTGAGCAATTCAAACATATTATCATGTCATCTTGTTAATGTTGTACAGCAACGCAACTTGAAACAGAAGTTCATTTCGTTGCTGAAACGTTTCCGCGTCAGCGAGGACCTCCAAGGCCTGGACAACGACCAGGAAGTGATGGGTCAGAAGCTGTCTGGCCGTGACATGGACCCGACCGAGATCGAGGACTTGTTCGAGGAGCTCGAGGACATGAGCGACTCGGGTCCAGAGATGGACACGATGAGCATATCGTCGACTCCCAAACCCTCGCTCAGACCGTTCTTTTCAAGCAGTCGCTCGTTACTGCAAGAGTCTCTCAACGTGCCAGGTATGACGTTACTTTCGCTAGCGTTGGCTCACAGCAACAACAATAACACGGAGTGAAGGGAGATTTTACGAGCCGGCAAATACAGGTAGAGTCTGTTATGCGCTAGGTCAACATTGCTGCTTTCTTCAGTCGGAGCCAGTATCGTCGATATCAATATTACCATAGTGGAATGAATATGTTCAATTCCTAGTAGTGATGCAATAGCTGATTTTGTTTGTACCGTATTGTCCCGAATATAAGCCGAGGGTTTTTCTCGAAATTTTGAGTCCAAAAGTCACCCTCGGCTTATATGCGGATCTGGGCCTAAAATCGGTCAAAAACACGTTTTTCACCAAATATAATAGGGCGCACTACACATGCCTACTCTGAACAACAGAATCAACTTGAAACTGCAAAATATTGCACTAAAAACAAGATTAATAAATGTTTTATCATGAAGAAGCATCATTTTCCCATTATCTGTCATTTTTATTTGACGCGCAATAATAAACAAAGGCCCGCTCAGCAGCTGTGACTGCCTCGTCTTGTCAGACCTTGGTCCTTGACGAGTAGGCGGGCCATATGCCGATCGCGCGTCATCGGCACTAGCCGAGTACACACGATCGTGAGGCCCCAATCAACGGTTTCTCACACGCAGTTGGCATAGCTTCCTCACGCGCGCAATACGAAATTAACTAAATTCAAACTCAGGCGAGTGATGATTGAAGTGGAAAAGGAGATAAAACCTTTTTTTCAATTGTTGATCTAAAAGTTTGGGGGTCGGCTTATATTCGGGGTCGGCTTATATTCGGGACAATACGGTATTTATTAGTTTACATGGTTTTCTCTTATTCGATGTTCATTTATCTCCTTTTGTAAGTAGACCGTAGTGTGGAAATGTTTGCAATAGGGAATGATTATTTAAATTACGTATTCAAAATTGAGGTACATTTTTTCCCATCGAAATCTTGATATACAATCAAAATTCAACAAATTTTAACAAAAAATATGAGCCTACTGGATAGTCCCTATATTCATATGTGTAAATAAAACTATAAAACGAATACCTGTTCTTACATACTGTGAATATATTTTAGAAAGACAGTACTATCATTGTTGATGGAAAATGATAGGGCCTAAATATATTTTGGATATAATTCGTATAATTATGCAGGTAGTGAGGCACATGTTGTTACGAGGCTCGTGCTCTATTCTCACTACTGTACCTGTATACCGTACAGTGTATAATTCCCACTGTATAAAAAAGAGCACTAATAAATAAATAAATAAATAAATGATCAACTATAGCCTAATAAATAAGATCATTGAATACTTCATGGGCCACATCCCTACCTCTATTCTTGTAATTTTCTGTAACGACTGGCTTATTGAATCCAAATGGCAGCTCTAGCTTCAAATATGATTAATAGGTAGCATGCATATGTCTTAGATTTAGTTTTAATCTGCATAAAATAACTTATATTTTAAAATAGTTTCTATGTTCCAAAATTATCAGTGGCCTTGAGGCTCTTCATCGATTTAAAAATGAGAAAATCTACTTAGCTCTGACAAATAATTAGATTCTGAGTCAACTGATGCATAACCATTGAAGTGAATTGATATTGAACTGATGAAAGAAATATTTTGTCCCATTTTTCCCCGTGTACCGGTAAAATAACCAAAACCGCTCGTTGCGTACAGGAATTCCACAAAAATGATAGTTAAGTTTTAAAACTTGCAAGAGTTAATGTTCACACTAGTGGGCGTGTCACCAGATAGCTATAATTTTTATAAGTCTTGCCGTTCTATTGATGCAGATTTATTCAGTGGATAGTCCTTGCTGTTCATCATATAGGCCTTCCCACGATATTCAATTGGATTTTGTTGTTATGCTGATAGATATTCTGTCAACTTGGTTTTCTATAAATTGAATATCGAATACTAATTGTAACAGGTGTTTATGCAAGCATGTGAATTGAGAAACTACTCCTAGCATTATTCTTATTTAAAGTTATATATTTTCATTCATTTTGTACGTAACACTTGTTTTACTGATTTAATTTTGATTTTTAACTGATTGTATTTATTATCTTTTGTATTGTTTGCTTATGTAATGTTTGATGTTTTGTCTAGTTAGTGCCTTGCTGTTATTTTAGTGCTTTTGTTGTTGAACACACAGGCGGGCACCCTCGTAACCGGCTACTCCTGCCAGGTAGGCAGCACGCGCAACTACCTAATAACGCAGGTCAGAGTTTATTTACAGTTACCTGCACGCTATTACTACTGCATGCGTTCAGCCTACGTGTTCCAGCACATCAGGCTTTCTAACCGTAAATCTATCGTTCAACCAAGATATGTACGTGTTTCTAACATGGTAGATGCACGTACAGTTATATAGCCCATTTAGTTTCGTTAAGGTATTGTAAGATATTTTAATTTGTAGAATACTCTTTCTGTAGGTCTACATGGTTTATGGTTTGTCATGGCTCTCAATACATCGAAGTGAATACGATACCGCTTTTTATCTTCATTTTTTTCTCTGATGTAAACATAGCTATTCATTTGGCTCAGACTGCCAAGACTTGTTTCAGAAACTGACGGCAACTAGGGCATGGGTTCGAGTCCCTCAAAAAGCATGATTTTGGTAATCATCATTCAATATCATCTGCTCTTTTGTACTCCAAAATAATCTAGCTGTTAGCAGGATCGTTGAGCAAACTATATTTTTTAATTTTCATGTAGGCAAGGTTCAGTTGACATTCATGCAGGCAGGGTTGTGTTCTTTACGTGTACACACGTGTATACTGCGACAGGTGAATCAGTGGCTAGCACTCTAAACCATCATTCAGGAGATTCTCTCCATGGTCAGCCATCCTGACAGAGGTTTATCATGATTACCCTTCTTCATTCAAGTGAATATTACTAGAATGGTTTCGTCAGATCAGGCCATGGCCATTTCCTTCCCAGGTCCCAAACATCTAATACAGTAAAATAACCTTTCACTTCATCTCATTTATACTGTCCGTCGTCAATAGATCTTCGTTGATGCATCGTCGCTGAACCCAATATAAATTATTGAAAATATGTTTGTTATGATGTTTCAGAGAAAAGTCTGGATCGGCTTAGCGACGAGAGTTCGAAGAAGGCCGACTCCGACTCGCATCCGGAGAACTGGACCGATCACGAGTTTAGCGACACTCAACAGATGGCGTCGTCGCCTCCGAGGAGCTTGGAAGATAAAGGAAAAGTAAGGCATACTTGTTAACCTACTCGGGAGCACGAGCTCACACCAGCATTTATTAGACATTTCTGTTTTGTTTTGTCATTTTAATGATTTTTCAAATAATGTGTTTGTATTGAAATTTCATTTAAAATATTGTGAGTTGGCTAGTTTGCCTGCACTTGAATCCATGGTATGTTATGGAAGACTTTGTGATCTTTATGTGATAGTTCAAGTATGCTGTCTAGTACTGGTACCTACTGTACCAAATAAAATGTAAGAAGTCAATTATTCAGTTATTTATCATAAGAGTACCGTATTTTACAGTATCGTAATGTTAGCCAAGTGCATTTATTATCTATTTTTATTCAATTCACTGCTATAATCTTCAACCACCAAGAGATGGATTTAGCCTTACATATTATTCTAACGAATAAGTAACTATTTTGATACATATTTGTCATTTTTGTGTCTATTCATTTTTCACAAATGGAGTATTGATAGTTTCATTATTAGACCTATCTCCATTATTATTTAACTTTATCATTCAATGTATTTTCAATTCACATGGTACAGTAATACAAGAAATTTAATCTTTCTACAAAGAATGAGAGAATGAGAGATTGAGATTGAAGAGATAAACACAAAATTAAAATAACAAACATTGACCGTACGGTAAATAATACTACAAGCCAAAACCTCGTATTATTTATTGTTGTTTATTTATGTTTTCATCGAAGCTGTTCAATCTTTCCCTTCTCCCCACTTGTGATATTATATACACTATTACCGTATTGTCCCGAATATAAGCCGAGGGTTTTTCTCGAAATTTTGAGTCCAAAAGTCACCCTCGGCTTATATGCGGATCTCGGCCTAAAATCGGTCAAAAACACGTTTTTCACCAAATATAATAGGGCGCACTACACATGCCTACACTGAACAACAGAATCAACTTGAAACTGCAAAATATTGCACTAAAAACGAGATTAATAAATGTTTTATCATGAAGAAGCATCATTTTCCCATTATCTGTCATTTTTATTTGACGCGCAATAATAAACAAAGGCCCGCTCAGCAGCTGTTACTGCCTCGTCTTGTCAGACCTTGGTCCTTGACGAGTAGGCGGGCCATATGCCGATCGCGCGTCATCGGCACTAGCCGAGTACACACGATCGTGAGGCCCCAATCAACGGTTTCTCACACGCAGTGGGCATAGCTTCCTCACGCGCGCAATACGAAATTAACTAAATTCAAACTCAGACGAGTGATGATTGAAGTGGAAAAAGAGATAAAACCTTTTTCTCAATTGTTGATCTAAAAGTTTGGGGGTCGGCTTATATTCGGGGTCGGCTTATATTCGGGACAATACGGTACTTAGTTATAGACTGGTAAATGGTCATGTAGGCCTACAAATAATTATGTGCCAGTTTAATGTCGACTCATACATTTATTGCAGATAGAATAATAATAAACCAAGTTGAATGCCAGTGAACAAAGAATTAGTGCACGGTACAAATATTTATAACGTCGTAGAAATAGAGTTATAATTAATCATTCCTATTGTACCTGCACAATACAATATTTTCAACACTTCGCATATGTGAGACAAGTAATTGTATTAAATATTAATTAATCTAGAACTGAATAATGTACAAAGTGTTAAATAATATAATGGTTTGGTTAGTAGTTTGTTCTCTGGGCGAGTATACTATAGTCTATAGATTTAATGAATAGTTATGTAATCTGTTACCTGTTCTCAATAAAATACATACTAGGCCATGTACAGTTTTTTTTATTACCGGTATTTTTTATTATCACATGTTACACGAAGTCATTGTTCCTCAATAAAGACTACAAATAACAAGGTAGGATCCTTCAAACGAGGTACCACAAGGGCAATCTTACGACTCTGAAGTTGGTCGTAATTATTATTTTATATTTCTTAAGTATTATTCATGTTTTACGGTATTATTCTATTCTTATATAGGTTTCTCATATACTTGAAGTAACTTATAAATTGATTGCAAGTATTTTAATAAATAATTGATGAGGTATGACTGTACATAATTGGTACATAGACACTAATTAATAAGTATGCCTACTGTAGCCTGGAAAAAGTTTGAAAAATTATGCTTCATTTTGTTCGACCATTTGATTTGCCTACAAGTGAATAGTGCATACTGTAGTTATATTCCCTTATTCAAATGGTAATCAGTTGATCACTTGTAAGCTAATTGGTAAATTTGATTTGTACACTTTTGTCTATCCAGTTCGCTTAGCAACCCCACCAACAGTTGCGTTATTTGGGGGTTCAGATTAATTAGAATAATGTATTTATTTTTGTTTCTCCAGGAAAGCGGGGAAAGAGACCGTAAAAGTCGTTTATTCAACCGTGACCGCAACTCTTCAGCCAGCAAAAGCAAGAAGCAAGCCGAGAAAACGTTGAGCCTTGAACACCGTACGTCAGTCATCAATCCCAGTCCTGTTCAAGATCTTAGTCTTAATGAGGTTAGTCCTAATCTTAGTCATAATAAGATGTGCCTAATATGCCATGACAGGTATAATCAATGAATTTAAATAAATATACAGTGAAACCTCTATCCATCGTTTTTCAAGGGACCAGGAAAATAAAACCATCTGTGCAGGAAAAGAAAATGATCCATCCAGGAAAACTTGACATTGATCATATGGGAGAGGGGTATGAAAAAATGAATGATACAACCGGAAAAACGATGGATCTGGGAACGATGCATAGAGGTTTCACTGTAAATGAATATATATGAATGAATATAAATATAATAAAAATGAGAAATATAAATATAAGAATATAAATGAGAATTTAAGAGTATAAGTGGAGCGTACCCACTTCTTATTTTCTCATTTATGACTTTTGTTTCGACAAAAATGAAAATATTACTGGCACTAAACATTTCACCATTTTATCTCTCCGTATCGTTGTTTCTACATTTTGTCTTGAAAGTTTGAATCTACAATTCCTTGGTACTCATCTAAAGTTTCTTTCTCATCAAAATATCTCAAGGCAACTCTGAATAATCAACCTTGCTTTCAGTTTTGGCAACCAAAAATGGAAACAAGGAACAAACAATCGTAGACTAACAAAATCCTTGGAATCCAATTTGGAATGTACAAGTTGCCCATTCTGTAGGGAAGTTTCTCTCGGTTTTCGTCAGTCATTGAAGTAAATACTGAAATGTTTCCCTACAATTAAGTCAGGACCGATTTCTTCCCACCTATGCACGATAAGATCCTACATGAACTTATCCATCCTTCGCAAGAAATGTAAAAAAAAAAAAAGATCTTTATTTGATTTGCTTACAGCCAGTGTAACTAGACCAAGATTTTGTGTTACGATTTTTACAAGTACTTTTCTATTTAAAAAAATGATCTTATGTGAATAACTCGATGAACGCCGTATTATTCTTCCAGCCTCGCAAGGGTCTTATTGATCAGCTGTCGCGTGTTCTTCCGCCGGACGACATGATACTACCGGAACACCTAACCATCGTCAACTCCGGCGACCCGCAGGGTACGTTATTAGCGACACGTCTTCACGAACGCCAACAGAAAGTCATCAGCACGCTCGGCCCAGCCGACGTCAGAGCCACCGTCACATGTCTAGTCAGCAAGATACAGAAGTTGTAAGTATTGTTGACTCAATAACTGCAACAATAACAATAGGCCTATGCTTACTATGATGTTTAATGAATAAATGAGCCAATACAATACAGTATACATTTACTACAATATAAGATAGGCCCTACAGCAATGACTTTGTGTCAAGTTTTTGATGTTAATAAAATATATATATACCGGTATTCAAGATATTTGGTAAACTAATAAACCCTGTAGCTAGGTGTCTTTAATTCAAAGCATAAATCTCAAGAAATAGCAGCAATTCTAAATACTGTATGTCAAAAACCTTTGTGGGTTTTTAGACCTGTTCAGCCTAATATAAGGCAAATACAAATTTAATCGGAGGCCATCTTCAGTAAAAGAAGATCTATAGTGAAACTTCTATCTATCATTTTTCAAAGGATCAGGGTAACAAAAACCAACCATGAGGGATAACAATCAATTCAATAATATTCTACTTTAATACTGGTTAAATACTGGGTACTCACAAAATGAATATGCAAGTGAATTCTCAAAGGTTAAATGTTACCCGGTCACTTAAGATAGATTGATTCCCTTTGCACCTGATTGGAGATCAGTCACATTCAATTTAGATCCAATTTTTTCAATTAGTCCTGTAGGCTGTATGTTAATTTTAATTAGTTCAATTTTTCTCGAGTTCTTTTAAATAAAGCCTATAAGATTACATTATGAATAATGTCCTTTGAAAAATGATAGATAGAAGTTTCACTATAGAGCTTCTTTTACTGAAGATGGCCTCCGCTTAAATTTGTATTTGCCTTATATCAGGCTGAACAGGTCTAAAAACCCACAAAGGTTTTTGACATACAGTATTTAGAATTGCTGCTATTTCTTGAGATTTATGCTTTGAATTAAAGACACCTAGCTACAGGGTTTATTAGTTTACCAAATATCTTGAATACCGGTATATATATATTTTATTAACATCAAAAACTTGACACAAAGTCATTGCTGTAGGGCCTATCTTATATTGTAGTAAATGTATACTGTATTGTATTGGCTCATTTATTCAATCACGAAAGCACAGTTCATTCAAACTGATACTATGCTAGTGTTATGTTCACAACCTAATTCAACCACTTTGTTTGTTGTAACTTACCAGTATACTCAACAACCACGACTATCCACTTCTTATCAAAATAATCTATATTGTTTCAGCTGTAACAGTAATGCCAAACCTCCTCAAGCCATGAAAGTTCTCCTAGCAGGCTCCGACAGCTTTGTCAACTCCGTTCTGAGGCACTACGTCGACCAGTTGTCGTTCAAACCACTCGACTGGACGACATACATAAAGTTCCTCATAGTACCGTTAGGTAAGAAAACCGCATCAACGCAACACAGAATATAGTAATATACCGTAGGGAAAACTTCGGTCAACCGTAAACTGGTTCTGAACCGGTTCCAGGTTGAATTGATTCTGAAATAGAGAATTGATTCCTTCTGTGATGATTTTTTCATTCATTTATCATGTTGATTTGAGTTATTATGTTCAATTAATATTTTTCAAGTGTGTTAATTGTCGCAATATAAATTGTATAGATATAATATACTAGTTCACGCTTGCATTATTCATTTGTCTCTTCTCCTCCATGCACATTAAAACCGAAAATGTGAAGGATAAAGACATGAGCCCAAGTTTCGGATACACGAAATTTGCCGAAGATAACCGAATGATAGTATGACGCCTAAAAACAAGAAATAAACTCGCGCTAATGTAAGAGAGCGTCTAGATGAAAGTTTACTCTCATTTTCGACCAAAAAATGTCGGAGAATCGGTTCTGAACTGGTTCTGTGAATCGGTTAACTGGTTCTGATTTTTTGGAACCGAAGTCATCCCTAATATACCGTACATCAAGTTTTACTCAATACGGTTCTCTTCTGTACTATCAAGTGGTTGGTCAGTTTCACATTGCACGTCTATATTTTGACTAGATTGTAATGTGTAGGCCTAAATAAGATGAAGACTTGCAGAATTTCACATGTATCTTTTAGTGTGGTACAGGTCAAGGTTCATCAAGCTAATAGATTTATGATAAGATAGATTAAAGAGCTAATAGGTTCCTGCACCTTTTCTGTTCAACTCGTGATTAGCTAGTGCGGCGAGTTTAGTACGTAGAAGCTAATATGTTTCAACATACCAATAACCAATCATTTTCTGTTTTCACAGGAAGTAATTCTTTAGCTCGCTACCTTGGAAGTATAGATAGTGTTTATGCTTCGGCATTTACCGTCGATAGCTGGAAAGAATTACTCGAGCGAGCGGAATTACAGAAGACAGACTGCCAGGAAATGTTGAACAGAGTCCACCGATACCTACACAATGCAACGGCAACGATACAGCTTCCCATAGCTGAAGCAATGATCACTTACAAGGAAAAAAGGTACAAAAAAATGGCATCCAGATCAAGGCTAAGAGCATATTTTGTTTGCAAATTCTGTGTCAAGCTTCAAAATAATGAAAAATTAGATTATATATCTAGAATCGAGTAGGGCCTATATGGTACTTCATTGGGTTTGTTTCAAAGATTACAAAGAAATAGCATACATTTTTCACCAATGTGGTAGGCCTATATCAACTTTTTCCAAAATGGAAAACCTTAATATCAACACATCGCGAAGTTGAGGGAAGTGTTAACCAATCACGCTCGAGCATTCTTCCGCTATACTTTTTCATTGGATATATTTGCAAAACGTTTGAAATATTTGTGGCGATTGAAAGTACGTAGGGCCTATCTATTGTAATGATTATTTCGATACTAAAAACATGATCAATCATCAAATAGGCCTACATTGAAAAGATATCAAACTTTACTGAATACGATCATTGTCTTCGTTTCCAGTTCCGATGAAGAGTCGTCGCAAATTTTCATCCCATTTTTATCGGTAAGTGTAACATGCAAGGACTTTTATACAGTGCCAATAGCTGTATTGACCTAGAAGACAATGTAATTCAGTATTCTAAGACTGAAATAGAATACAATGACCAAAAATGCTTCATTTGTTGTTTAGAAACATTTATTTCTTGTGTTATTTTATGGCATGTGTATTTTATGCATATATGCATATTTCATGTATATTCTTGTCGTGTATAGGAAAAAATTATGTGGAAAGGAAAAGAGAAAACAGCAGCTTACCGTTGGTAATGAGTAGAGCACAACATCTTGGTAGATCCATTGAAAGAAGAAAGAACACATATACAGTACATTTGTTTGTTGTGTTATATGTACATACAATATCTCGTGTGTTTTGTGTATGGCCTACCTACCATGATGTGTTGCTTGACTCGTCACCATTGGTAAGCTGCTATTTTCTCTCCCTTCCATTTTCATTCCCCCCCCCCCCCTTGACATAACTAAACACAACATCCAATCAGCTGGGCTGTTTGAACTGTGGTAAATTTGGCATATCCAATCAGTGTATTTCTAAATGAGATAAATGGTATCATAAATAATATACAGTGATCCTCTATCCATCGTTTTTCAAGGGACCTGAAAAATAAAACCATCCATGCAGGAAAACGATCTATCCAGGAAAATTCAACATTGGTTATATGGGAGGGGTGAGAAAATATGAACAGTCGAAGCAGGAAAACGATGGATGCGGGAACGGTTTCACTGTAGATCCAAGTTCCAACTGACCGGTTGTTAAGCCACACCTTTTTCAGTCATCAATTTGTAACACGGAAATCCTAAATATAGACTTGTTTGTGTTGCAGTAGAACTATAGTTGTCTTGATAGTTAGTATGATGCAGGGGTTATATTTATGCGCAGTTCTAAACTTCAAAAATGCAGCTCTTGATTTCAATTTTGTAAAATAACGAATATGGTTGAATAATGAACGTTATCAAAGAAGAATTGAACAATGAGTAAATCGATATTCTTCAAACCACATTATTTCATGTTCATGCTCAATAATTTGAATGGTTCTTCCATTATATTCTTCTCCCAGTAATAAATACGCGTATACTTGGCGCAAATAATGCACTATGAAGCAGCAGCCTCAGGCCTACATATTCCCAAGTATAGTAGTAACAAGATACTTTAAAAATTAAGTTTTTCAAACAAATTCCTCGGGGCAGTGATAGGGGCTCCCCCCCCCCCCCCAGTATCCGCGCGGAACCTATCTCTTTATATAATTGATTTTCAATATGCGCAGTTCTAAATTTGCACTAATATAACCACTGGTATAATGTGTATATATATCGTGTTGTACAATGGTTCACAGGAAGTGCGTCTAGGTTCGCCAGAGAGCTTAACGTCGGTGTCGATGGATCTGGACGAGTCTCAAGTGAGCGTCGTAGGACTAATGTCCGGATCTCCCCCGTCACAAATCTCGTTGCCAGAGAAGAAGGATCGCATTACACCTCCCAGCTCACCAAACATCAACAGCTTGAATCTTGGACAATTAAGGTTTTACTTTACTCTCATTTTATTCTTCCCAGACATTTCATTGTTTGTTTGATAATATGTCTAGTATAGGTCCTAGCATGTTCAAGACCTTGTATACAAATACATGTCAAATGGTGGACTGCTACTTGCATCTCATCCCAGGTCTTTCTAGCTCCAAAGGACTAGGACATTGATTAGGTTATTAAAAGAACTTCTATTTACTAAAAGAACTTTTATTTACTAAAAGAACTTTTATTTACTAAAAGAACTTTTATTTACTAAACAAACTTTCATTTACTAAAAGAACTTTTATTTACTACAGCCCGGTATTACCAAGTCCAGTTAGCCTTTATCTGAGAGTTGGTGAAAACAAATATCATGGGTCCATGGTGATAACAACTTTAAACTGCCAGTTAGAGCTACTCCCACGTTGGCAATACCGTGCCTAAAAGAACTACATAGGCTACTATAACTGCACAAGGGGACAGAGTCAAGGTCACTTGGAAAATAATTGACATATTTTGTAGACAATCTCATACCATTTGAATGATCATGTTATGTACCAGATATTGGAGAAAATTAATACTGTACATACATGATTCGAATCTCTTCAGGCGTACTAATCAAGTACCGTAATCAAATTGCTTAGCCACCGACTCTAATCATGGAGTTCTCTTCTCGTTCTCATCATCAAGTCTCAGTCTCTCAGACCTCGTGGTCTCTCAGACTGTACAAACTAGACGTATTTCGTAGCTCACCTCATAAGCAGTGCTAGGATTTTGAACAATAAAAGTATATAATGACCAGACGTGTTGACATAGAATTTAGCTCTTCTAGTCAATATTGACCAATCAAAGTCCTAGTCCCTCGTAGCTAACTAGGCATAGGATGTGTTAAGGAACACTCACGGTAAGGGCCCATGATTCTTATGAATTGAGAAGTTCTGAGTAAAGAATAAGAATGAAACTATGCTGTCTTGAGTGGGTAAAATTTTCTTCAGTTTAGATATCTGCATGTTTGGCTCAGTATGTTGAGGCTCTGCTTCAGATTCTGAGGTCGTGTCGGACATGGGTTCGAGTCTTGCATAAGACGTGACTTTTTGTGACATTATTCATTCATCGTCTGCTCATCTGGATTCCCAAATACCTAGATATTGGTGGGGTCAGTAATCAATCAATATTCAAAGTGTTGCAAATTTCAATAACTCGTACTTTAATTCATTGGAGGTTATATAGTGCTTTTGATATATTATTCAACAATTGATTTTTTGTTATAACTTATAATCCAAGGTGATGGGCCCTAATTGTAAATGTATTATGCTCCGTCTTATCTAACACACATGTATATTCAATAAGATTTTTACTAGAGTTCATTCAGTGAATCAGATTAATTCTTTACAAAGTCAGTACAGGTGGTAAAGTTCTTATTTACTAAATCAACAGAAAACAAAATCCAATAATGAAACCAAAATAACAAAACTAATAATAAAAATGCAACATCTAATTACCCAATAATCTTATTTTCGTTTACCAAACTTATACCTAATTACTTATACACATAGGTCTACACCTTAACCTTGAAGCATAATTTCTGGATGGTCATAGTGCATTTTCAACCTCTTTCAGAGACCAGTCTTTACTCGAACCGCAAGAGCTTCAGTTGGACTATTGGCTGTTGGCTGGTAAACCGGCCGAAACACAGTTGTTGAGTAAGAGTAAAGGTGACGCATCAAAGTCGTCACTCAAGTCAACGTTCCGTTCGCTGATCATTCAACGACTGCCAGCCGTCGGGGAACCTCCTTCATCGCATTTCCTTATGAGCTATTCCAGCAAGGAAAAGAAACAGAAAAGTATGTACCCAATTGGCTGTTACTTCTGTTATTTATACCTGCTAGTTTGTACAAACAAATAACTTACCTAGTACTCATTCTTGGCTCATTAAGACTGCATGGGAGTTGATTTAGTGAAAGATCAGTTTTGTTGATAGCCTTAGAACAGCTTCAGAGATACAGTGAAATCTCGATACCACTATCACTAATTTTTTCCTATCCTACTCTTCTACAAAAACACGGATATATTCAACACTTGCAAGATATTATACGTAAAAGTAATTGTGCTTGGATTTGGTAATTTTCTTAGGTACACCAGTTATAAACATAAATTTCTTAGCTTTGAAAGAGCTATAATCCAAGGTAACTAATTTTAATACATATCATTTTGAAGGTGTTCAATAGTCTTTGTTTCTGGGGTATTAGAATTTGATATCTTGTATCATTCAAAAATTATCACCAAAAGATACTTGCACATGTAGCTTAGTTGCTAACGGGCACGTTTCATGTGATCCAGGGGGATGAGAGTCATATCGAACCTCGTTTCGATTACCGCCACCGTCCGTCTTCACAGGGTTTTCTGGGTTCCCGTCTGTAGTCTAGGCTAATCCCGGAATGGTTCTAATATTATAGGCCACAACCACTTCCTTCCCTCTCTCCTTCTCATTACCTTGAAATTTTCTTCTCATCATCTCATTAATCATTCATCTGATGCCAATAGATCTTGGTTATCATTAAAGTGCTTCGTTGAATTCAGTACATATAGTATGAATAAAAAATGACTTTACATTTTTAAATCACCAAATGATTGATATTTTGCTACCTGAACTCCCATGCACTCTTAATCTATCAATAATATCGGATTACCGATCAGGATATATGATATAGGAAACATATATGATGGAGGCCACATCAAATGTTATCAATAGCCCCCCATTAACCTATTGATCCTACTCGTTAGGCTTCTAGTCGGCATTTCTTCTCGAGTAATTAACCCAGATCCAGAACATTAAAAAAAATGTAGGAAACAATTTTAAAGTAGGCCTAAGCATTGATGCGTTGTCTAAGGTAAATGGTTAGTAGAGCGTTCTTTATCTTTCAATCAGCTAAAAAATCATCATAAACAAACTGAAGTGTATTAATAACACATCCATTGGGTTATGTCGTCCTAATTCTTTGGCTGCAAACGTATCGAAAAGGTATCTCATACCGTATTGGCATTATTGCATTCAACATATATAAACCTATTGTTTATAAATTAGGGTTGCCATTTGATTATGATATTTTAGAACGATCAATATTTTTGAATTCTAATTCAAAATCGTATTGGAATTAGATACCGGTACGCGATAAATTTGATTTTGAAACAGTGATCACTATTGATTTTCAAAATTAGTGGGTGAGCAATAGCAAAGTTCTCCGTCCTATTACTCCACAGGTCACACGGTTTGACTAATCATCATTAGCATTTTTGTGGACAGGCAGACTTATCCAGCTTGAAACGGTATAGTTTTGGGAAAAACCATCACGAAAATTTGAAGAAACCTGTAACATTGAGCCACACAAAAAAATTTGGGCTACACATCAAACATTGTAGCTTAGATCAGACTGGCCGGTTTGAAGAAAATTATGTAATACTAATAAGTATTTTTTCTACATCTAATAATTATTGGGTAGGCCTATTTTATTTATTTATATGAAATCATGGGATGGTTATTCAGGGATTTCTGGACTTGATAGTTTTCAAGGTTTGAAGAGTCAAAGTATATTTCATAAAATGTCATATCAATATCTCGTCCATCTTACAACATTATATTTGCCCAGTAAATAATTGAAATTTAATGCTGTTTGTGGGAATTTCTTATTATGTGTGAAAAATTCGAGCCTTAGCAATTCGTCAGATGAGAGGCACAGAGCAGTGAATGTCCCTGTTCAACTAGTTACTTTAATTTTCATGGAACCGTGAATTCCATTTCCTAACCTTAATAGTATTTTTTTTTAATTCAATATTATTGATACCGTAGGCCTATTGATGAAAAATTGAAAGTCAAGTTTTATATATTTTTGGCATATTTCGATATAAAATGGTCGGTATTGTTTTTAATTTTTCTATCAAAGGGCAACCCTATTAAATTGAAAAGTACTACGGAGGACTGCACAACCCAAAACTTCTTAACTCGAACCAAATAATAAACAGAATGTAACCTAATGTACCAGTACTTCTTCAAAGTTCAAAAACTTTGTTAGTATGCCTACGTAAAAGAAGTACCGTATTGTCCCGAATATAAGCCGAGGGTTTTTCTCGAAATTGCTTGTCCAAAAGTCACCCTCGGCTTATATGCGGATCTCGGCCTAAAATCGGTCAAAAACACGTTTTTCTCTAAATATAATTGGGCTTACTACACATGCACACTCTTAACGACGGAATCAACTTGAAACTGCAAAAAATTGCACTAAAAACACGTTTAATAAATGTTTTATCATGGAGAAGCATGATTTTCCCAATTTCCATCATTTTTATTTGACGCGCAGTAATAAACATAGGCACGTTGAGATGTTAGCTGCATTGTCTTGTAAGACCTTGACGAGTAGGCAGGCCATATGACGATCGCGCGTCATCGGCACTAGCCGATGAGCTTTTCTCAACGGTTTCTCACACGCAGTTGCCATAGCTTCCTCGCGCGCGCAATACGAAATTGACTAAATTCTAACTCGGAAGAGTGTTGATTTACGTGGAAAAGGAGATAAACCCTTTTTTTCAATTGTTAATCTAAAAGTTTGGGGGTCGGCTTATATTCGGGACTATACGGTAATATAATACTCCATAACACACTAAACTAGGCTAAGTAATATTGGTCTAAATCAAAATCAAATCTTATATTTTTTTATTTCAATTTAGAGAAAACAGACATATTCACCAAAGATGAAATCAACTTCCATTTTGAATACCGTAAGTAACCCCGAGTTATTTTTTAATCACTATCCAATAAAGATGCATGCTATTCCATTAACCTATCCTCGGACCTCTACCTCGTGAAGTGTGTTACTGTAGTAGTGTTTGCTAACATATTAACAATTGTGTGCATTCTTGTTGCAGTTATGCGTTTGGGCAAGAAGAAGGAGAAAGAGAAAGAGAGTGAACCCAAGTGTCAAATGGTGGAAGGAGTATCGCGACTTATCTGCTCGGCCAAAACTCACAGCATTCCTCTGAAAAGTAGGTTCAAACAACATGGGTCAATACTCTTCACGTAATTTCTGACGTAATATAAAGCACGATACACACGGACAATTCCAGTCCTCAAGTCACTGGCTTGGCCAACTGAATTGGATTGTCAACGTGTGTTCTCCCACAAGTACTCACACGTTTTGTAATTCAACAGCAATCAACGTCAAGCTGGTAAATGTCAATTTCACGCAATATAAATGAAGTAGTCGACCAGAAATGAGTAAAAACACACAATCAAAGAAATCAAAGAATTGATACTTTGTTATGTTCAATTGAAATCAAAGTTAATAGCATACAATATACCGGTAGGCCTACAAGTATACAATTTAATTTCGTGCAAAATAGGGCCACGATTTGTGAACGGGTTGAGAATGGCAAGTAGGCATTGTAGACCAACTCAATCAAACTCAATCATTTGCGTAGTCAATCATGCGCCTAGTGAAATATGTCTATTTCAACAAAATTTTACTTGTATTGATATTAACCAAGCTCAGCTCCTTGGTATCAAAATAAACAATAATGTGAAAACCTTTGTCATTTCGAACTTGGGTTATTCGAAATTCGTTCAAATTCAGTGAATCATTTTGATAATAAATTAATAATTCTGTATTTGTGTTGACCTAGCTTATTTGTTCAAAAACAAAATGAAAATTATTCAATTGATATTTCAAAAAGTACATGCATGACAGTTCACGGCGTAAAAGCTTACATGCCCAACAGGTTTCATGTCTTGCTTGTTCTCGCTTGTTTTCAGTTAGCATCGATGGCACAGAGTGGTCGGGGATTAAGTTCTTCCAGCTGTCAGCCCAATGGCAGACCCACATCAAATACTTCCCAGTCGCACTATTCAGTTCCCCAGACGCATCGCTCTAGCTAACGTATGTACGCCCCATCTGCTGATTGGCATAGCACAATGCCTGTTTTTACTCGTTGAACCAACGGGAGCGATTTTAAAGACGTTTTTACATTTTAATTCATGATATTATGAAAATCATTGTTGCCAAGCAAATTCACTGTGTTAACATAAACACATGGTATCTCACTATGTATTACCCTCATCCCTTACATGTTGGTATGTAAACATTAATAGTGCGTGACAATATATAATAGATTTTGTTGTTATTGCATAAATAGTTTTATAGAAAAGTGAAATGAAAGAAATTCACTCTAAACCAAATCTTACAAGAAAGGCACGAAAGTGCCATTTCTCGATATGATCCGTTGTCAGGGTTTTTAAAATTACGAGCGCAATTTCAGGAAGTTACGGTCGAAAACATCGATCTCGTTTTTATAGAAGTTGTTCGATTTATCAAATATGTAGTGGACGGTTGAAGATCTATAAAGAATTGGAATTAAATTAGTCAATAGTATGGTTATAATAAATGAGAGGAAAATATATTATGATAATAGATATTGGCTGTACGCATTATCTTTATACTACTATACGTATTAAATAGTATATTATTCATTGCAAGAAAAGCTTTCTGTCAGGTACGCCATTTCGACTCTATGCGCTATAATTTGACAACTTCGTGGTGTAGTAAACAGAAACAAAATGCTAAGAATTACAATGGCAAGTTCATTTTATCAGATACTTCAGTTTTAGTCCCGTGATGAAGAAATTGTCACAATTTACCGTGGTCGTGGTAACGGTATAACAACCAAACTAAATACTCTCAATAAATGTGATGTTAATTATTAGAATCCGCATTGCTCATGTAGCAGCAATATACAAGGGAGGATTCAATTTTGTATTTTATTATAATTGTTCCCCATGGGTGGAATGAAATGTAAAAAGCTGTAGATTACAAAAATAGACATTCCAAGGTATGTAATATACTTTATTTTAAACAAATTGAATATCTTATTTTTTAAATAAAACTTTAGAGTTTCTCTTGAAGATGATCATTTTTATCAAAACAAATTATTTTAATATCATATGCAATTGCATGTGTTCATACTTTTGTTAAATGTATTCAAGTTGAATCACGCTGTAGCTACGTCAGCCATCCCATAGTATTTGACGATTGTTTCATTACATGGCAATTTCATTATATGACATTTCATTATATGTGCTAATGCAAACTATATAATACTATTACATAGTAACAGTAGTGTCCTACCAGCTTAGTGTATTGTGATTTTAATTTACGTCGTGTAATGATTGTGATCAGCTGTTGTGACACTTGGCTGTGCACTGCACATATTACCATTGATAACACCATTGTCTGTTGCTCATTAGATGAATTTTCAAGATTGACATTCAAATTTGTTTTAGCTGAATTACGATAGTCTCTAAGCATTACGTGTAATGTGTACTCTTCATGGTATAATACAGAGACAATTAGTTGCTGTAGTCAACTAGGCCAATACAAATTATAAATTAATAATTCGTCTTACCAAATATTAATGTCAAAAGTCGTCTTGAATCGTACAATCATTTGATATAATTATATTAAAACACTTGAACCTTCCGTTATCGATATGTATTTCTTGTACTAGTAACAGCAGAAAATTTGTAAAAAAATTCCAAGTCCCCGAGTCTGTGTTTCTTACCAGTGAAGTAGACTACTGTATACCGTATGCATTGATATTAAAGCAGTGGTGTATTCGTAAAAATAAAAGTACCAGGTCGGTGATAACTGGAAAAAATCCCTTCTTCCCAACTCGTCGGGGGAGGGGGGGGGGGGGGGGGGATTTGTGAGCCGTAACATGGCACAATGTCAATTTTAGCAGATTCTAATTCAAATATAAAATGAAAATGATGTGTTTTACCTTTGCATCTACAAAAATCGCCACAGAGAATCTCTCGCAGCTTGATCCTCTGCGGGTCATCATGGTCTATGCATGTTGCGATTGTGCGTCTCCACAAAAATATTACAAACTGACTCTACACTACATTACAAGATTCTGTCATTATTGTGAAGTCTGACGTTGCAAATAAATATTGGCAGATTCCATCTACCGGTATCAGGATGCATCATTTTTAAGATTGTGCGTTTACAAGTTAGCTGGTTCAAGTAAGTTTTATATGTCTTCAAATATGGTTTTCAAGATAAAGGTACCGAGGCGCGCCCCGCCCCAAAATTAAAGTACCAGGGCGCTGCCCCGGCCCACCCTGGCCCGAATACACCACTGTATTAAAGTATCATTCAACAGTCAATCACAGGGCTCTAAAAAATGTTTGTAGAAATCAGTCTGAGGTTCACCACTAATTTACCTGGTAGACAAATTATTGACTTGGGAACACAGAATAAATTTTTCAATTTTTCTGATTCAAGTGAAATGGTGAAAAAAATACAAAAATACTGTATCTCGTTGAATAATTCATTACTAATTTACGCACAATTTTGTAATAATTTGACATCCAGATCAGGTTTTTCTATTTTCATCTTAAATCTTGTAATTTACTGTATTACTTTGTTCTGTACGCACGACAATGCCTATTCAATTTTTTAACATGTCAATTGTACGTTAATTATTTATATCATACGTACCGATAATATTGATTCTATCTTGTAAAAGTTGTGGGATAAACTGAGTGACCATTCGATGCATCTGATGGAATTTGTGTTTGTATTTTTCTTTTGTCAAGTTAGACAATCTGAACATGATAGATTCCGAGAATGATTAGGGTGACTAATTTTATTCATCAAATAATCAAATTTATTCAAATTGAAGATAAAATATAATAAGCATAGATGAATGACAAAAAATATTCTCAAAAAAAATTACAGTAGCCTACATTGAATTTTTTAATTTTTAAAAGTTGGCCAACCAATAAAAACATTTCAAAAAAGAATTGAAATCAATGTTGAAAAATAATCAAAAATTATCATTTTCTCAAAAAATTGAATAGACCTACTAGTAATTGATTCTATCAAGGCCTTCATAGTATTGAAACTTTTCTGGTCATCTGATTAAGTTTGAATAATGAGTTATGCATTTGGTGTGTCACTGGGGTTAATAACATTTGTATTTGCTGTACAAAGATCTGCTTATGTGTACTGTACTATTGTTGTGTAAAACACTTCCCTTAGTCTCACTAAATATTTCAAACTTCAAACTCTCTCGCTGTCGCTTGCTGTATCGTGTTCAATTCATCCCCTTTCATGCCGACGCAAGACAAAAGCTTCTAGCTTGAACGGTAACTTCATAAGAGGCTAATGAAATATATACTCAAAAATATGTTTTCGGGGTTGTTCGTTGCCTCTGAACAACCCCCTCTGTACAAGCCTGTGTGTGGGCGTTCAAAGAGGTTTCAAAAATAATTTTACAATTTTGAAGTAAAAATGTTAGTCATGATGAGCTTTAAGAATGACTCGACAGTATAAATTATAATGTATTTATAATATGTACAGTATTCAGGTAGAAAATATGAAATTGAGTATGTAAAGTGTATTGAAAGAATCACACAGTAAACCCATGCTTTTGAGTAAACAAATATTTGTGTAAATTGAAAGGTCTGCTGAAACAACATTCTACAATAGAATGGGACTACTATTTGTGTTTTTACTGTTTATCCAAGTGTCAGTTTAGTACCGTATGCGGAAGTACCTAGAAGTTCTACGATGTACGCTAAACCCATTTCTGATTACACTATCATACTTGGATTACGTCACACTTTTCACGTCTGTTTTCTCGCCCTCCCTTTTTTCTCCATCACACTTTCTCACGTTGTGAAAACCACACCAATAAAATTACATCACAACCCCCCCCCCCCCCCCCCCTCACAAGATTAGCTTTCAATTCCAGTACACATGGGATATATTATTTTCAAAAAATATAAGAATGTTCAGGTTAACCAACCTTCCATATTGAGTGTTCGTTTGTAGCATATGGCGTATTTGAAACGTTTTAATTTGAATCATAGTTTGGGAGGAATATGTTTTGATTTCATAATAAATTAGTGATAAAAATAGTCTGTTACTACAAAAAATGTGACATCACAAATGTCTTATCTAACCAACTCTATGTCACAAACTACCTTAACCCTTGCAAAAAAAGACATTGTTGATAAAGTGAGACGACATCACATGAATCAACAAGTTCAACGACAGAAAGATGAAGAATGTTCTGGAGATATCTTGGCAGACGCATTCAATAAGATTGAATCCGGTTTTAGCGGGTTATATCTGGTTTTTCAAAACGCGTTTATCACGTTTAAGGCAAGACTAGTT
The DNA here is from genome assembly GCA_907164805.1 of Brachyptera putata. NCBI lineage: Eukaryota > Metazoa > Arthropoda > Insecta > Plecoptera > Taeniopterygidae > Brachyptera > Brachyptera putata. The sequence continues at coordinate 41,931,039 of OU015462.1, read as the reverse complement.
TTATATGTACAGGAGTGCACCCCCTGGAGCTATCTGGAGATCCCAATAGCAGTAGACCTTGTAATAGAATACGTTGTTGAACCCAATATAAATAGTTATCTGGATTATTTAACATGTCTCAATTCAAGTTTGAATATTAGTTTAGTTGTACAATGTTGTTTCAGAAGTACTCATATAGTCTGTTATTTTTTTATCCAACTCAATCCATTATCCTTATCGCATTTTATTTTCTACCGCTATTCACAGTGCCACAGAAATAGAGTTGAAAACTCATTTCACCACACGGTAGATAGAAAATTAAGAATTATTTTGTGTACCCATTCTGATACAATGTACTTGATGGCAACACAGTGGGCAGGTGTTCAACATGAACTTGTTAATACGGGTAGTCTATCAGGCACCGCTACATGTATTTTATACACGTTCTGTATTGGCATCAACCCAGTTACTTGTTTCTTTTGTCAGTAATAAAATGAAACAAAAGAATGAAAATGAAAAGTAATAAAAAAAAAACTATGGCTCTGCTGAGAGTCGACACCTTACACGATTCGGCTAAGCCTGTCGGCCTGTGGCCTCTCAAAATTAAAAGAAAAAATTGCCAAAATATGTCGTTACCACGTTGTCATGAAAAAAAGATGCATTTCGTAAGTATCAATAGTTTCGGTACCTCGACGAGTACCGCAGTATTTACACGGCAATTAGTTAGGTATTGCAGGTCTTGCAAGTATTCTGCAGTCATTCATCGTCTGGATCTGTATGCTACAGAAAAAAAGTTGCAGACGTACAAAATACTGTAATCAGTAGAAGTTATGAAAAGTTACGAAATACCGGTACAGTTGACCCTCCAGGTATCTATCGTTCTTCAAGGGATTAAACACTTATGCCAGATAACGGTCCATGCAGAAAAAATTCAACGAATTTTAAATAATTTAAATAACGCTAGGGGAGTAACATGAGAAAAAATGAAAGATGGAAGTAGGGAACGATGGATCCTGAACGATGCGTCGAGGTGTGGCACATTCAACAATGACATTTCATTATTTAAATGTTACATTGTCGGCAATTTTTCTATTCCATTCGTCACACATATTGCATACACTTAGAACTACACTCCGTTATTATTGTTTAGTGTTGAATAATAATATAAAATCTATTGGTGCTGATAATCTAGGCATTGAGCACCTTCACAAGTAACTTATTACAGTTTCATATCTATAGGACTTTCTTATTAGTTAATTACCAATTTACCATATGTTCTTTTCTATAAAAATAATTACAAAACTAGCCCGTATAACTTGGCTGTTGGTGGGGTCGTTGAGCAACATTAAAAAATTAAAAAATCAGCCACCAACTAGTTAGTGTTGTTGAGAGGTTTACCACTACCAACGTAGGCCACACGTAGGCCTAATTGTTTACCACTAACCAGGGCCGTATTTACGCCTAGGCAACCAAGGCAGCTGCCTAGGCAAAGTTTAGGGGGGCGGCATTTCTCAAATATTTTACAGAATATGTATTTTCTATATTTGCACACAAACATCTGCAAACGTTAAAAAAAATACATTGTTGACTTGTTGCAAGAAATGAGTAAGCATTTACTTTACATAATCAAATATGATTGTTATTCCGATGTTGATTTGTTCTATTCTTTTACACTGTAGCGTGGGGGTCTAGGATTATCAGTCACCTTATTTGCGCGCCCTGCATTGTATTTTAAATACCGGTATATTAAAATTCTTTGATCACCCGCCTTCATTTCCAACAATGTTGAAGCCAGTTGAAGCTTGTATTGGGCCTACATGCACGTCGTCACAGGCTCGTGACCATAGACTGAAATATTAAGATGGCCCATTGACTAGATTAATTGCTATGTAACATAGGGGGCAGGCGGCCAAACATTAGTGGCCTAGGGGCGGCGCCATACCTAAATACGGCCCTGCCAACGTAGGCGTACATGCAACTTTTTCTGTCGAATTGATTAGATAGATAGATAGCGTATCTTTTATTGTTATTTTTTTTTTTTAGAATCCTTATACAGTGTTATACAATGGGGATATATTGATAGATTGTGCAGACAATTTTATCTCCAGTTGATTATGGTATCAACTGGAAATAAGTACAAAGTATAAATAAATAATAATTAAAGTGAAGATCTCTAAAACTAGGCTAGAGAGTGTAATTTAGGAATATAGATATGTAATTATGTTTATCATTGATAACAATACTTGTATATGTGAGCCTTAGATTGCCTGCGAGTTCATCCACGGTTTATGAATGGTGGTGTTTCAATTACATTTTAATTTTTGTTTTGTTTTCTAAATCTCTAAATTTCTTTCTGGTAAATAGTTGATCTGAGAGTTGTTTGGGTTGAACCTGTTGATTGTCTTGTCAGCTCAGATTAAATTGATGTAAAAAAGAGATCATATTAATTCTTCAATGGCTTAAATCCAATTTATGAAAAACTTGCGGATAATGTGCATCATTTATGTGCTCTAATTCCGTAGAAATTTGAATTAATTCAGAGTAAATAATTTTCCCATAGTTTCCCCTCTGGCTCAACCTTATGGGGGTTTTCAAAACTTTAGAATTATTTTTCTCGTTTTCTTTTAATTTATATTATATTCTAAGTACAGGAAAATCGAGTTTTCACTTCGCTCATCCAATCATATATTTAAAGAAATATTCAACTATTGTACATACTTGAAAAATACAATTACTTTAAATGTGAAGGTATGTGATAAGAGATAATACAAAATAGAAGGTACACCTGTAATAGCAAATAGAATACATTTATTTAACATAGTTTTAAAACTCATAATTAATTAGAATTGTAAATCTGTTAACCACATTATAAAACCACAGTTCAATTTATAAACTATCCGTAAAATATTGTGCATAGGTTCATGAATACCGTAACCCTTGAATCAAGCTTCATTGTAACTAGTACCGGTAATCTAGTGTCAGAAGCAAATAATAATAAGCAGCAAATAATAGTCAGAAGCAATAATACTGGTACCATCTACTGGCAAGGTATATCTGAAAGAGGATCGATTATATTTCATAGCCATAAAATTCAGCCAAGTAAAATAATAGACACTTTGCTTGAAAATACCCATGTTTTGAAACTTTTTCAAGCAAAATATCAATAAGTTAGAACAACCCCAAACATCTTGTATTCACGCACGACGCTTGGGGTTGCCATTGTGCATGCTTATCAGAGTTATACACCGCACACGTATTACCTGCAACGAAAGGATAACGGTCAATTAAGGTCCAGTTTTTCAATGGTTCCATCAAATCCGACATTACCCAACACTTTTTTTTTAATAACATATAAACTTGATACAAAATCATTGTTCCCCAATTAAGACTATGGTTGAAAGATGAGATTGTTTGAACAAGGAACCACAAGGGCGATCTCACATCCCCAAGAATAACCTAACACTTTTATTAAAATTTATAATAATATGTTGTGAATATAGTGAGAATAATGGAACAAATAAGCCAAACCCCTTTAGCTGCCCCAGTGGTGCTATCTGCTACAATAACTGTCAATTTAAATATTTCAGGAAGTTGTGACAACAGAAGTGACAACAGAATGACCTTCGTTGCAGGTATTGCGTACATCTACCGGTAATCCGGTAATATATGATGAATAGGGAATATAGGACGTAAAACTAATTAATACTTGCAGTACAAACAGAATATTTCAATATACCAAGTGAATCAATCACTTGATTTATACCAGTGATATATTACGGCTTTTTCGAGGACGTAAACTCATTTGTATTTTTCAAGGTTTGCTCATACGGCCTACCACTTTTTTAATATTAATAGCAATAATAGCAATATTTCCAATTGCACATCCAGTAACAGCAGCCATTGACTTTTCAATATGTTGCATTATTGACACGAATTTAATCCTGGAATCTTGAAATCTAGATTTAGAAATTAATTTTTCAAATATTTCTTATGGGCTCAAATAGTCTACCCTTTTTTCACATAATTGGGCCTCATTGAAAAAATGATTACATTTCCAAAGGTATAATCTCTGAACTTAATTCTTACATAACCAAATTATACCAGTGGCATACAGTACTGTGATTCATAACTCCAAATTATTCCTGCAGCCCAAAAAACAAATTGCAGGACCAAATAAATGTAGAGAGTAAGGAACTGGATTTAATGTCATCTATATTTTCATTTTGTTAACATTTTTTATGGATTTCAAATTTCTTGAAGCGTATACCCATAACCATTACTACCACTGAATCAACCAATTGATCAATATTAATGTCACAGCATACTGTCCTACACAACAGATCATGCATTACAAATTGAGAGTCAACTCAAATCTAGACTAATAACTACAGTAAGTATAGGCCTACTAAATTACTAATGTAGCAAACCAAAGTTTCCAAAAATGCAGCTTCTTGAGAAATAGGTACCTGCTGCCCCGGTGGCTAAGTCAATTATCGCTAGCGGTAGTAACTGACGTCACCATTGGGCGTGGGTTTGAGTCCCACATAAGGCATGGGTTTTTGTAAAACGTCCTTTCACCTATCATCACTTCAATATCACCCGCTCATTCGTACCCCCATATAACGTAACTGTTGGTGAGGTCGTTAAGCAGCATTAAAAAAAAAAAAAAAAGTACCTATAAAGTATTAAGCCTTTACTAGGGCCTGTATCACAGATGGCAGTAATATATACAATTTAATTATACAACCCGGTATTATAAGGTTTAAAACTGATATAGTAACGGTAGGACTATGAGACTTCCATATATACAGCACCGAAATCCATAAGGCTGTCAGTATTGGCTCACATATAGGTCTACAGCACTAGTACGGTATTAGGCCTATATGTTTTTGTGCAAATATAATATACTTTGTTTACTCACTGACCATATAATAAGATTATAACACATTAATAAAACAATTCTGGCAAAAATCGAATACTGTAGCACTATAGGCCCAACTAATTGACTGATAGTTACCTAATTTGTTTTATTTTTTGAATTTTCAATGCATATAAATTATTATAAAATAAATAGGAAATACAAGTAAAAATATAGACATACATGTCAAATACGGTACTGTATATTGAAAATATGTTAAATTAAATGTCGATATTTCAGAGGTTTAGGTGGGAGACGTCAAAGCACCTACGAAATATCGATCTTGTAACTAATTTATTTATATTTGATGTTTGCCAGCATAGCTGATCAAAGTTTGATTTATTAAATATATGATATATTCCTGGCATATTTCTGTGTAAATATAAGACATGAGAATGCCAAGTGCTAACTCTTTGATCAGTACATAATTTGAAGGTAGGCACACATTTTACAACTCGGAATTTACAAAACCTGTAAGAGAAATTATTCTGATGTTTTAGAATTCTTTTGCCATCGATTCAGAGATGATTCTCTAAGTATCAAAGTTCACCCTAACCTATAGTATAGATACTGTGACTAGAATTATCTACAACTGTTTCACTGTCAAGGCCCAAGCCATGTAGTAATATAGCTCGACCTCTAAGTCCTACTGCCACGCCACCTTCCGGTATAACATACACTCTACCATCGTCCTCTCGTTCTGGATCCAGCTCGACAAGGTTCTCGTTGCTCTTTTGAAAGTCTTCGTAGCGCCACATACCTAGATGCCGGCTCTTCCCCTGTCGAGCCACCAAGTGGCAAGATGTGTTGGAACGTACAACTCCAGACACAGCGGCCCAATGTGCTTTTGGACACACGCAACAGGTAAAATATCAAAGAAACGTAAATAATTGAAACAAAATTATATTACTGATATTCCCAATTATTGTGGCTAATTTCATCAATGTTGGGTTGGCTACCGTTCAGAAACTTTTGATCAGCTTGAATTCTTACCTTTATGGCCAAGGCGGCAGCATGGCGAATGATTTCTATCAGCATCGTAACTGAACAAATAGTTAAGGAGACACTACGGTCAGAGGCCTACTCATTCGGAGAATATGGTAGGGTAAAAAATGGTTCTACTTTGCAGTAGAAATGTGCTGTGCCTCCCACCAAAAAAATTGATGAACTGTCAGAATAGGATAGGATTATAGAACAGGATTTTTTTCTATATTCAATCCCTAAACTGCTACAGTTCAGGCTACGTAGGCCTACTTGCTTCTCCACAAAGCCGTTCTTCCATGAACGTGGTAAGCGTTTTGCTTTTGCTAGCAAATCCGCCTAGCGAACTTTTTGCTAGCGGTACGAGTGCTAGCTTGCAGAATGGAGTAGGTGAACTCTGTATTTGAATGCTGGAAAAGTAACTATATCCGGTGGTTTTGCTAGGCGAATTGCGAAAAAGTTGGCCAAGTTCAACATTCAGAAACCGTGCCGCTCTCGTCTCTGATTGATCTTTTCCCAGCTTGGCAACTTACATATCCGCTTTGCGCGTTCCACATTCATTGAAGTCCAGCTTAAGGCCTAGAGCATGATAAAATGAAATGACATTCAACGCTTAGGCCAACCTGTATCTAACAAATTGACATTTCTTTTTCTTAGTCAACAACAATACCATAACAACTTACATCACCATGGTAGTAATGATTTGATAATAATAAACTTGATGACACTTGTTCAAACCCTAAACCAGTGGTTGGCCTATACAAATGCAGACTTGCAGTACAGATATTCAATTTATAAGTCAAGTTTATTGTATTGTACCATAGAACAAAAGTCAATATTTCACTTATATTCTGTAGGCTATGATAGCTACTCAACATTTCAATTTATTGCCAGACGAAATTTCAATTTGCCGTAATCAGTCCATATTTATTATATAAAAGGATACGGAATAAGAAGAATCGAGCCGATGGCGATCCTCTTTATTATATATTCCTTGTCTTGGTTCAAACCGTCATGTAACACTTCAACTTGGCAGGTTTGCATCAACACTTTACGTGCTAGCAAAGCCATGTTGTCAACCGAAAACATTTCCCCGTGGTTTGTATATCCATAAGATTTAGCCACGCTCAACAGTTCTTCTACTGACATAGGAGATTGGCTGCATGACATTGCCATACTCAATGCCACAAGGCCACATCTACGAGAAAAAACATGAAAATAAGTTCCCTGGGTACAGTGAAACCTCTATGCATCATTCCCACATCCATCATTTCCAGCTTCTATCAATCATTTTGTACCACTCTACTCCCATATAGTTGATGTTAAATTTTCCTGGATTGATCATTTTCCTGCATGGATGATTCATTTTTACTTAGGTTGCTGTTTGATTTCAATATTTTCGATCAATTCGACATCTTATGACTATATGAATATATTCGATGCCGGTATCAAAATTATGATGGATACCCTATATAATTTCGAAATTGGAAATAGCTGAAATAGGTCTAGGTATAATGACTCAAATAACTAAGTGACAAAAAAAGGTGAAAGGTGAATACCCAACTAAAAGTGAATGAAATAAATCCTAGCTGTCCGTGATTAATGCTGTATGCCAAGTATAATGTGTATGTAGGCCTAGTAGAAAGAGCTTGACAAGCTCGTAATGTGTTCCTATAACCATCTGTACCGGCATAAGATTGTTATTCAAGATAACTACCAGATTGTCAATGACTTCCTCCTTTGAAAAAGAAATTGACCATCTTGTGAGTCGAATACAATTTTGTTTACTTGTAAAATAGGTAGGGTAGAATGACTTGCCACTTGAGTTTATTTAGTCAATGATTTAACCAGAAATAGAACTAGCACAGAAAGTAAAAATTACTCATTCAAAGACATGTTAAAAAGAACTCTCAAAGAAACTTGAATTTGTTCCAACGTTCCAAAAAAACAATGACCAAGCTACCGTCGACGTTCCTCGTTGAAAAAAGGAACCAGTTTCCTTGAAAGTTCCTAAAGAAGGAACGGACCCCACTCCTTTCGTTACGTTCCTACCCAACTCTTGGGCAAAAGCGTGAACTAAAATAAAAAACGACCTTAATCTGGTTAGGCCCTATAAAGAGGTGCAAAATCTTACGTTGGTCCTTCTTGTAAAAGCGGTTCAATATGTCGATAGAATGAAAAGTGTGCAGGGCCTTCAATATTTTCCAAGTCCCATATTCTGTTACGTGCTACTAGCAGTTCATTGTCAACGTCGGCAGTAGGGCTCCAATCAGGCCTTGTTTCAACACTAATGAAACGGTCTTGCGACGAGTCAGAACTAGAAGTAGGGCTACTCAAATCCTGCAGAGCGAATGCCAATTTCCCAGAAATATTCACGTGTTTTGGTGGTGGTGGTGGTGGTGGTGGTGGTAGTGGTATGCCTAGCCTAGGCCGACTATTTTCTCTTTCAGCTGACATTACAGGTTATACGTCCAAGTCCTTCTGAAAGATTAAAGATAACCTTGACTACATTATACCTAGGTCTACCTCCTTGGCTAGGCCATTCCTATAAACATACTCCTATCTCTTGCCATCAACTATGGAGTTGGCCTAGGCGCCAAGTCAGCCTGACCTTCTGCTTTCTAATACGCCTAGGCCTATAACACTTGGGCCTACTCCGTGAATGGCTGAAATGTGTAGATAGTTTACTTGGCATAGGACAAAGAGGGTGGCACACGGTACGTGAACTTATCTAGGACCTACAGTCTAACGGAGAGCCAAGGATGGCCTAGGCCTACACTATTTGAAGGCACTAACCTAACCTATAACCAAGTTGGTTGTTTTTACTTCGACGACCTTGAAACATGGCACGGAACTCGGAAGAGTTTTCTTGTCAGTGCAGACGCTGTTGTTGTTGTTCTTATGCGCAGCCTAAACTAACCTACATCATAACCTAAATCAACGCAATCTAACCTAACCTGAACCATTGAATTTGTAGTCTCAGACTACAAATTCAATGCCTGAACTAACTAACCTAACGAAACCAACATCCTAAACTAATGTAATCTGATATAAAACCTAATTCCAGTCCGAAGAACATTCACTTCGTTTTTTCACTGTTGGCATTACAGACTGACGACTGTTTGACAGAAGCTCTTGGGTTGACACTCTTGTCAATAGCAGCCATATTTTCGGACTTCGGAGCGACGCTGGGTGAAGGTGTTTTCCGGGTTTATTTTCCAGTAAATGTACCAATAAAATAGTGAAACGATTAGTAAACATTATTAACTATGCCAGCTATAGCTGTCAGGCAACCTGAAACAAGTGAAGCTATGTTCGAGGCACTGAAGATTCACATAACTCGAGAGAGGCAAAAAAAGAAACAAGGTAGGCTAAAGGCCTAGACCCTATTGCCATGCTATTGCCTATTTAGTTACAACCTAGGGCCACTGAGTAGGTCCTAGGCTTACATAAGTTATGCTAGGGCCTAGAGATATATGTGTGTAATCCTAGTATTTAATCTGCTGTAAGTACGATGTACAACAGTTTTACGATTGTTTAGTTAGGCCTATAGTCTTTGTCTCCGTTTTAAACCCGCCTGAATCGAGCTCGCGGCTCACAATTAGGCCATAACTGCCACTGCTTGAAACTTCCAATACAGTGCAGATGTTAATGATGCCCGAAGCCACAACTCATATGTTTCCTGCCAAAACTGTTGCATCATTTATCGATTGTTTTAATTCCTGTCAAAAAAGAAACTTGTTTGGATGCTGCTATTCCCACTACTACCCACAACCACGCACTACCCACTACCGGGTAGTGGGAATAGCAGCATCCGCGCAGAGAGGCTGTTGACACGTTCATTTCCCTCAAAATTCTCTCCGTCCAAAAGTTTTGGCATCGCTGTAGTGCATGTGTACAAGTGACGTGCCGTTTTGATTTATCGGCGTAGGAATACTGCCTAGACCTATTTGGTTGTATACCGTCGGCCTATTGTCAGACTCCAGATCATACCGATCGTAGGCCTATCTACCCATTCTCTCTCTCTCTCTCTCTCTCTCTCTCTCTCTCTCTCTCTCTCTCTCTCTCTCCCTCTCTCTCCCTCTGCCTCTATTTCTCTTGCTCTCTCTCTCTCCCTCTCTCACTCTTTCTCTCTATCTCTCTCTCTCTCTCTCTCTCTCTACCTCTTGCTCACACTCACTCTCTCTCTTTCTCTCTGCCTCTCTCTCTTTCCCGCCTATAAAATCAGCGCGGTGTTGTCAAGCTCGACAGGGAATTTTGGCCGTGACGAGGGATTTAAAGGATCGTGCGGTGGGAATTTTCCCACTACCCACTACCGGGTAGTGGGAATAGCCACTTCGAACTTGTTTTCGTACTGTTGTTAATTTGATTAGTGTAGTATTATTTTGCCGCTTCTGACACGGTGTAATGATACCAACAGACCTTATTATAGAATATAAAGAAGGTGTACCCACCAACGTCTTCAAACTGAAGGATTTCGGGGGTTAGAGTTATCTATTTACATCTGAGTTACATAATATCTGAAAATTATACTGAATTGAATTATGCTCATTTAAATTATGTATCATAGGCCTACGTTAAACGGAAATTTTACAGTGAGCAGTGCCGTTCGTTTTTTGGCAGAATTGTGTAGAGAAGCTGCGATATTATGTCCCTAACTTTTCACTTCACTCCGTACCGGTAACTGTTTGTATTTGTATTTGTATTTTGTTTATTCATGGTTAATTTTTACAAAGGTATTATGTAAACCACGTCGGATAAATAAACAAAACATTATACTGTAGGCCTACATAGATATTCCGTATTATTTTAGTAATTTATAGTTTGTCTTTTTGCTAAAGTTGGTAATAAGTGGGCCAATATCGAACACGGACAGGTGGGTCCGTCACTTTTGGGGTTGGTATTACCTTAGGCGTACTGTGCTTACTCCCCCCATCAGGAATTGTCGGCACAGGTGGGTTCCATTGCCGAAAAAAAAAACATTTTTCTTTTGATTTTGACAGCCGATGCCGGCGGCTCTTTTTGGCATTTGTTGGCAGCATTGCCATGTGGTTTCTGCTGGAAGATAGCTATCAAGTAGTGCGAGTCCACCTGCGTTAGGTTAGGGGGTGGGAGAATTATCGTTGAGATTGATGCAAGGCTAAAATCGACAACTGTAGGCTAAATACAATAGAGGCAGGCATATTCACGGCGTGCAGCAGCAATGATTAGTGCGGCAACGCTGCTAGCCGAAATGACGGACTTATTGTAAGATTGTGGACATCCACACACTTGGAGTGAATACAAACATTGAACCAAATTACATATCCATCTATGACGTAAAATGTGTCATCGAAATCCATCATATTCCAGCATATTTGCCAATTTTTTTTTCAAATAGGCATGTTTGATGACCTTTACATTTACCCCGAAGTTTTACACTGTTCTACAGACTTTTTCAAGAACAACATGTAACCCTATGCGGCTTGCCTACGCTCTCTCCTGATATTGAATTTAGAAGTTGATTCACAACATTTTATCTACAGTTTTAGTCAGTAGTCATCTAAGTCAATCATTGAAAATAAATGCTATAGTTCATAACCGTCTTGATTTTATTTTTGGTCTCGCCTATTTTACGGAAATGTGGAGGTGTATTGAAACATTAAAGGATCCATCGTGATGTAGGCCTATATTATTTCTATTTATTGTTTCTTGTAGAGCAAGAAGCAGACGCAGAAGAAGAACGTCAACGTAAAGAGCGAGAACGTCAGCAAAAACAAGATGTCATGACGCTTGGAGAAACACGCGAGCAAATCTCGCAGCTTGAGCAACAATTGGCGGCTCATAAGGACGAGAAACATCAACTCTTTCAGCAGCTAAAGAAAGTTCTCCACGAGGATGATAGAAGGCGGCAACTCGTAAAAGAATCACAGTGAGACATTAGCTTTACTGTATAATTAATTTGAAAAATGCTTCATACTGGTACTTGCTGTGACGTTGCATAAGTTAATCAAACTACCTAGACTTGATCACAAGTCTTGGTTTGACGATAATTAAGGATACTGATGGAGAAAATTATGGTGACCACGAATTTTGTTGTCCAACTTAGTTTAGGTTATTGTCGGTCAGTTAATGTAATGTTAATCTTGGCCAGTCAGTCAGTTGTAGACAAACAAAGCTTTGCCAAGTATTGAGTTTTTCAATCTCTTCATCAATATGCTAGTCTAGCAGTCATCAAATCCAATAGTGGGCGTACGATTTCAGCATCGCTCTATGGTTTGAAATATATGTTCATGTCATGGTTAGCGTGTAGTTTTAGCGTTGAGCATTGCATAGTAAACCCTTGTTTGTCAAACTCGAATTATTCGATCACGGTAATTTGAAGTGAAAAAATGGTTCTAGCCATTGGTAGGGCCTAGGCCTTCGGATTTCAATGTTAATCTACCTGTATTTCGTTCATTCAAATTTTGATTAGGCCTATTTCAGATGGAAATTTATTCCAAACTACATTCAGAATTCATATTATCAAGGGTTTATTCTGACTGGTCTTATCTTTGTTCAATATCTTTGTACGTCATCCATGTTGAGACATTTCTTTATACATTCATAGACATGTATATATGTGAGACATTTTCACACAGCTGTGTTTATTTGTGTGCAGCGATCGTATTGATCACATGAATATCCAAAGCTACCCCAGTGTACCTTCGAGTGGACACCCTCAGCTGTTTCTTCAGTCTCCGAATATACACCTAGCAGGACGCACTCCTATTCACAACCTAGGACCTGCTCACAATGCTCAACATCCACATACACTGCTGCCACCTGTAAGTAAACAATTACTATAAGTTTTGATCCAGCCCTTTTGGACCTGTCAGAAATACTGGTCTAAGCCTTCTGAGCCATTAGAATTGGTTAGCAGGTACAAATTGCATATACCGGTACATGGAGCCTTCTTGGTGCAAACTGGTATTTTTACCAAGTTTTTTAATTCTTGCATCTGTGTACCAACTGGAAATACCAAAACATACTTTCGAGGCGAATCATCAAATTCAAATTTCTTGACGCAGCACCACAGTACCTTCAACTTTTAGGCTTCCGTCAAGTATCAAATGAGTGACTAACAATCGTTACCATAGCAATACATATAGCGAACTTGTGAACTATCAACGATTGTGATTGGTCAGTACCAACTGGTGGCCGTTTTTGTCTGCCTCTTTTAATAGTAAGTTATGTCACTTGACAGAAGCCTGTATATGCTTTTATTTGTTCTTTTCAGGGCGCGTTGAAACGGTCACGAAGCCCATCACCTCCACCATCTAGCTATCACCAAGGTTACGGATATAAGGGAGGAGCTATGCCACGTTATTCCGAACAAAGTAAGATATATACATTACTGTTGAATATTATGTTGATAAGAATCTCGTTCATCATCAGATTCACTACCGGTATATTGAATCTTGAGTTGTGGTTAGCACCTTTACATACCCGCTCCCAGTTGTGATCGCTTTTGGGAAAATCTGGCCGAGAAGATGAATACGGTGCTAAGAAGCTTTGGATGCAGCTGTTTGTGAAGTGATTCATTTTTACTAGACCTGCATTCTGTTAAGAAGTGATGAACTAATTTACTGTTCATTTTTTTATGATTATAAATAATGATAGTTCAGATTAATAAATTAGCATTCTGTTAAGTGATGAACTAATTTATTATTCATTTTTTCATGATTATAAATAATGATAGTTTAGATAAATTTAGATTAGTAAATTAGATAAATTATATTAAGATAATAATAAGATAATAAATTAGTATAATTTTCGTCATATGTCGCATATCATTTGATTGATATTGAAAATTCTTTTCAACGAGTAAAGTATCAACGAGTGGATAACTTCATCCTTTCAAACTACGGGTGATTACATTTATCTATTCCCTCACCCCCTTAAATTAGATGATACTACAGTAGAGCCTCTTTAGTATATTTCTCAGGAAACCAGACTAAAAAAACTTGTTCCGTGAAATACTTACTAAATTAATTATTCAACATGAGGGAGTGTATGAATAGGATCGAATTTTATTCTTACCAAGGTAGTAAGTGTACGAAAGAGAAACTTATTGTTCAAGAGATTCTACTATGTAGTTGAATGATTCAATATCCTTGAAGGTCATTTATAAGTAGGCTTACATACTACGTAGTATGGTAGTGTTAAGGAACAGTATAGACCTACATATATTTATGTGATATTTTGTTTAATTTCAGAAGTTGATGAAAGCCGGAGAGGACATGAGTACGGGAGAGCTGTGTTGTGGAACAGTAAGTTATGCATATCATAATTAATAACGAGACCAACGGTACAAGCTTCGTTGTTGGACAAGCGAGCAGTAAACTTGTATTCACGAAAGAAAGTCGTCCATCGATATAAAAAGCACAAATATCACTTACATTTATGTAATTATAGCAATTATAAGATGTGGTGATTTTTCAGGACGAGGTTTATATTGAAACGCAACTGCGTATTTCAGATGTGTTGAATTCTTAAAGATCCAGCGAGAGTATGTAATTGTAATTACTGAAGATTTTACAGTTATTTAGTTGTAGAATACCTTCTCATTTTGCAGATACAATAACAGAGAACCAGTAAACTATCTCCTGCGTCTCTCTTAACAACCACCCTTGATTATTAATTTATTATTACAGTAAACCCTCGTTAATCCGAAATCGAAGGGACCTAAAAAAAATGATTTCGGTTTATAAAAATTCGGATTAATCAAAAAGTAATTTTTCCCGCTCAGAATATAGTTAATTTCGTATTGCGCGCTAGAGGAAGCTGAGTCACCGGCTGAGACTACGTGATAGATCCGTTGCTCAGGGCCTCGCTGATCGTGTGTACTCGGCTATCTCCGTGACGCGTGATCCTCATATGGCCCGTTTCTATTGCCGCTCGGCCGTCCCGAGTCGGACGAACGAGTGTTCCGAGCTCAGACTTCGTCAAGGTCGACTGCATTCGGTACACAAAGCATGGAACAGCTGAGCATCCTTCCACTTATTCTTACGCATCAAATAAAAAGGATGGAAATTGGGAAAACAGTGATAACTTCACGGAATTCACTCGGATTATTTCGAATTATCCAATCCGAAATCAGTGTTGAAGCAATTGAAGGAACGAAATATTAGTTCGAATTAAGGTTTAACCTAAATTCGGATTAACCATATTAATTAACATTGAAATGCCTATACCTTCAGCTGGGGACCGATTTCAAGTTCGAAATACGTCAAATTTCGGATTAACCGAGTTTGGATTAACGAGGGTTTACTGTATTATTGTTTGCTTAACGACCCCACCAACAGCTAGGTTATACGGGGGTACGAATGAGCAGATGATTATGAAACTATGAAGTGATGATAAGTGAAAGGACGTTTCCAAAAACCCATGCCTTATGCGGGGCTCAAACCCACGCCCAACGATGACTTCAGTTTCTGAAGCGGTGCCTCAGCTGACGGAGCTATCGCAACTCACCCTTTTCTGCATACAGTGCTCTATGCAGTGGCGTGACAACTGCAGGTGATTTTTGGCCTCAAGGGGGCCTATATTTTGTATCTAATATATACATGTATGAAGGATTCTCGTTACATGAATATGAACTTTCATAGGCCTACTGTTTATATAATTAAGAAAAAAAGGTTTTATATAATTGAGAAAAAAAGTTTTTATACGTTTGGAATTATTTACAAATTGACTTGAAAATATTCATGGCACTACAAATGGAAGCAACAAAAGAAATATGAGGGGAGATGGCTGCAAGAGATATAAAGGTATAACTAAGAAGTTTGAATGATTACTGCTTTTGGCATACATGTAACGCAGTATCATAATATACTTTTGCATAAAAAAATTGAGACAAAATTTCACAATTTTGATGATTTTCGTCATTTTTTTGTAAATCTGTAGAAATCGCAACCATACCGTTGGGACTTTTTTCTGTCAAACAAAATTAAACAAGAATTTTAAAAAACTTGATATTTTAATTCAAGCACTGGCAGTTCCGTTTTCCCCCCAAACCAGCGCAGTAGGCCTACGTAGCAATGCATGGAACCACGTTGATTTCTTGTAGCTTTCATTTTTTCTGCTTGTATTATAAACTGTGTTGTTTTTGTAACTGTTTATTGTAAAGTAAATGATGTGCCCAGACTATGTGTACAAGCCACCCCGGTGGCTAAGTCAATTATCGCTAGCGGTAGTAACTGGAGTCACCTTTGGGCGTGGGTTCGAGTCCTGCATAAGGCATGGGTTTTTGTAAACGTCCTTTCATCTATCCTCTCTTCATCGTTTTATTATCATCCGCTCATTCGTACCCCCGTATAACCTAGCTGTTGGTGGGATTGTTAAGCAACATTATAAAATGAAAAAAAAAAAATGTACAACTGTGGATCATAATTTCACGAATTTTCTCATCCTGAATAGCAACTAAGTTGAATCAAACTTCTTTTTACCACTTTTTTTTTTTTTTGTGACAAAATAGCTCATTATCAGTCATTTTTAACACCGCTTTGGTCTTAATTATATAGCACTTTAATTAAAGGTTTTCATTCACCATTTTCAAGTGTCAAGAGACCAGGAAAATAAAACCATCCATGCAGGAAAAGCGTCCATCCAGGAAAATTTAACATTGATTATATGGGAGTGGGGTGAGAAAAAATGAATTATACAACATGGTTTTTGTAAGGGTTACTCATGTGTAACCCAACTGCAAGGATTCACGCAGGAACTGTCTGATACTTTAGACAAGGGGGGTAAAATATCTGCCGTCTTTTTGGATTTTGAAAAAGCTTTTGACAAAGTAGGCCTACCTCATAAACTTCTGATTTCAAAGTTGAAACAAATAACAAAACATGAGAGGATAACAAGATGGGTGGAGTCCTTCTTAAAAGGTAGATCACAAAAAGTAAAAGTAGGTGATGAAATTTCTGATATGGTAAAAGTTACTTCTGGGGTACCACAAGGAAGTGTAATTGGACCCCTTCTATTCAATATATTTATAAACGATCTTCAAATCGGAATTCAATCAAGAATTCGTCTATTTGCTGATGACTATGTGGTATATAGCAGCATTAGGAGTGAGAGGGAGGAAAATCAGTTACAAGGAGATTTGGACAGAATTAATGAATGGGTTAAAATAAATTTAATGGGACTAAATGTTGGAAAATGTAAAGTGGTGCACTTCTCTAGCAGCAGTAACAAGAAAAAAGTGAATAAGATTTATAAAATGGGAGATTCTACACTTGAGGAAGTAGAAGCATATAAATATCTTGGACTTTACGTAAATAAAAACTTACGGTGGGGGGAACATGTTAGAAATATCTCAAAAAAGGGAATACGATCCTTAAATTTTATCATGAGGCAGTTGAAGGGGACAGGGATGAAAATAAAAGAGAAGGCATACATGAGTCTGATTCGGCCAATGCTTGAGTATGCTAGTTCAGTCTGGGATCCGCATGAAGTTGGACTAATAAAGGCTGTGGAGAACGTTCAAAGGGTTGCTGCAAGAAGGGTATTGGGGAGAGAGAAGCGCTGGAAGATTATCAGGAACGATAAGGATGTGGTTGAAAAAGTTATAGAAAGACCCAGTAAAATGATTGAGGAAATGGGATGGGAAAATTTGGCGAAACGAAGACAAATAGAAAGAATGTGCAATTTTGTTAGAGTCAAGAATGAATATACAGGATGGGATGAATTAAGCAATAGAATTGGAAAGGGATTACAAAGAAGTACAAGGGGAGGGGTAAGAATGGAAGTGGAAAAAGTAGATAGAGAAGTAGGTAAATATGGATTTATACAAAGAACGACGCGGGAATGGAATGAATTGGAAGAAGATATCAAGAAAATAACGAAGATTGGTGATTTAAGAAGAGAGCTAAGAAAAAAATGAAGTATAATTATATCGAGTATGTTTGAATGTAATTTCATTAGGTATAGTAACCATTACCACCTGTTTTATGAACAATCTGTAATGAATAAATAAATATGTAAATATGTAAGCAGGAAAACGATGGATCTGGGAACAATGCATAGAGGTTTCACTGTAATTTACAAAAATATAATTCATCTCTATGTTGGTTCAAATTTAACAAAATAACATTCAACTGATTAAGATTACCGACACATGCAGCGCTATGTCTAACGCACTCGCTTCATATGATCCGGGAAGCAAGGGGAACTTCGAACCCAGTTCGATCCCCGCCGCCGACCATCTTTACAGGGGTTTTTCATGGTTTCCGTCTGTAGACTAGGCTAATGCCGGGTTGGTTCCTACAATAAGTCGGCCATGGCCGCTTCCTTCCCACTATCATTCCCATCACCAAGAACCTTCATCCCATCATCTCATTAATCATCCACCCGACGCCATTAGATCCGCGCTATCATAATAGTCCGTCATTAAACCCAATTTTAAAAAAAAATATAGGCCAGATATTACCAAGTCCAGTTGGCCTTATTCAGAGTGTTAGCAAACACACATACAGTAGTATGGGTAATTGTGGTGATAACAACAATTTAAAGCCATGTCCAATGTTGGAAATTCTGACCATCAAAAATGTAAACACTGCCCTTGCAATTAATTAATGAAAATCCATCGCTTATTTTCAGAGAACAACGCCCAGTATGCAGGGTCTCAGCCATTCTACGCAATTCATTCCGGCGGACAACCGGTTAGCAATGTCACTACTGTCAGTTACGCTCCGTCTCCTGCCCAGACTGTGTACACTTACGCCGGTCAACAGTACGCTCAGCCGTCGCTGGGAGTGACGGCCGTGCCACCGCGGGAGGAGGTCGTCAAACAAACGCCGCACACGGTCTATCACGGACAACCTCGTACGAACATCACTCCGCACGGCCAAGGTAGATACTCGTCCATTACAAGGTCACCCTCGCCTCTTTAGCTAACTTCACACAATGGTATTTATCTAATCTATGTGTAAGGATAGAAATATTTACCTTTTTTAAGATACAGAATTGTTCTTTTCTTCTTTTTTTTTTTAATTGTCACATCAGTGAAATTGGTATTTATTATGCTATCAACAAATGTACTCATTTCTTGTGCTGAAAGAAAAGTATTTTCCATAAAAATCAGAGATCTTACTAATAGCATGGTCTAAATGTTAGGTTATGTTGCCTCGCATCATCAGCCATTGGAGCAGAAGCCTGCGTTCGCTGTCACGCAGGAAGAACCTGAGGAGTTTTACTCGGCTACTTGGGTTCGACCGTCTACTCACGTCTCCATCCATGGCGGAGCTATACCGATACAGCAACCGCCACAGGTACAGCCAACAGTGAC
The DNA here is from genome assembly GCA_907164805.1 of Brachyptera putata. Lineage (NCBI taxonomy): Eukaryota > Metazoa > Arthropoda > Insecta > Plecoptera > Taeniopterygidae > Brachyptera > Brachyptera putata. The sequence continues at coordinate 41,911,852 of OU015462.1, read as the reverse complement.
ATTTGTTTTATTGTTTTACATTTGTGATTTGTGATTTGTGAAACTATTTGTTGGTCTCATTCAATCAAACAAATTTCAATGAAGAATGAATGAAAATGTCAATGTAGCCATTGGTATTCTATATTTTATCATGGATATACTGTAAATAAATGCTCAAATCTAGTCTACAGTAAATCCTAGTAGGCCTATGATGCAGAAATGGTTGATTTATTAAAAATTGAGAAGGATTGCAGTGAATGGTATATAATACTGTATGTAGAGTTTACCATAAAATATACGTAATTGCCCTAGGCCTACTCAAGTAGGTTCAAATTGAAATCAAAAGTTTGAATACAAGTTTAATTAACCTAAAATTTTAATGTTACGTGGCACCACGTTTGAGTGATGAAGCTTACTGTGTAAAACTTTTATAGTAGGCCTGAGCTATTTTTCAGCCGTAGGCTTACTGTACTAGCACTTTGTAAACTCTAGTTCTAGGCTACGCTAATTAGTTGAGTAACTACATACATACATATTATATGTAATTGTATGTGTATTTGTGGGCTCTACATTAGCAGGTACTGGACAGTATATGACTTGCAGGATCTGACTTACAATGATAGTTACCAACTATTTAGTATTGATTGCTGATGCTTATATGCTTATATCATATAAGTTATATATATATGCAATATTTCTTTAGGAGACCACATGTTTATGCTCTGCTTTTAAGCTGTCACACCATTGACTCTCACCATCGTAGTTTTTTAAATATCAAGACAATCTTTTGTTTGTTTTAGTACCCAAAATACAAACTAGGTTTACTCCATTACCGAATAATGGTAAAATGCACGTATGGAAGTAGGGGACCACGACTACTCGAACCGCCCCCATGGCTCAGTCAACTATCGCACTGCGTTAGGAACTGAAGTCAGGTCGGTTGTGGGATCGAGTCGCACATAAGGCATGGATTTTTGTAAACTTCCTTTCACCTATCATTACTTCATCATTTCATTATCAACCGCTCAATCGTACCCCCGAATAACCTAGCTGTTGGTGGGGTCGTTGAGCTTTTTTTTTTTTTTTTTTTTAATTTGACAATTCGAACGATTAGGTTTATCTTTAACCTCCTCAGTCATTAATTCAGAAAATGATGAAAATAATAATTTGTCCAGGGTGCCAAGACAGGCGGCATAACATCCGGTTACCCTATCCGAGCTCAGTTAGTACCTGTGTCTCACCCAGTGACCACCGGCGGTTATCAACCTAGCGCGTCCACACCTCACGTAAGTAGTTATGTGGTTCACTGTTATTATAGGCCCTTGCTGTCAGTAGAATAGTCGCACTTCATGTTTTCTTACCATGTCAAATACTTGACACCAAGTCATTGTTCTAGAATAAAGGCTGGATGATCTTCCCCCGAAAAGAAGTAATTATAGGTATAATATAACTCTTTCAACAGACTGTGATAGTGAACGAATATGTTTGAGGATACCGACTGATTCAACCATCGTGTTGGGAAAAAGGATGTGTATTCTTCTGGATTGCTTTGAATATTGAAGGACGTATTGAAACACAGTATATTCTAATTAGATGAGCGTAGCGAAGATTTTCATTCCATATACCGAAAAATTTTGGTCTTTTTTTTTTTTTTTTTTTTTTTTTTTTTTTTTTTTTTGTGTAATTTTGTACGCGGCATACAGGTCAGGAAAAAGTTTCAATCAACTCGAAACTTTTTTTACAAATTGGTGTTATACCAGAATAGGTTGGGATTGTTTTTCAGAAAAATCGGTCGGACGGTTTTTCCAGAAAAAAATTGGAAAGTATGGAAATTCCCCATAAGAATAGGCCGGGGGAGAAATACTTGAAATTTTTTTTCTTTCAAAAGCTCTCAAATTTATACTGAATGTGGGAAGAACTATCATACACATTTTAAGCGACTTATGGAACAATCGGATGTGAAATAACGAAGAAAACGCATTTTTAATGTACTTTTTTACACATCAATAAAAGCAATTAAGAAAGCAATTAAGAAACTATTAAATGTGAGCAACAAGTGTCACCAATAAATTAAAACGTTTAAAATCTGTGATGGATATGAAGAAGGCACTGGTATAATTGTTTGGAAACCAAGGTTTATATACCAACAGACAGCCGCAGTTTTTACACCTTTGAAGTGATCCATGGCCTGTATATGTACATTGAGCTGACAAAATGTTCTTAATTCTACATTTCCATACTTCTAAGCTCATCTCACAACGCATATAAGGCGTTTTCCTAGTATTATTCACATCAACATACATTCTTAGTTACACCATATATGCAGCATAGAATACCATCATATTCAATAGAATAAAGAATTAGGGAAGAATGTTAAATATTCTTTACTTGTTTTTGAAGGCACATTTTTTAAATTGAATTTGATATTGAATAAATAAACAACCCTAACAGACTACTATACTTACTAGACTCCCTTAATAGAATATCGTCTTGGTGAATATTCTATGCGCGTTAGTTTCTGATTAGCCATATGTTCAATATCGTTTACAAATTCGTGATCGAACGGAAATTCCTTATTCTTTGGTATTTTCAATCAATTTTCGATAAGGCATATTCAGTATTATTTACAAATTCTTGATCTAAGTTAAAAGCAACCATAAAATTTATCCACGTTGCTTTCTGTCTGCAGAGCGTGTATGTAACCCAAGCGTCGAGTCGAATGTTATACAGCCAGGCCAGCACTCACCCTGCGAGTCATCAGCCGCCACCAGGACACCAACCACCACCCAACCATCAGCAACCACCCAATCACCAGCAACCACCCAATCACCAGCAACCACCCAATCACCAGCAACCACCCAATCACCAGCAACCACCCAATCACCAGCAACCACCCAATCACCAGCAACAGCAGCCGCAAGTGCGATACGCCGTCCCTGGAATGCAACGAGACGCTTGAACGAGTCCACATTCCGACAGATTGTTCTCTTTACACGATACAGTGAAACCTCTATTCATCGTTCCCGGATCCATCGTTTTCCTGCTTGTATCATTCATATTTTCTAATCCCACTCCCATATAATCAATGCTAAATTTTCCTGGATGGATAATTTTTCTGCATGGATGGTTTTATTTTCATGGTTCCTTGAAAAACGATAGAGATTACAGTGTACTTCACTATTAACTTACATTCAACGTGGTATAATCGATCTTATTTCTCTTTTGATTGTGAAATGTCTATAAATTGAATATATAAATTTTATTTGTGGTAAACTGACCTTTCCACTAAGCGACACCAGTGTCACTTTTGTTGTTGATAACAAAGATATTCTGTTAGGCGTACAATAATAATTGTTCAAACAATCAAAGTGACACCTGTGTCTTCTGGAAGCAAGTTTGATCTAAGAGCAGACAGAGTACACAAAATATCACAAACATTCTTGATGTAGTGTTTCTCAGCCACTTGTACGTCCTAGACTATTTATTACAAATTCACAATAGAACCTCAGTGAATCAAAATTCTAGGGATCCCTAAAATTTTATTTCGATTCAGGCTACACAATCCGAGATTGAAAAATTGATTACTCGTTTTCTACGGTAATACAGTAGCAAGAGCTTAATGTTTGTGAGACATACCGTGTTTATCACTATTCAGTACCATACATATTTTACGTAAGGACTTTTAATTAATTTTTACTCACCGAAAAGTCACATGTTACATAATATGTCTTATAGAAGTACCGTAAGTGGGAAAAAATCTTGTTCTTTCAATATAATTATTAATTAGGCTATATTCAACTGGGTAAATGTCTTTAATCTGTGCTATACTGGAGCTAACTGGTGTGCTGTAAAGATATGTAGTTGGTACCACTTGTTTCTCTTCCATGGTCTTTGTAATAGGTATTCCAACACTACTATGTATCTCCAAAGTATTACATGTCAAGAGTTCTGACTTCTTGTTTCAAGTTTTCTTGATCTTTGCTGAGTAGGCGAAACCGAAGGTCACACAGTGAGGTCGTTGAAAATATAGGGCCTATTTATCTGAAATTAGTAACATATTACCAGTACTTAAAATAATGCAAATAATATTACTGCATTTTCATGGAATGAGGATAAAATTAGCCCACATATCCAGAAAAAGTTTCGTGTTGATCAGGCAAACCGTGCGACCTGTGCAGTGCATACAAACAACCAACAATAAGGGGTCCATAAGAGTGGGATGAAAGTCTTCACAATTCTCGTTCACAAGTCTTCACCGTGCATGCACCTCCTTAAAACAAGCAAGAAAAGTGAATACAAAAAATTACAATATCAGTTGCTAAAAACAAAAACTTCCCTTACCATATGTTGCCAAAAGTCTTGATATATTTTTTTAGTGAAAAGTTACTTACTTGATGTAGGCTTTGTACGCTGGCGACTGGACCCTTATTTCCACAGTCCAGTGACGTAACTTCTAGGCCATAGGTGCTGTCTTGGAATGTGTTCATATGAAAACATATACCGGTATACATCAGAAATTAGATCGACAGCTATTGAGCATGCCCCTCTGCGCAGCAGTATCACTGATGTAACGCTCTCTAGACCCGCTCATCTTGGCTGCCGACTTGGTATCTGGATGGCAGCTGGACCTTTGCTGTACTCTTAGTTATGTTATATATAAAGCTCTTAGGCAAATAAATGTCTCTCAATTCTATCATAGTGGTGCAGTAAAAATTTGAGTCTCTAAAATCTCAATGTTGGACAATTGTACCGTTGCAATACAACAACGCCGTAGACACGCTGTTTAACCCCAATATTCATTCAGTAAGTGTAGGCCTAAATGCTGCGTACTTGGACAGAATCCCCAAGTTCAGTACTTCTCTTATCACTTCATGGTTTTCTGAGTTTCAACTTTTTATTCAAAATTGAAAGCTACAATAGTGTGAATTCGAAGTTATGAACTGCTTTGGATAATTTGTGATCTGGTTACTGGTAATTGTAATCATATTATTTCATTGGGTGTCGAGGATAAATATGTATTGTAGTTTAGTAGATGTACGAAACAAATTGTTATATTCAATAAATAATTTATGAATAGTGAAAGAGGCGAGTTTGGTCTTGGTTACAAACCTTACGAGCAGTTATTAATAATTGTACTCCATATTCTTATTTTTTTGTGTAAATCATCTCCAATAAATATTTTACAATCAAATATTTTAACCATTGTAAAAATTGAAACCTTCAGTGACTATAATCACAGTATAGAGAATCCACTAGCGTCACTTCAGTATACGTGATAGGGTGACTTGCTGCAATCGTGAAGTCATTTCTGACCGTACAAGGACCTGTAGTCTGTGCTTTGACAATAATGACATGAGCCAACAAGATTGGTGAGCGCTTTTGTGGCTGCAACATCTGTGCTTCACATCACATTACAGTGTTATCATCTATAGAGTCTATATTATCACCTATGAGGTACAGTACTACAAGTAACTTGAATGCACATGCAAGTACATGATTTAGATGGACAGGAGGGACTTGACATGCATGTGCAGTCATATTTTTCACAGTAAAAAATATGAAACCTAATGCCCAACCCAAGTGACCTATCTGAGTGATGCTACACTGCCACGCTAAATATCTTGTGCTATAATAATAATGATAAAATATTCTTTAGTGGAAGTGTCTGGAAGTGGAAACAAATGACTTGATGATACCTATGACTACCAATAACGTAACGGGATAAGCAGCATGGCGTAAGTTATATACTTTCAACATTGGACGTCTTCTCACCATGATGAAAGCAAAAAATGTGACGCGCTGAAGTGTACATTTTTGAGATTCGCAATTTCAAATCAAAACGTACGCATTCAGCTCGTATTTCAATGTAAAGTACATAGTTGAGTACTTGCATTGTTTCTGTTCTTTCTCGCAGATGTCAAGTAATTAATGCAGTTATCAATTGGTAAATGTGGCAGTATGGCTCTTGACTAGGGGTCCAAATGCTTTTACACACGTATTTAAAATTCAGAGTGTCCAATTCAAATGAAATGTATTCCAACGTTGCTTAATACAATTGGGAAGAGCTGGATTCACAGAGTGCATTACACGTATTACTTTTATGAATCAATATATAATACTACCAGTAAATTGAGTATGACGGCATCCCTTTGATTCCCGCATGGTGCGGAAGGAAATGATCAAGTTGCTTATCCCGTTACGTTATTGGTAGTCATAGATGATACATTATAAAAATTGACACTATAAAAGGGCGATATTGCCCTTTTATAGTGTCAATTCACGCTGAATATATATTCAGCGTGTGATCAGGCCGAGGTAGATTCACAATGACTGTTCTACCATACAACCTGTATGGTAGAAATGAAGATAATATAAGATAATAATGAAGAGTATTACATTCATTCTGGTGCTAAAAGTGTAACCCATTGAGTTAGTGCCACCAGTCCAAATACCTTCATCATATACATATTACTTTATGAGAAACGTCCTGTTAGGTACATTTATTGTTACCTTCGAATATGCATTGATTGTATGTTGAATTAACAGTGAAAAGACTCATTATTCACACCATCTATTTGCTTTTTGTGAAGAATAGAAAAATGGAGAAAACACTCAAATACTGTGCTGTAGTTACTTGACGTTCACAACCATAATAATTATGAATATTTTTAAATTGAATTACAAGAACAAAAAATTATGATGAAAAATCAATTATTCAAAATGCTTGTTACCATTGTTGAAATCACTCAAACCAGCATTCAATCATACAAACCATCTAGATGTGTCTATTTTGTTTCTTACAACAATGCATGTAGGCCTACCAGTACCAATGAGAACAACGCCTTATAGTCACCATCATTGCTATAATATAAATTTGTCTTTTTGTAACTTTATCTTGACGATTATGTAGACCAAAAGGCCTAGTTGAGTAAAATACACAAATAGTTAGTTTGTGATCAGTTCTATTAGGTAAATACTAAATTGTGTGGCATATGAAAATAATAACGATAGTAAGTAGTAACACAGGTGTTCAACAACATGTAACATTTACGCAAGAAATGTTTCATTAGTCTATTCACAACAACCACTAACCATAATGCTAAAATGAATAGATTTCATGTCAACATTACTGTAAAACATAAGAATCTGCCAATACCAAACCTTTAATTTCGGAATAATTAGAAACAAGTGGCGGGTGATCAAACTGGACTCAGTCGCCAGGTTTAGTTTGAAGGTTGAGGGAGTTGAAGCAGTGACCATAAATTCTTACTAGATGTTTTTCGTGTTTCAAGTTGATGTTTATGTGTATTGTGAATAGACCGTTTGGATTCTATGTTCTTTTCATACGTTAGGCGTTGGTGTTATATGTTATTGTTAGTGTCATGTTGCATTGTGAATGAGCCTTACCTGTTCCATGTTCTGTCAACCGGTAGATTTGAGAAATGGCTGAATCATTTGCTACTACTGTTGATTCTAATCGTACTGGAAAGACAGGAATATTTTCATTCAATGAAGAAGTTGAAGAAAATTCAACTATATACGATGAGACATTTTTCAATTCAAGTAGTGGAAGCAGTTGCAGTTGTTCTGATTCAATAAACCGTGTTTGCTTGAATTTTACTAAAAGTTCCGACGAACCTCCAAGTAAAGTCATCAAATGTAAAGCATTTTGGAAGTACGTTGACTCAAGGCCAGAGTTGGAGCAGCTCAAAGTGTTGGGGGTGCCAGGTAAACGCTCAATTCTCGTTTTATATCAATGCTATATTACTATGTATTGTATTGTATTGTATTTATTTTTATTCCTGTGGATTTGTACATAATACATATGTAGGAAACGTCAGCTTATTAACTAGGAATATTAGATACTATTAACTAAGAATACATGTCACTAACATGGTTTTATGATCAATCATTAAATAACTAATATTTATATATGTAGGGCCTACATACATGTGTCAGAGAAAAGTTATGATCATTATAAATATAGGTAGGGTGTAGATAATGGAAGGGTAAGATGTTTTAATTATAAAATAACAAATAATAATAACATATCTCTTTATACTAAGTCGTTTTAAATTCTTGGATAAATAACATTAGAATCTATTGTAGCATTTTATGAGACAAAATTGAATCTGTATGCCTCTTGTATTTTATGCAACTTATACTTGTTTTTTTTTTATTCTACATACCGCAGAAATAATTATCAAGACCAAGATTGGTTTAGCCTCCGGTACACTTGCGGTCACCTAAAGAGTAAAGTGGTTGATCTGGCTACATTAGAAGGCATCCTGAGAGAATTTTTACGTCATTATACGCACCAAACTACTAACTAGCAGACAGTGTATGGGTAGGGCTATATAAAGTACGGTCTAGGAAAGAATTGGGTTTAGTTAAAATATGCATAGATTTTATTTGAAATTCAATTTTAATTTAGGAAGAATAGAATGTGGCATACGGGTTTGTAGTCTGATATAATATTATGTGTTTAATTTTCTGTATCTTGTACATCTTGTTTCAAGAAAGTGAAAATCATTCATGCCATTGCTTGCCAAGTGGCTCGTCTACATCTTCTATAACAAGCTGCGACAAGAAAATCTTTTGGTTACGTCACTTATTAGACCTCAAATCCAAAGGTCTGGATCAAGCAGCGGTAAGAACTCCATAATCAACTTTCAAATTGTCTATTTCTGTAATGTATAGTAGAAGAAATTCACGGAAAAACAAGATTTACCGAGTAGTAATGAGGACCAATACCAGTGATTGATACCAAAATGTATTTAGGGTTGCGTCAACTTGACCTATACCACAAAAAACATCTGTCAGGATCGTCGACCATGGAAATATGAACCACGAACCAAGGTCTCCTGAATGACTGTTTAGCATGCATGGCTAGCCACTAGTCACCCGTTTTCAGTTATTTCACTAGCAATTCTTACTATTTATAATTAAAAGCTGCACACATGTGTGAGTCGATTTAGTCAGTTGCAGTAAGTTTGGATGATAACTTTTGAATGGTATATTCAACAAAAAAAGTTGAACATGCACTGTTAGTAGATTGGTAAACAGCGAGACCTATGAAAAGTTACAAGATAAAACCCACGCATATTTCAACTAAACGATTTTTTAAGAATGTTACATTGTTGACAGTTTTTTGTAATAATTCGTTGGTCATATTTCATTTATTTCAAATTTAATAGACGTTAATGAAGTAAACTGTTATGCAATCGTGCAATAAGAACGCATTTATATGTGTGAAAGGGCTCAAAATGGTTTTTGTTATAAGTATAACCTCTTGTATCCCACACATACAGTTGGGTGGTCAGAAAAGTGGTTCAAGCGGTTCAGAAGCAGCTCGCCTATTGTATGCAGACATGGTAGAAGAGACGCCTGCCGAAATGAATCGAGAAATCAAAATATTTGAGAAGAATTTGGCTATTGTATTAGCAACAAGAGATCGCTATGAATCTGTAAGACTAATCACGCAGAGCAAACCTCCAAAACCAAAGATTAAATCTCAAGATGAGCCAACAGATGAGGGAGGGCAGTAGTTGAATCTGTATTTTATTTTGTTGTTACTTATTCATGAGCTAATTCATTTTAGCTACCGAAATTAAAACTGATTGTAATTTGTGCTGCTATTGTTTTTTGTTTATTGAACTATTTCTCACTACTTATAAACATTTACCAAAGTATAGTTTTAAATTTTTGCTCACCAAATTTTATGTTTTTTTATTATATATTTATATGCCAAACTAGGGTAAACGAGTAAACTAATCTGCAGACTCTCCGAAAACTCGGAAATACAATTGAAAACGACGTGATTTCAACATTTTCTCTACATAGTGCTGCTATAGGTGGCTCAAAAAGTTGCATTTTGAGACATTTTGGAGCATCTCTTTGAATTATTGGTGGTATACTAATAATTATCATAAAATGATATGGATCATCATCGCCTTTGCCATATTGACATAATTGGACTAATTACCGAAGAGAAAAAATAATTGTTGGCTCAACTAAGCTGGATTCCCTCAATTTTGTTCTTGCTCAATAACTTTTGAAGTTATATTTTAAAAGAGAGTGGGATAAAAACCCTTCTTTTTTCTAAATTTCAATTTTATTCGAGTTTAAAAAAAAATCCTTGATTACAATAAAATTCTGTCTCTATTATGATATCTTTTGTATTTGTATTATTGAACACTCTTGCAGATGTGCTATTTGCACGGTGGCAAGGTCTTTCTATCATTATATTATTTTATTTTCTTGAATACTATTAATTCCTTTGCAGTTCTTGCACTTTTTTCAAGATTGTTCCAATCCTTCATCGTCCTCTGTACGAAACCGTTTCTCTCTATATTGGTGTAAACTCTCTCCACCTCCATTCTTTCTCCTCCCCTATTTCTTCTTTGAATCCCCTTTCAACTCTTCTGCCTAGTTCTTCCCATCCGGTACCGTTGTGTCTTGCTTTAAAGAAGTTGCACAGTCTATAGCCCTCTGTCTCCTTGTTTCCAGCGTTTCCCATTTCAGTTGTTCAATCATTATGGTTGGTCTTTCTAATTCTTTCTGAATCACTCCCTTGCTATTCCTAACAGTCCTCCATCTCTTGACTCTCCCCAATACCCTCCTCGCAGCAACCCTCAGTATGTTCTCTACAGCTTTGATTAGTATTGTGTCCTGAGGGTCCCAGACTGTACTAGCGTACTCCAGTGTACGTCTAATGAGTGTCAAGAATGCTTCGCTTTTAATTTATTTTCCTGTCCCCTTCAGTTGTCTCATAACATGTATAATTTAGGTATACACTTGACACTTTATACACGTCTCACCAGTTCATGGAAATTGATTGCGAAACATCAAAAAGCAGAGTGGCTGTACTTTTTGGTCAAACTTTTTTTGTGATCAGAAGGTGATTGTTGGATTTCTCAGTATTAAATTGTAATTTATGTGTATACTGATCAAATTAGAACCCAAATCCGGTCACAGTATCAAAATCGAGTTTAGTTTCAAGATTTCAGAGCAAAAAATAGCTTCGTATATTTACCATGTTTGGGGGCCTATACAGAATATCAGAATCCTTAGATCGCAACAATTATTTGGAAAATAACCATATTTCAAGAAAATCCCTGCGGGGCTTGGGGAAGGAGTAGCAAAATCAATTTTCAAAAAGTCCATAATGATGTCTTTGTTATTATGAAAGTCTTCTTGAACAGATAAAGATTCCATTTACTTCCTATAGATGCATTTTTACTGTTTACCAGTTATCAATTTTACAGAGTTTGATTATCATTGTGAATACAACTGGAATTGTACTGTCAATATGTATTGTTGTTCCTGTCCATACATTCATTAAATCAATCAATCTTGTAATGACAATGTACTTATTGTGTTGTTCTCCATATCTGAGGGTTGTTTCCTAATAATACATACATCATTCAGTGTGAAATATGTTATAACTCACTAGAAATCAGGGTTAAATTTAATCTAATTCAGTAGCCTAGTTTGATTCAGTAATGTAAATTATTGAAATGTGAGTAATTTATCTAGGACAAAAAGGCTTTTTCTCTCAAGCTTATATCCATTACAGATTAGCACAACTGCATCTAGTTGAACAAAATATGACAAAAAACAAACTTCATGGTATTCGATATCAAGCCCTTCCACATCAATTTCCGGAGACTGTCAACGCTAGCAACTCAGCTACCTAGAAAGTTATCGAGATATTTCAGAATTTACTTGTGTCAGGTGGAATACCTGTTGGGGTATTCTGCTTCCCTGGTACTTGAGTCAAATTTCCACGAACAAAAGTTTTCGAGCAAATTGGTCAACAGTCCAGTATTCCTACCAGGGTAGCAGAGCAATAGACAGGTCCAGTTTTATTTATAATATCTTCTTCAAGTATCTCGACAACTTTGCAAAATTGATATGTCCAGGTAGCCGAGTGGCTAGCATAGACGATTACGGATAGTGGTCCGGAGAGGCTCGCGATCGAAACCCATACAGAGCTGCTTTTTTGTCATATTTCACTCAACAATTAATTAGATTAATTCAGTAATGGGAGTTATTACAGGGTGATTAATTTATCCAGTGAAGAGAGGAATTATCTCTGAGCTAATGTCCATTGAGGATTCGTACCATTGAATATTGGTATATTAAACAAAAAATGACAGAAAAAAAGTAGTACCCAATGGTATTCGATACCAAGACCTTTCACATCGTGTTCCGAAACCACCAACGCTAGCAACTAAGCTACCTAGACATGGAACATTTGCGAAGTTATTGAGATACTTGAAAAGATATTTGAATTATGACCTAACCTGTTGGTATATTCTGCTCCTCTGGTAGGAGAGCTGAGGTTTGAAAGATTATTTGAATTCATTTGTGCCAGGTGGAATACCTGTTGCGGCATTCTGCTTCCCTGGTACTTGAGTCAATTTTCCACGAACAAAAGTTTTCGAGCAAATCGGTCAACAGTCCAGTATTCCTACCAGGGTAGCAGAGCAATCGACAGGTCGAGTTTTATTTATTATTTCTTCTTCAAGTATCTCGACAACTTTGCAAAATTCATATGTCCAGGTAGCTGAGTGGCTAGCGTAGACGATTTCGGATAGTGGTCCGGAGTGGCTCGCTATCGAATCCCATACAGAGCAGTTTTTTTGTTATATTTCACTCAACATTTAATTAGATTAATTCAGTAATGGGAGTTATTACAGGGTGATTAATTTATCCAGTGAAGAGAGGAATTATCTCTGAGCTAATGTCCATTGAGGATTCGTACCATTGCATATTGGTATATTAAACAAAAAATGACAGAAAAAAGGCAGTACCCATTGGTATTCGATACCAGGACCTTTCACATCGTGTTCCGAAACCACCAACGCTAGCAACTAAGCTACCTAGACATGGAACATTCGCAAAGTTATTGAGATACTTGAAAAGATATTTGAATTATGACCTAACCTGTTGGTATATTCTGCTCCTCTGGTAGGAGAGCTGAGGCTTGAAAGATTATTTGAATTCATTTGTGCCAGGTGGAATACCTGTTGCGGCATTCTGCTTCCCTGGTACTTGAGTCAATTTTCCACGAACAAAAGTTTTCGAGCAAATCGGTCAACAGTCCAGTATTCCTACCAGGGTAGCAGAGCAATCGACAGGTCGAGTTTTATTTATTATTTCTTCTTCAAGTATCTCGACAACTTTGCAAAATTCATATGTCCAGGTAGCTGAGTGGCTAGCGTAGACGATTTCGGATAGTGGTCCGGAGTGGCTCGCTATCGAATCCCATACAGAGCAGTTTTTTTGTTATATTTCACTCAACATTTAATTAGATTAATTCAGTAATGGGAGTTATTAACAGGGTGATTAATTTATCCAGTGAAGAGAGGAATTATCTCTGAGCTAATGTCCATGGAGGATTCGTACCATTGCATATTGGTATATTAAACAAAAAATGACAGAAAAAAAGCAGTACCCATTGGTATTCGATACCAGGACCTTTCGCATCGGGATTATTATAAATATCAACCAATTAAGGTACAAATAGAGCATAATTATGAAACCAAGGGCTGAAAGTTAATTCACCAATGAGTAATTATCAGTTAGTAGGCCTACAATGGGCTCCTAGGAATTTAAAGAAAAAATTGCCTGTTGTAGCCAAGAACCATGTGGTAGTCACCACCATATATTTATTATATTTAGCTTTAAGAACAAAACATTTAGTTATATAACTGCATTAATTATCAACTCATAATCATGGCAAACACCATAAACACTCAATGTCATGGAGGAGTAAGCAGCAATTACTCTTCGGCAAAAACTGTAGTCTTCGGGAAGTGGAATGGGTAGTATTAATTAATAGTTGAGGCATAAAACTCAGTATAAAAAAGCTCATTTTATTTTTATAATATTGACAATCACATCACACATCAAAATGTACTCAAGTATAACATCAAAATCGATGTAAACAAAACAGTATGCCTAAATGTAAACGGTAATAAGATACACTTAGTTGCAAATTTGGGATTGCTTACAGCTATTTACTATGAAAATATAAATATATCTCCCTTTCAATATTGGCCAATATTCGAGTACCAAAAAGGTACTACAGTAATTATCAGTAAGATTTGAGACTAGCAATTGCCGATTCATTTTTACAATAGTGATTATCTAACAATTTTATTGCATATGACCAACTTATGTTTATAAAAATCGAATATGTTATCTTATACATACTACTTAAATTAGTTATTTAATTATATAATAATTACTATATTTATGCAAGATCTTTTGGAATTACCATAACATCATTTAGCTTTCAAGTTTAACATAAATAATTTTCTCCATATTTCAATGTTTACAGAATCAATTTGATCTGAGAAATAAAGTCTAAATCATAGTCAAAATATATTTACTATGTTGCTTCATTATAGTTTCTAGCCAACATAAAAAGTAATTTGTTTCCAAATTGAAAGGTTAAAAAAATTTGGCGTAACCATTAGTATCACAAAACACAAGGGGGCATTTCCAAGCCACATAGTAATACCGCAGCATACAAATCGAAGTTATAATGTAACTAATCATATAAATAAGTAAAATAACTGATATTATTGCATAAATGGTATACAAATATGTATAATATATGTACAATTCACATGTGGTTACAAATATTGAGGAAAATATTCTTGTGGAGGGAATATTATATGCTAGGAAGAAGACAAATTTTATAATTTTGTTAGGCTTGTAGGCCTACAGCCCATTTAGATAATAAATAAAGGCACAAATAACCAGTAGCGGTCATTCTCGTTTAGCAGAAAAATAAGGTCAAAACAGTAATAACAATAATTATTGTGGTTCTTTCCTTGAGCAAAAAACATAAGAAAATCATCAGTTTTCCTCAAAATAAACTAATTATAATTAGCACTTATGCACGGTCAGATATGGCCAGAAGTAATCTACCTATCAAATCAGTCCGCCATAATACAAGTCATATTTGGCATAATATAGATCATATACCTCATAATGTTCAATATAAAAACTGTACACCACATTCTTCGATAAAAGGATTCCTACTTCTGGCTAACCCTACCTTAAATCAACACGAGGCCACTTTGGTTTCAAAGTTCTATAAACGGCATTTCGTTGCGTTCACCATTGAATGCATGTGCCATCAGATTCAACATCACAATGACACAAGCTTCCCGGGCACAGAATCGGGACTCGAGAGATCGACCATTCCGGAGTTACGCTGTTGACTGGAACAGGAGGGAATCAAAGGAGCGGAGACCGGTGTTAAACCTGTTCCGCCATCCATTAGAGAGTCAAAGTTGAACCCCAGTCCCGAAGACGGTGTCGTCGTGATAGGAATACCGGCCACCTCACAAACTGTGACAGCAGCTTTAAGATTGTTGTGCGACGGTGTGAACGAAGCAACGGAAAGAGAGGTGGGTCGAGGTGGTTTGGCACTGCCCGTAGCGTTGGAACCGAGCATCGGGCGTTTGGCTGGCGACGGCTGACTGAACGGGTACGCAGGTGCAGCCATTGGCTCGTGTTTCACACGAGATTCACAGATTTTGTCCAAGTCTTTGAAAATGAACGGCTTGATGTCTGGAGGAGAGCAGCGGCCAGATTGAGAAGTACCGTTCAGACGGCAGCATGATTTGTGTGCTTCCAAAAGAAACTCGAGTTCCTCTTTCCGTATCTGGAGTTGCTGGATTTCGTTCTGGAGACCTTGTTTCTTTTGTTCTAAACCGTCAGTTTCCTGAAACAGCAAAGTAATAATTAATTATATATTAATCAATAATCCCCATTAATCAAGCTAGCAACAGATCATCAATCATAATGATTCTACCAAACAAAAGCTAGAAAAATGCATGTTTGGAACTTCAACCTAGAGAACAACTAATCCTATCAGTACATAATTACTGTCATAATTGTGACAGAATTTACTATGGTATCAAGATTGCTCAACTACCACGGGGCTATAAAGTAAAATAAAGAAAAACAGTAGCTCTGTGAAAGGTTCGTGTTGTGTTGAATGATGACATATATATTGTTGAGACATTTGATATTGAAGTAATCGAAAATCGAATGAATTGATTCGATATTGAATCGAAATGATGATACCGAAAAGCGATCGAAATACTCAATATTGATTGGCAACCCTAAAAAACAGTATAAAAATCTCTCTCCAGCATAATTGAATTTGAATTCTGTCTTGGCAGAAATATAGGGCCTACATCGAGGTATTTCAAAAAATCAAATCTTTTTCTCAGCTTTCTATAGAATTATAATAGGCCTACCACACAAACATGAAGATACTTTTTTGACCCAGCATATATGAAGCATTTACTTTTGAATAAACCACTTTTTTTTTAATGTTGCTTAACGACCCCACCAACAGCTAGGTTATACGGGGGTACGAATGAACGGATGATAATGAAACGATGAAGTGATGATAGGCGAAAGGACGTTTTACAAAAAACCCATGCCTTGTGCGGGACTCGATCTCCAGTTACTACCGCTAGCGATAATTGACTTAGCCACCGGGGCGGCAAACCACATGGTTTCAGTGAACGTGACAACCATCTACAAATTTTGAATTCTAAAATGGTGAATTGATTGCCCTTTTTCAAGATTTAGGACCATAATTAATCAATTGCATCTAGTCAAATGGCATACAATAAAATTCCAGGATATTATAATTAATAGTCTCATTCTTACATGAAGTAATTCGTTGGTATGATCCATCCTCTTCTTTCTGCATCGGGCAGCGGCCATTTTATTCCTTTCACGACGGACATTTCGTCGTTCTTCCTCCTCCGGCGATATCTGGAAAATGAAAAATAAGAAATAAGAATAATATTCATTTATCATTCACTCTTATAGTTGCACGTAAGTGCGGTGGCAGGGCCTAAAACTAAAGTAACAAAACTCTTAACAAAACAGGAACAAGATGAAGGAAACAAATAATAATTGTTTGTTTGTTGTTGTTAGAGCCGATTGTACCGACTGTTGATTAAATATTAATTAGTTAATCATTACTTAAGGTACGGTACAAAAATAACAGGTAAACAAGGGTGATAACAAGTCAATTTGCTAATTTTTGCTTAGAGTCGGTTGTACCAAGTGATGATATGTGAATTAATCAAAAGTTAGCAAATTAACTTGTTATCACCCTTGGTTACCTATGTTATTTTTGTACCTTAAGTAATGATCAACTAATTAATATATTTTAATGATCAGTTGGTACAATCGGCTCTTAATTCACTAATCATCACTTGGTACAACCGGCTCTTAATTAATAATTGTTTGTTTCAAAGTCAAAGTGATTTCGAAAGCAAGAGTTCAGACTTGACGGAGTCGTAGAATTAAAATGTCTTCATTGTCATTATTTTCCTTTCAATTGCTCCATTTCATTTTTACTTAGCTACACCTCTGTTGAATTACGGTAGGCCTATGAATAATTTATAATATATTGAATGAATAGATGAAGGAGGTAAAGTTCCAGTTCAGATAAAAAGGTAAAATTGATTACTTCAAACCAGTGAAGCAACAAAAAATATGTATCATTATTCAATTTGTTAATAATGCAGAACTTGGTTAATTGACTTCATTACGTAGACTTTAATCATCAGTTGTATTGGCAGTACATGTCTCAACTTACCCCGCTATTTTTATTCGGTCTCCGACCTCCCATGTTTCGGCGAGTTGTCGTTGCGGTCGTTGGATTGGTGGACGTGACAGCCGACTGTGATATTGACGTGATACTGCCCTGCCAACCTTTGCTGTCGATGACACTCATATACGTACTACCACCTGGAAGATGAAAACAAACTTCAAAACTTCTACAAAAATTATGTACATATGATTTTTTTCTTTTCAATTTTGCTCAACGACCCCACCAACAGCTAGGTTATACGGGGGTACAAATGAGCGGGTGATAATGAAACAATGAAGTGATGATAGGTGAAAGGACGTTTACAAAAACCCATGCCTTATGCGGGACTCGAACACACACCCAACGGTGACTTCAGTTACTACCGCTAGCGATATTTGACTTAGCCACCGGGGCAGCTATGAATTTTTTTTATGCCTACTGAAGCTGTTATAACAATGATCACTTTCTACAAATCATAAAGACATTGGAACATTATATTTCATTTTTGAGCTTGAATACAATAAAATATATCCATCACATAGCAGGTTATTTACCCATTACATAAATACAAATCATTAAAATTATCAACTCTATGTCTACATAACCCAGGCCATACTTATGAAAAAACGATTGTTTATGAAAAAACTACTCATTCATCTTGGGAAATTCTTGAAAGAAGAAATGTTTATATAGACATCAAATCTTTGGGCCAAAGATAGCAAAATGTCAGAAGAAAAAACATTGCCACAAAATAAAGCTTACAGCTATATGACTTTACAGTTGACGTCTTACCGTGAGTAATTGGTTGTACGACTGGAGGTACGAAGCCAGCTTCGTTCTGATGAGACTCGCTCTCGCACTGAAGTTCGATGAACGTCTGCTCGATGTTCCGCAAGGTTGTCGGTGTCAACGTCGGAGTCGTTCGGGTTGGCACACCTGACTGGAGACCTTCCAGGTTCACAAACTGAAACGACAAAATATACCGGTAATGTTCATATTCAAGAAAGCACGCAACTGAACAATTACATCGAGATGGAGGAATGCCGAGGCCAAAATATTATTTATTGGAAACTCGAGTTCTAATAAATGTTAGAAATTTGTATAATATAATAATTTTTCAATATATCAAACTATTGCATGTGTTAACCATTTCATTATTTATCAAACCCAACACACTCTCAAATTAATATTCTCAACCTCTAGGAATACTACAAAAATTGTCTTTACATTGTCAAATGAAAGGGTTGATATAGTGCATCAATGTATTCCAAGTGTATTCCTTGCAAACAACAACCCTTAGCATGTGTTTAGCTATTTACATTACAACAATATCCTGGAATTCCCTCCTCCCACAATCTAATCTAATTGTAAATTCAGTACATGATTGCTTTTAATGTTAGTACAATAGACTGCCATTTATCAGACTTGTTTTGGCTAATCAGCCAGAAGCATGATTAAAATGTCATACAGAGCTTACATTATCAATTAACAAATACACAATATAGTAGCTTTAAAATTAGCATACAGTGCGTAATTGAAGTAATAGACAATTTGCTTTTTAATTTTAATTACCCTCTCAAAATTCAAACAAAGTACCTCAATTCAAGTCTAATAATAATTCACCGTTATTTATATTACATATAAAATATACGCTAAAATTCTAGTATGTAAAATTCACCTGATGATACCATAATTCTTGAGCCAAAAACTGATTTAAATCCAACGACTCCATGGTTTAATCGATCGTTTAATTTATTATACGTAAAATGTACAAATATTCGTTCGTTCGTTTGTTGGAATTGTGATGGTCCAAAGATCACGTAAATTGTCCAGGTCGTTCGCGGAGGGCGATGTTTCTACTCCGGACACACAATACCAACTGAGGTCTGTACGTCGAGCTCATGTTCCGTTTTTAACCCCGATACCCACATTTCCCAACAACATAGGCCAAACACACAACAAACAATCACAAGAAACACAGAAAAGCTATTAGGGGGTGGCGAGAGAAATTCACAATTAACATTTGTCGAAGCGCATTAATTAATTGTAACGGGTATACACGTTGACGAGGAATAAATAAATAATTAAAAGCTAATTGAGAGTAAAAATAGCGACGGCTCTATATTGTTGTAGCAGCGAGGGTACTATTTTGGCATACAGCCCTGTGGTGCGCCAAAATACAACACCCACCAGCAAAACCTGTTGCGAACTGAGTTTGCGTCGAACAACTGCATTTAATAGCACAGGAATAGTTTCTTGTCAGTCAATCTCGTATCAAAGATAAAATACACCATTAGTTCTTACGAAATATTTACACAGTTTGTCAGTCGTAAGGCTCGATATTATAATAACATAAAACGTAATTTTAACTACTTTATTAAACAAAGGACGGCCAACAAAGAAGTTTGATAACGTTTACGTTTTGATATCCCCAGTGATAGCAATGTATATTTTCAAAACACGGCCACCTGTTACACGCGCGTATCTGTGGTGGGACAAGTCGAAACGTGTTGTATGGCGAGAAAACGCGCGCAGTGTTTACACCGAGCAACAAAACACGAGCCAGTGACTCATCTCTCCTTACGCCGGACTTGAGAACACTGTCCAACTTGTCTATGAGGGTAGTTGTTATTGTGATATTTTCGTACAGGTAGACCCGTCTACACAATACAAAGGAAAAGTTTGTGATGTCTCGAAACTCCCGAGCGATCAAGGGAGTCAACCGACGAGACAGTCGATCGGAATTATCAACAGCAAGGAATTTAGTTATTATATATTTTGAAGGTGAGTCAGCCTTTCGAGTACCCCTAAACTATGATTCAAAACAGGTAATACGCTGACGAATTGGAGACCAATTGCCTTTTACCATGAGATACTTTTTTTGTATGACGTATCATCACCCGAACTTTCTAAACGAATTACCTCGATCTATACGACTAAGATATTATATCAAAAGATCCCGAGTCCCGCTATATCCAAAAGTTTTTTTTATCACGACTTCATCGTTTCTTTATCACCCACTCATTTGTACCGTCATATAACCTAGCTAACTAAAGGTGGACCAGGTCGTTGAGCTCCACTGAAAAACTAACAACAACAACAAAAACAATAATAATAATAATAAGGAAAAGTTGAACAAAAAATTAAAAATAACTTAAACGCGCAACTAAGGCACAGAATAATTACCGTAGATATTCTAGTAGAGAAATATTGTAGCCCAGTTCGATAATGTTCGCAAACAGGCACTACGCCTACCACACACGCCCCACACAGAAATAATTGATACGTTATGATTAATTAACAATAAGGACTCGAGGTCGAGGAAGACCCATGTGGCGCCAGTGTTCCGTTACTGACAAACGTCCTCGTTATATTTACATGTACATTGAACTTCAGTACGGTACAGAAATGTGCTCAGCTATTAGATGCTAGCGAGAAAACGAATTGCGAAAGGAAAAGCAATTCACGATTTCCAGGAACCACAGCGCGTCACTCGACGGTCGCGCCAAGTATCTGTTCTGGTGGAAAAAAAGGCATGTCCGGTCGGAAATACTCTGCATAACTTGCGCCGGTTGCCACAGACATCTCCCGATGGTTAGCCAGTCCACGGGCTTATTACGACGAGCATTCAAATTTCTAAACAAACTTGAACAAATAGATATTTTTGGAGGATCAACGAAGGGGGGGGGGGGATCCGAAGTATTGGTACCGATATCAGAATATGGAACACACCAAAACTTGAGGTATTTGGGGGTACAAATGAGTAAGCGGGTGATAGATACTACGTTTTATATTATGGACGGATTTACAACAATGACTGAATTACATTAATCTCCAGAGCGGTAAACCCAATCGGCGGCCTCATCTGTCTTGCCCCTACTCGGTCAAAATAATGAAGCTTGATAACAGAGTAGTATAAGCAAACCGTAGTTAGAATTATTGGTTATTAACCACACAAATATAAGGAAATCTCGTTATCTTCATCCTGGCGATAAGGCGATCTATTGAAATCCAACATTTCAATTGTTCTACTCTGATACTGTGCTGCCAAGTGCAAAAGATATTTCTCACAATAATGATAACAGAAGAATTAATTCTGTTCCCATCAAACTTCACTCAAGCTAATACATACGAGATGTCGATTGTGGCTAGTATTAGGCCTAACTTGAATGAAAATAAAATTAGACAGTGAAATAAGTCAGTGACAAGAGATTCGAGTTTCATGGCTCACAACTTGAAAACTACCCAAAACCAAACACTCGGAAAAACAGCATGAATCGACGTATGTCTCTCAAAGGCATCGGAAGTATTAGGATAGCATATGAACTCAAATAAGACCATGAATTTATATTAGCAGGGCCTACAGCGTAAAACCCCGTGGTATCCTATTCTACAACGTATCCTCCAAACTTCGAAGTTGAATTACGATTTGGAAATAAGTTGATTCCAAAAAAATACACTAAATAATAATACTCCCTGTGTAAACATGCAGTCGGACCCAATGGTGAGGTCAATAAAATTAAAAAGCGTAAATATTATTCGTCTACTATTTGGTTTCGCGTTTACGCCTCCGTCCTGTCAACCACCACGCTTGCAACTGACATTCGCGAGGTCGTGAACACCGCCAGTCATTTACACCACCTATCTAATTATTTCAAACAATCAACAATGGTCAGACTAATTACCTGTTCAATGATAATAATAACAATACTAGTCGTTGAAAGATCGTCCGATAAGTAGGCTGGCAGCACACTGACTTTTCTTTGTTCAGAGATACAACACCTATTGAACCGCACAACACACACAACTGACGAGTTCAACGGTGACGAATGAAGTGTGCCTTTATCGCGGTCGGTAAAGCAGGCGGGCATACGATAGCCGACCGGAGGATCATGTGACTGACAACATGGCACCGCCCCTATGAAATAATATTGCGCAATCCAAGCAAGAAGGACGCGACCTCATGGCACCGTAGGTCCGTGTTCGAGTCTTGGTGGGTGGAAGGAGAAGGGGGGGGGGGGGGGGGGGGGCACGAGGGTAGCGACATTCGATTTACTATCATGCGCGTTCGCGTTTATGAATGGTTGTTACTCATGCGCTTTGTAAGTTGTTGATTTTCATGTGGGTGTCGCTGTATGAATTGCATTCAAATAGTAACGGCTAATTCAAGTATCGGAGAATTCTTGTTATTGTCGCGTTCTATTCGTCTGTTTGATTCGATGTACATATCTGTATCTGCGAAACATAACGTTATCAAGTCCCACCACCCTCCTCACCCCTCCCCAGGCACTCACTAGCATTGTATAAATCAGCCTACCAATCTTTTCAAAGCGTGCACAGACGAAAAATGCAAGACAATATCTTTAAATTTTTGATATTGATATGAATATTTAAATATGATATTTTTACATTATATATAAATTATTAAAGAACACACTATTGTACATCTAATAAATTCGGAATTGAAATTTTAAATATCTAAAACAAGAATCACTTTCAACTCAATAATAAGCAAGTTGGGCTACGAGCTAATTTGTAAAAGGCGTTCCATCTCCAGATTACGGTATCTTTCGTACGTAAACAACGGGCTTGTCGTTGTGAAAATGTGCATTGGCTAAAAATAACGCAATATAATAATCAGCACTCTCCCACCAGCCAATCCTGTTTGCACAAATAAGATTTTAATTTGAGTTCATCTTCACTACACGTTATATACAATTTATAAACGGCAAAGCATTTCTTCTGAATTCTGAACCGCGAGAAAAGAATATGGATTATGGATTATTATTTATTCATTTCTCATTCTCATTTTTACTTCAAAAACCAAACCAAGATTATGAAGAAGTGTGAAGTATTCAACAATATTAGCAAAACCATGAAATTATAACTATTGAATTATGTGCTCTGTTTTTTTTTTCAATTTTGTTCAATTGATACATCCACTGAAAATGATGACACAAGTATCTTAAAATCAGATGCAATGTAAATCTGATTTTTTTATTATAGGTAAAAAAAAACTCACAGCACTTCTCTAAAAGACAGGTTTATTAGTTGGTGCAAGGGGTACAATTACCAAATTCTTCACCAACTTTTGTGAAAAGTTCAAAATAAAGAAGAGGACAATTCATCAAGTAGCCATGCTGGCCTTGAGGGGTTCAATTACAATACTTAGGAATCACTTATATGGTCAGCAGCTAAGGATCTAATTTGATTTCTATCAAACAGAAGCTGTCATGCTCAAGTTTCCCAGTTGCTCAGTTAAACCACATGACTTATTTAATATAGTGTGTATATAATATACGTATATATATATTTGTTTTTTTTTATATTTTTTTCCATTGTGTTTTATATAATTTCTCTCTAGTGTATAATTTGTTTATTAGATAATTATTCAGAATAATTTCTTGTTATTTATATTTGTTATTTTGCTATTTTTTGTTATTCTGTGTCCAAGTGGCAACCGTATTGTCGGCAGTGTTTTAAATAAAAACTATTCTCTCACAGTAGGAATTGAAAAAAGAATTACTCAGCAAGGCTATTACAACTGGGGAATGATTCTGAGAAAATAATTTGAAGTGAGCCAATTTATTAAAATTTGATTATGAGTCATCGTTTCTAAGAAAGGTGAAATCTCTATCTGGTTCGCAGAAAAAAAAACATTCAAATAAAACTCATACAAATCAGGAAAGTCCAGGAACACCTGCTGAATTGTGGTTTGTTCAATACCGGAAACAATGTACCTACAATTATCCACCTGCTACTAATTAGTAAAACGCTCCAAATCGCGATCAACCTTACAATAAGAAGTAAGCTAGCCATCAAGGTCGTACACCATACATCATGGCAACACAGCTAGTCGGCCAATGACGTCATTGGGTTTCTGCTGACGTCATCACCCATGCCACCTGTCTGACGCAATAATACCAACATATTCAAGGAATAGAAACTATAGGTATGGAGATAGGTGCATTGCCCTACCTATCAAGACGATAATATAAGCATTTCAAGTAAAAACGTCATGTTAATTGCTAATTATATAACAATTATATATCATATACCAGAGATAAAAATGCTAATTTGGATACCCCAAAGTTCAACCACCGTCATTTCGTCAGAGGAATCGTTCACATTCGCAATAATTGGTCCGAAACAATAGGTTTAGACAGTTTGTGAGTTGGACGATTTATTATTTTTTTGCATGTTTTCAAATTAAAGACAAAACAAGCATGGAAAGCATGATTCAGGCGATTACAGCTGCTCAGCTAAACATAATTAGTCACCCGAGTTGTTTGGTTTCGAGTTTTCAACACCAGACATTATTATTAAACAGCTATGAGCGTTACTGTAGTTTTGTGGGAACAATAGCAAGGAAAACTGAAAGTCATGCTTGTATCCTGACAATTGACAATATGAATTTTACTAACAGGACGTGGTAAAAAAATAAAAGCATTTATGAGAAAGAAAACGAGGACGGAGAGCAATTTGTTTATTATTTTACTTCAATATTCATTTGAAGGAAACGCTGGTAAACCACAAATCTGTGAAAACGTGAAAGGATGGACTTTATCGTTATCAAGAATCGAACAAAACATCCGTGTTCCGTACCAAACAAGTAATAAGAATTTACGTCATGATGAAAATTTTAAAAAGGACCGTGGTTTCAAATATAGCAATAATCAAGTCAATAAAACGATATTTTTCAATACGTAAACTAAAACCAATACAGTTCCCCCCTCAAATGAACGATTTGGGTCAAGTCGCGTAAATATTCATTAAATTCAGGACTTGACTTTGTAGGCCTACAAATGTTTTAATTATTATCAATTTATTATTGGTGGTTAGCACATGGGTAGGCCTGTGTTAACAATAAAAAAGATGACACCTCCTAGGCCTACTTTATTGGGAAACAATTATTAAAGTATATATTTTTTTACTATGCCTACATATTATGACATCACTACCTATTTACTAAGAAAATAAGTCCGTTAAATGGACGAGTGAATACGCGACAAGCAATAATAAGATTAATGAACGAAACTTGGATTGCAAAAAGAATACAGTTTGTAACCGTTTACATACCGCATGCGATATTACGTAACTATTTCACCCCTACACTCGCGTTATATGATAAGCCTAGGGGTAGGTGCGAGGAAGTTATAAATATATTTATTCTAGTGAGTATTTAATGACGTCACGCGGCTTGAATGGAATGCGATTGTGAACTAATTTATTGTTCGTTATACAAAACCTGGCACATGAACAAACTCGACTGACAACTCAACTAATGAACACTTACCGATCGTTTTTCATCTCGTCCCCAATCTGAATACATCGTATAAATCTGATCTTCTTCTCTGTCCAACAATAGAGGGCCTAAAGGAACCAACTGAGACATGACACACACTCTTCCAACTCGAATGAATGTCTTGTCTGTCGCCGCACGCCTACCAAACTAACAAACTGTAACACAGGTGATTTCTTATCAACTGAAATACCTATTGAAAAGTCACTTGAAGCCGAGAATAAACTTGATAACACACGAAACTTGATAAATAATAATGAATCTGTTCTAGGCTCATACGTAAGTTTTTAGTGATATTCGGTTATTCTTCTGATTTCTAGGCGACAATACGAACACAACAAGCTTTAGCAATGAACTGACATGCCAACACAGTTTTGTCGACGGTTATACAAGGTCGGTGGCTGGCTGGCTCGACAATCGCCGCGCGCCGTCGCCCCCTTTCTTCCACGGAATGACGTCATACAGTGTTGCTAGTTTCTCGGAATACCAGATAGCACTTCTAGTTAATTCGACCAACTTTCAGAATTTATTAGCTTTTTATACGAAATTCGACGAGTATTTACGAGAATTTCATCGAAACGTATATTTTTCTCCCTTCCTTTCAGTCGTTTCGCAGAACTGTAAGTTTCCAAAAACTACGAATGCAGATCAAGATGAGATGCTTCTCTATGAACCTCGATTGTGGTCCACTCCCAGTATAGATAATAATAATAATATGTCTATACCATGTCACCATTTATATTGTAATCAAAAAACGAAAGCAAAAACAAATGGTCGCCAATGCCTGTCGCAGGCGCCTGCCGCATGAAATTAAGTGACAATATGAATAAAATAATTAAATCGTGAAGTAAATAAAAGAAAGTAAGAATAGTAAGTATTAATATGAAAATAATTTATTTTACGATGAAAGATTTTTTTCAAGCAAACAAATAAAACAGCCAAAATTGATTATCTATAAGTTACGATCAAACCCTCCACCAGTCAGTAGGCCCTACATGCAAATACTAAATAACAAAAAACAAATGACATCTTGAGAAAAAATCATCTACTCATTATTTATCTTGATATTGTATTCTAGGCCCGGTCGCAATGTCGTGTGACTATCGTTATCACATACGTTCATGTCATAAAAGTTTAGATTATGTTCTAATATTAGGTCTTCGCTCACGCACAAACTATGTCATTGTCAAGGTAGGCCTACAACGAAATGTTTTTCTCTATCGCTTAATTATTACCGAGAGAAATGTGGGATTTCGAAGATAGGCCTAATTCATCTCATTCTTATCAACTCTGTACATGACAATACATTCGTAGTAGACCATTTAAATTATAAATTAAGAAATTAATCAATATTTTCACCAAATGCCCCATTGATTAAAATCAATTGATAATAAGCAAGAAGTATTTTAGAAAATCGCCGTGTATTCTAATACGTTCTAATATAACTACATGTGTCAACTAGAAGGCGGATTACATTGCGAACGAATACAATGCGAATACGAACGAATACGAGACGAGCGGTCGAGTGGCTAACAGACTGAACCGTCATTCATGAGGTTCCAGAGACCGGGTTCGATCCTGGTCGACCATCCCGACAGGGATTTTTCGTGGTTTCCCTCTTTCATTAAGATCAATAGGCCTACATGTCAATGGATGGTTCCTTAAGGCGGTGCATGCATGGTGCTTATAAAAATAGAGTAATTCATCTTTACTATTTTCTTCTTTATCACGAAAAAGTGTATTTTAATAAAAAATTCAACCAGTTTTAAGATAATAGGTACGTCAATACATTTTATCACACTGTTGATATTTATTCACGTATTATCTTAAAACTGGTTGAATTAACAAAAATAGAATGTCATAATAAATAAAGAGCTTAAAATTATCTTGAGTTTTAGATACATTTTTTTTTCAAATAGGCCTACACTAGTGCGTGAAATAAAATAGTAAAGATGAATTTCTCTATTTTTATAAGGGCCCATATAACCAATAATAAAAATGTGTTAATTAAGCTAATTAATCAATTGCAGTACAAAAATAACATTGGTAACCAAGGGTAATGACAAGCTAATCCACTAATTATCGCTTAATCAACAAATTTATTATTCGTAATACCGGGCCTAAGCACCGTGCATGAACCCCCTTAACAACAGGCCACGACTAACTGCTTTCCATATCCAAAAACACCTAATAAAATAACCTTTCTAAATAATCTGTTTCTAGTGTCAAAACTAGGAGAACTCAACTTTATATACCAGGCTCCAACTATTGGCCACGACCGATTCCTTCCATGTCTGCACGATAAGTTCACATTCACAACAAAAGGCAGGGTGCATCTTTCACAACTTCCAAGAGAAGAAAAAAGTTATCCCAACTTTTGTATTGCAAATTTGTAATAGGCATATATCTATTCTCTATCGATACATAGGTAATTATAAATCACAAATTACATATTCTGGTAATTAAAATTTTGTGAAATCAAAAACTCAATAAACTCCCTATGTATAGGATAAAAGTCGAAACGTTAGAAGCAGAAGCTAGACCCTCCTCTCTGCATGATTTCACGTGCGTCCTGGATCAAAAGCTCAAGTCTCAGTGTCAAGACATGAAATGACAATCGGTCTATTGGTGACCAAGGACTTGTTCATGTCGATACCGCACGAAGTACACGTTCATCACTGAACGACAGAAAAATCTAGATTGTCAACTAATTATTTATAGCCAGCCATATGAACAGGTGGCTTTCAGCTTTTGAATTGCATTATTCAATGTTATAAGCATTTCCGCATTTTAAAGTAGAAATATATTTCATCATGGACGTACGCAAGTCGCAGAGCTACGAATCTACGTTCATACTTTTTTAGGCCTAGCAGAGAAAAAAACACTGCAATATCCCGACCTTGGTCAACTGAAAAAGGACATTCGCCTTGGGTTAGGATATGATGTTGACAAATGAGTGATAGAAAGTAAACAAACTCACTTTTCCTCACGGCATTCCGTGTTTGATTCCAATCAATCCCTTTTTCGTACATAGTATACCTCGCGTTGATTACCATAATAATAGTCAGCTTTTTTTTAGTTCATGCAACGCACGTCCGACATTAGGGAGCTATAATGTTTATCACGTTACCATGCCAACTACAAAAGTTTGGGGGGGGGGGCGGTGGCGGCGGCGGCAATCAAACTAAAAATGTTCTGAAGGGTGCTTGGAGAACACAATCTGGGTGACTTCGCTGCGGTCCGCTTATTACAACAATGCGTATAACATCACTTGAATGAAGATCGTTCGTTTCCATTTCAATTTTGAATCATTTAGCCTACTCTCGTTTCTAAAGATATAGAAATAATGAAACAAAATGCAATGTAAATAGAACAGTGTTTTGTAAAATTGGGAACCAGAAAATTACGACGGACACCAAGCAACAACTTGAAGAAATAAAGATAATAATTTATACGATATCCCAAAATGTAGACAAACTCAAAACGAAATACCAACCGGACAAATTTAAATATATAATCGAACTTCTAGATGCTTTAATAAAAGAAATGAGAGTAGGCCTACTCGTAAGTTCAATGGAAAATGAGAATGGAATTAAGAGAATTAATCAATTAAATTATGAGAATGGAAGCATAATCATAGATTTTCATTTGAATGAGTATTCCACTATAGGCCTACACTACAAACCAGTTTTATTTTAATTGCTGTTTTCCTTTGATTGTCTTGAGTCGATCGAAATCAATGCACGTCAATATCTAAACTGGCGTTCAATCTCAAAGATATGACGTCCAAGACAATATGTCAAGTAAGACGTACAAAATATGAGACGATCCATATTCTCTCTCTCATCAGTCTTATCGACGACTTAAGACACCTAATGACATGAAACTGTGCTTGTCCAGACAATTTGGCACCTCTGACGCGCTGTACAGTCGACGTGCGTATACAAGAATGACCTATAAAAGACTCGAACGAAACTTTCCAATCCTATGAAGATCCGTGTTTTTGATTATATAACGCCCATTGTCCATTGCGGAACCTGGCTTTCCCCAATAACTGCAACGCATGATCTTGATCTTAGGGCTACCAATGGCGCCATTAAAATCTAAAATATCAGCTATTGAGTGAGCGAGGGTTTAAAAGCGCGTCGACAGCGAGGTCATTTTGCGCCTATATGTGCGTGTAATTTGGCATAGTTGTCGACGTCTCTTTAGAGGAGCAAACAAATTGCTCCCGACGACAGCTTCAAAGATCACGGGGCCACGCAAGGCCCCACATCACGTCAAGGTGTCCGGATCCTTCATGGAGGCAAATATCAGTTATTCAGAACCAATTGCTATCATTCTACGCTCTCATCTAAAATCACAAAGCCTCGATATACATCGAAAATACATCCTAGCGTCCCATATGTTTCTGTGGCGCATTTGGACTAATATTGATAAATAAATTGGTAACTAGGTATGTTACTAAGTTACATGATTTACATTTTTTTAATTGTGTGTTTGTGCTGCTGCAGCAACCATTCCTACCTAACAGAAAAGTAAGTTGCCTACCAGTAGGAGTAAGATCCATCGTGAATTGGAATACTGGAACGCATGAGAACCTCCAACCAAAAGCTGATCACAACCGTTACCTGGAACACGTTACCGAACAGCAAACGGACCCCTAAAAAGTCCGTAGCCAAGGGACCTAGCCGTAACCGCAACCGGAACCCTCGAGGAATTTATTTCATAACCGTAATCTTCAAAGACCGCAACCGGAAACCAAACAACCACCCCCCAAACTTTAAGGCCGCAACCTTTATCCATAACACAAAAGGTCTCAAGTAGTCACTTGATTTTGATTTCAAAATTAATGTATTGTACGAAAATTGAAACAATAGTCGTGTTTACTCAATTCGCGAAATACTGCAAGTATATACAAAGCTAAGTTGTTGTGTTTACATTTTCCAGTAGCAGTAAGCCTACATCGATCGAGTTGCAGTTTTTGCAGGTTGGTCTACATCTATTTTCTCCCCTTCAACACAGACTATGGGACTACATATACAGCACCAAATTATCGGAAGGGGGAAGGGGGAATAAAGTTTAATCGAATGCACAGACAAGTTCCGAGGTTATTGGGGGAGTCTAGCAATGGGAATAATGGACATACCCTCTCCTAACAGCACCCTCCCGAGCACATGAGAACCACGAGGAAGGGGTCGATAACACACAACGTACGCCGTCAAGCTTCGAGTAGCAGGAAGGGTGCTATGATTCTCGCGATATTGATAAACGGAACAAGAGTGCAAATCGTATTATATATATATATATATATATATATATATATATATATATATATATAATAATATAATAATAATAAATCAATGTATGGGTATAATCAATACGCTTTTCTTAATGTATAGAGAAACTTACTGAAGATTTAAACGTCGGTACATATGTTGAAAAATGTAGTTCTAATCGAAAATCTCGAGTTGAAAAATCAATTATCCTCAATACAACACAGACAGCTGTACACATTCAACGGAGATCATCCTTCAGTTAGTGAGTGTTATGTTGGTAGACGACCATCTTTCGTTCAGGGGTATAGGCGCGGCTGGGTACCATTTTTTATTTAAACAAATACTATATTTAATAGTATATAATAGTATATATATATTATAGATTATATGTACTATTATAAATAATATAATATACTTTATGATCCAGTCTCTTGACGTCGCTCTTTTTCACTCACTTCCCCACAAATATTGCATTCGCGTATTTTTATAATAATAAGTTATAACGAGAAATGAAGCAAAGCGCAATCATGACGAACGAACATGGCTGATATAATTGGAAAATTGTGTAGGCCTGATACCAGTTTGTTTGATTATAATGGTTTATATAGATCGATGCAAAAAAAACAAAAAATGCACAACTTTCTATACGGTACCTTACTTATATATAAACAAGGCTGAACAAGATGCATACGTTTGAGATTGAAGTTGAAGAATTTACCGATGGGCTAACTACTCCTGAAATCAGGCATACCGGTATACTTGCCACGAAATCCCTGCAACCACTTGAAATCCCTACAATCACTTGAAATCCCTGAAATCATCTGATTTCCCTGAAATCATTTGAAATCAGGTGTACACCAAATTCTCGAGTTGTAACCCCCCTCGGAATTTACTTGATTGAATCTACGACAGATTCCGTTCCAAATTTTTGTGTAAAGCATGGAGGTCGGACAAAGTAACCAATCAAATTGAAACTTCATCTGTTGATCGGTGCTAAACCGGTACCAGAGTGGATTGGTATTGTTTTTGAGCAAATCGGTTCAGCATTTACATCGAAAACATATATCGAAAACTTCAACATCCCTATGAGAATGGCATTTACTGAAATTTTCAATTTTATCCGATTAAAAACAAAAATTCACAAAATGTCAATATACAGACATAGTTTATCAATAATATGCATAGCAGGCCCCATTGTGTTGTAAAAATGGTAAATAATTGAGTTTCAAGTTTGATTGAAATGCATGTTTGATTGAAATTGCTTATGCATGATCGAGGGCCGGTTTGAAACTCGAAAATTTGGTGTACATCTGATTTAAGATTTCAAGATTTCAGGGATTTCATGGCAAGTGAACACCTGATTTCAGGAGTTGTTAACCCCTCGTGCATGATCAAGCAAGTTGGCTATAACGAAGGCAGTTACTAGACTTCATAGTTTCGAAATCAAAATATGTATATGACTTTTAAGTACATTGGACTATAAAAATTATACCGGTAAAAATACGCACATGCCCAGATACATTTAAATAATTATTTTGAAAAGCCCGTTCTATGTAACCGCAGATGTATTGTACGTGCAGTTGCACCAACTATTGTAGGCCTACTGTCATTGTTTCAGTAATATTACAATTTACATGCAGATTTGCACCCGGTCTCTACTATAGACGGTACTACATGATACCTACCTATGATACAATACGGTATAGATATAGATATAAAGGAAGGATATAGCTAGATAAATAATAAATATGATATAAGCTTATGTCCCATACCATTAACTTTATTCATTTCAATAATGTTTTTTTTTCATTTATATCGCGAGTTTGGCAACGAAACGTTGACTACTAAGATTGATTGGCGTCGGTGAATGATAGATGAGAAGATGCAAATAGCTATAGCTATATATATATCTATATAAATCTATCAGAGTATGATTAGGCCTATTCGGGTAATTATATTTATTGTTTGAAGTTGAGCTAACCAACAGTAACGTGAGTGCAAGAGAAAGCAATGTGTGTAGTCTAATGACCAGACCAGCTGTTATTAATAATCTGAAGGGTATCAGAACAGCTGAATAAATATAGCGGCAGTACTTGATTACAACTGATAAGTATGTCCATTTCATTATTTGCCAATTTTAACTAGTGATGAAAACAACAATGCGTTATCAAAAGAAGTCTGGGGAATGTGAATGGGCTGTTGAAAATGAGAAGAATTTTCTCGATGGATTCTGTCTATCTGTGCTACAGGTTGCATAACCTTTGCCAGGCAAGCGGTATGCCCATAATAGGAAGCTGAACTAACGTTGAAAAGAAAAGGCATCGCTGCTGTGCTGACTGACTGCTACATCGAAGCGTAGAAGAATCAAACTGTTTATACAAATACTGACCAAACCAAATGTTCAATAATTCCATAATTCTGTCGTTTATAATCAAATCGATTCAATCTGAAATGTTTACATCGTCGTTACCTCCATTGTCTAGAGTCACTTACAGGCCTATTGTTTGAGAATAGTTGTGATGATGAATGTACATAAAAGTTATTGATACATAATATGTATTTGACACATCGTTTCAATCTTTTTAATACGCCCACCCCATTCTCGTCAATTTAATCAAACAATATCTACTATAGCATTTATTTAATTACAAAATAGTTGAAGAGTTTGTACTTACATTTGCCGTGAGAATTCCCTCGAATCTATTATGCATTTTAACTTTACTCATATTATCTGAGGATATGGATATTGATGAATCTTGACTTTGACTGTCCGAATCACTTGAATGCATTGAATTTGACGTGTAATACATATTCTCATCTGGAAGTACTTCATAGTCGTTGGATTTAGACATCTTGACGCTTCTTTTGTTACTTGATCAGTTATAACAATAAAAATATAAAACACCACTACTGCACGAGATCAAATCAACACGTCTGTCTTCTTTACTCGTATAGGACTATGAGTCACCACTAAACTAACTGTTCGGGAAAGCCCTCCTCCGTACACCCCTCCACCGTCTGCAGTCACTCACCTACTGAATGATGTCATAAACCACCCCAAGCTATTTTTACTTTGGTGAGCTCACGTGATCACGTGCTCTGACGTCATACAGCGGAGTTTACCGAGAACAGGCGAACGCAGCCGAGTGTACAGCTCGACAATGACGCATCGGGATAGCCGGAAATGGCGAGACGGAGAGCGAGAGAGAGAGATTACCACCCGCTCAAACTCGATGACTCACTCGTTACAATAATGTTGAATTCAACTGAATTCCAGGAAAATCTCAAGTTATACTGGATATTGATTAGGATTTCGTTGGAAGGAGGGGGAGAGTTCGTTTATGTACGGGTTATCTCATGCATATTGCAGAATATTGTATCTGTGGTAGACAGACATTAGATTATTATTTTAATGCAAATTTTAATGATGTCTAGTTTCATGTACATTATAGTTGATTGATAATTTGATACACGAATTTATAATATTGCGTTGACTGCGTTGTATTAATTCCTACATGATCGATGATCAACATTATCAATTCCTACATGATCAACTCGAGTGAAATGATCGATGCAATTATTGGAGAATACTCTTCTCAATTTCTTTGAATTTAGACCGTAATCTTTTTTTCGAGTTCATAGTAAAAAGTGTAGAATGCTTGGGCTCTACGATTTTTGCAAAAAATCTCTGAAAATAAATTTAGATAGATTTGGAATTAATAATCAACGGCTTTCGTATTGTTCGCTAGCTTGATCATTTAAGAAGAACGCCTTCTCTCTGGGACAAACTCGTGTCTTCCGAAATTACTCCAAATTGATTGATTTGATTGATCAAATTATAAATAAATGTGTGTGCTGTGTGGGGGGACTAGGCCTACTAATACTCAGATAGATGTATCAATACATTCAACCTTCCGAAGGCCGTATATGTATCATTGGAAAAATTTCCAAGGAAAAGTATAAACTGTTGGGTGGAAAAAATATCCACAGAATAAATACTGTTTCCTTTTGGGGGGGCTTATCAATTCTAGGCCGTCCCGTATGGCCTATCATAGACCAAAGATATTATTGAGCTTATATGTCCTATGCTCTATGGTATAGCCATTTAAACCCTAGAACCTAAATCAGGGGTCTCCAAACTTCTCAGCCTAATGGCCACACTTTCTGACAAGTGACTAATTTTGAAAAGTCGGACAAAATGCGAACATCGCTGGCGGTATCACCGGCGAATGCACCCCGACATTGCCGCCGGTGATTTTTTCGACTTTTTGAACCAATTTTTCAAAAGTGGGATGATTCCTCTGCACTAAGTCCCAAAAATGATATTAGCCTAACTGCCTAAAAGAACAAGGCTTTCTTGATTGAACCATAGTTCATAGAATAATGTATCATTCGTACATGATTGAACGACAAGCCGAAATTACTTGAATAACATTTTTTAGTAAACTCATCGCCGTTTTCCTATCGTCGTGGTTGATTGTTTTAAAATATTGTATATTTTTAATCGGAATCAAGTACAATATTTTGATTATGTGGAGTTGTGGACCTTCCGATTTCTATATTCTACAGTTCTGTAATTTTACATTTTAATATTATAAAGTTTTTCCAAGTATACCACATCTCAAACCATTTCATTACAGCTAGCTGAACAACTGCCACAAAGAAACATTATCATAAAATATAATTTATTCAAAATAATAATAAACCAATGTATAACAAATTCGTATCTTGCATTTTTATGACGAAATACACGAGTTATAACTTGTCAAGTGTATCAATCATTAATAAACAATGAAG
This sequence comes from Brachyptera putata, assembly GCA_907164805.1. Classification (NCBI taxonomy): domain Eukaryota; kingdom Metazoa; phylum Arthropoda; class Insecta; order Plecoptera; family Taeniopterygidae; genus Brachyptera; species Brachyptera putata. Next base: position 41,875,848 of record OU015462.1, on the reverse strand, counting down.
AAATTAAAGCCAAGGATTTTATTAAAATTCAAAATGTTATATAACTTTTATTAACTTATGATGATTTGTGCAATTTGTATATGTATTGTATCGATTTGTAGCAAACAAGCTATAAGCTCTGCTTGTTTTGCCTTAAAATCTCTGAAAATAAATACGAATGTGAAAATAGCAAAAATAGCATAGGGCCTACTTCTCATATTTTGAATCTCACATGAGATACGGAATAGAATTTTGGGGATATTCCACTAACGCAGATAAAATTTGTATCTTACAAAAAAGAAGATTAAGAAGTATTCTTAGTCTCAAATGTCAAGAAAATAGTTTTGTTAAACCTAATTGCAAGCCTCAATTTATCGAGGGGTTTACAACTCGCAAATTTGAAGTACACTTGATTTCAGGTGATTTCAGAGATTTCAAGAGATTTCAGGGTATTTCAAGTGATTCCATACGGATTTCAATGGCATTTCAACTTTCAAGTGATTTCAGGGATTTCGAGGGGATTTCAACGGGATTTCATGGCAATGTGTGTACACCGGATTTCAGGAGTTGTTAACCCCTCGCATTTTATCAAACACAAAATTCTAACATTCTACAGTTTGCATATACTTCAGTCCATTTTGAGCGTTAAAAAATTACTCGACACTCGAACCCTGAATAAAAACATACATAGGCCTACTCATAATACGCGACAAAAAGAAAATGTACACATTATAAAACAAAGGTCAAAATTAACTCAAATTAATTCAAAGTACGGTTCATCAATTCAAAAGTATATAATAAATTAGTAATTACCCGAAAATATAAAATGTATAAATAGAATTGAAGTTTTTAAATATAAACTTGAAACTCTTCTTGAAAATGAAGCATATTATTCGGTGGAAGAATATTTGAATGACAAAATCTGATTTTCTGATTAAAATTCTGATCAATTACATAAACCTTCTTCTTCGTTTATTCCAATAGTAAAAGTCATACGTATGTTTTATGTTTTATGCAAATGTGTCATCTTTTTTATTGTAAATATTTGTATTTGTTTCACTCGTACAAATATGTTTTCCATACAGCCTTAATAGAATTTATCCTAAAGGGTAAAATGCTGTAACAAGTTTTGGAAATAAAGAAATTAATATTATTATTAATGATCGAAAACGTAGCTGTGGATGCCTAACGATGCCGGGAGGCTATACTGCAAGCACCTCCATTACATACCCGGCACATAGGCCTACACAGTAGGCCTATGCTGTACACTTCAGTTCAGTACACTTCATACACTTCAGTTTGAGTAAAACTGAGACTGATGAATCAGTTGCTATACTTGCTAATGTACTTGACTGTCATTTAGGAGATCGACCGGGGTTTGATTCCCGCCATGGTCGATTATCCAGACAGTTGTTCGTCCGTATTAGTCAATACCGGGATGGTTCCTTAAGAATATATCACGGCCGCTTCATTACCACTGCACAGTAACAAATAATAAAAACCTGACATCTAATCTTCTCATCATGTCATTCATCATTCACCTACGCCAATAGATCTTGATCATCATTACTGTGCAATGTTAAACCAGATACAAATAAAAATAGAAAAAAACAAACATGATATAGCCTTTTTAGGATCAGTTATTTATTTTATACTATTGACCAACAATATTAACGGCCAACAATGTATTATGAATAATGCATCTGCCTATCAGAATGGGTTCATTTAATCCGAAGGTCGTGGGAATTGATTCATTGCGAATGTTACTCATAAGAAAGATATGGCATGATATTATTAGTAAATTCATGGGAGTTGCGGTTACGACTGTGCGGCGCCAGTGCGTAATAGTGCGTAATGGTTCACTATCTCTTAGCGCCCGCTTTAATCCTTATAAGGAGTGAGGACCCAAAAACCTCTTCCGTGCCTCATCCTCTCAACTACGGTACCTCATTCTTTTTTCACTTGTTATATTCACACACTTTTGAAGGGTATTTGGCTTTTGTATTATATTATGCAGGTTCCTTGTATCTTCTTATCTTCTTATAATATTATAGTTATAGATTAATTATAAAATTGATTTCAGTAATATTACTAATACCAAGGAAGGTATTATTAAGAAATATTGTACACTCAGTTTTGATAAATTCAGTACGTATTTTACAGCAGCATTTATATCCTTTCAAATAATTTCAATTTTTTTAATAATCTTAATAATACCATATTTTTTTGAACACCTTCTTCCATTTTCATACTTTTTTATATACCCTTAATTAAAATTAGTTTTATAATATTTCATGATTTTTTTTGTAATCAATGCTGTATCACTTTTGTAAAACCATTGTACTTATTTGTATTGATCTTATTACGCTGTACTATCTTGTTATCCCGCTTTGCGGACAGCCGTCAATAAATGACATTCTCTTTATCTATTATAATTATTGTGCATTAGGTATATTACTACTACCAATACTGTTTGCTGCATATTATATTTTTAATTTCATAATGATAAGATTTGAATGCAAGAATAAAAATGCTCTGATTAACATCAAATTGAAATTACCTTTTTATTGGTCTACAACTACAACAGTATCATACCAAGAAGAACAAATATAATTATAAGAAAACATCCACAGAGCCCTTGAGAAGAGCCCAACTGTGGGCTAGAATGTTAAGTGATAAATGCAAATTCGGACATATTTAACATAAATAAAAAAAGGAAAATAGTTGAAGCATAAAATGTCTCATTCGGATATCATACTATGTCAAAAAGATTTTGAGGGATCAAAAAAATCGTTGAAAGATACACACTTTATCCCGAGGGGTTAAAAACTCCTGAAATCCGGTGTACACTTGCCATGAAATCCCATTGAAATCCCATTGAAATCCCTGAAATCACTTGAAATTTCCTTGAGATCCGTATGAAATTTCTTGAAATCCCCTGAAATCTCTCAATATGTCTGAAATCACCTGAAATCAGGTGTACACCAAATTTGCAAACCCTTCGCTTTATCCACAAAAAGGAATGAATAATTAATATTATGTAACAAAATCAAATTTTATACACCAACTGGCGAGCAATGCAAAAATGGAGCAATGTTAACAGTTGAAAAAACATAAGTGTCAGTATTTGATGTTATGTGTTTTGTGAATGAAGTGCATTATCATTATGTGTTTTATTTTCAACCTTGCTGCCAATAAATATATCTTGCATGGATATATCACATTATATCACATCGGGAGTGTGATAAGCAAAAAATCAAGAAGATAAAATAATTAAAACTCAGGCCTCAAGCACGTCGTATGCTCACCAATATACTAATAATTACATGCAGTTTTAATATGCATAAGTTTACAAAATTACCGCTTCTCCCGTTCTTATGGATTTATTAAAATGTGAGGTGCCCTCACCAGAGTTAAATTCTGGCAACGACAATAATTATAATACTTATATACAGAAATGTAGATATTTTTTAACGTAATAAGGCTCAGATTTAGGTTAGATGGGGACTATAAGACCCCTCTTGTGGACTTGTGATGCCCTGCCCAAACGATCCTACCTTTCACTCTTATCCTTCTGGGGAACAATGATTTTGTGTTAGGTGTCGTTGTTGTTGAAAAAAATGTATCAGTTGTGCGTTAGGGCCCATATGCACCCGGAATATTTAAGTTAGTGGGTGCTTAGCCTAACATTGTTGTAGTATTTTTTCAACAAATCGAAACCAGGGAATGCAAATGACCGTCTCTCTATCCATATTCTAGTCAGGCCCGGTCCTAGTAATTTTTCATGCGTAAGCGAGATTTAATCTGCCGCCTCCCCCCTCCCAATGAAAAGAAACATCAAAAACATGTATAGTTCAATCACATTATTATCACAATAGTTAATTTACGAGCAAGATACACTTTTTCAACATTTAAATATTCCTTTTTTGGTTGGTAGTTTTACCATGGAGCAACAAAATAATAAAACATCTTTGATAATATTAAAGAGTTAAATTGTTATATTTTACACAAGCCTATACGTGCCCGTTTAATTAATGGACATTTAGTATAATATTATAATCAACTTTTATTCTTGGAAAACATATTTTATTTGTGAACGAGAATTAAGACTCAAGATGTAGGTCTATGTAAGGAATTGCGTGAAAAATGTAAGTATAATACAAAAATGAAAAAAATCGTATATTTTCAGAAGAAATATGCCGCCCCCAGAAAAGTGCTGCCCTAAGCAGCCGCTTACGTCGCTTACGCCTAGAACCGGGCCGGATTCTAGTTTCCTGATTTATGTTAGGGATGGTGGTTACATATTTAAGCTATTCGTAATTTCTTGTTCATTCAATGATCAAATATTTTATTACAGACTACAGAGATACTTAGATACTTGTATCCACAAAACAAAAAGTGTAGCTGTTCATTAGGAATTATGATTTTTCTGGATGAGGTTCATGATAACAAACGCATTTACATTTTACATCTTCAAAAAAGATTAAATGTTTAGGCCTAATGCTGGAGCGATATTAACTGCATTTTTTAAATTTTTTTGTTGGTACACGACCTTCTTTTGTGGATACAAGTATACCAACCGTTGTGGAAATGACATCAAAAATATACTTGCTTCTACTCCACTATAGGGATGGAATGCACAAAGTAATAAGTTTTTACAGTCTGTGTTACACAGGTAGGAAGGATCGGTCGTGGCCTGTAGGCCTAAGTAAGGAACCGTTCCAGCAAATACCTTATTATATAACCTACGGTCCCAGTATTCACTTACAATGTCTGAGGGAAACATGAAAAAACTCAGAATGCGTAGTCTATTGTATGCTTTTGGGTGCGTGAATCAGCCTGGTTTTCCAAACGACATCACCTCACCGATGTAGCCGCGCTGTACAGACGCCAAGCGTCGAGACGCTTAGGTGACGCCAAACAAACGTCTGGTTCTGTCTGGATTAATAAAGGGGTGTAGTTTCGTGCGCCTACCTGACTACGAAATCATACGTACATGACGCCAGGTAGTTCCCTATTAGCACGAACGCACAATCAATAGGCCTACAAATTAATTATTATAAACTCGACCCTTTTGGATTAGTTAGGTACGCGATTGCACGCAGGACTAAATTATAGACCAATCAGTAATTTTAATTTGTTCAGAAGTATTATACTAATTGACAACACTTCCATTCATATAAGACTAGATTTGATACTAATATTTTAATCACATATATATAAACATAGTATTTGGGTGAGTAACATCTTTTAAAAAAAATAATATTTCAATAGGAAGTTGTGAATTTGTGAGTTAAAATATTGATACAAATATCGATTTTGAGCTTTATTGGTCCAAATCAGCAATCATTATTTTTGGTAAATTTGAATCTATTAACTACTAAAATCGATGTTATTCATAAGAGTTACATTTAGGATATTTCATAAGATTCCATATGTATTTTCCTTTAATTTAGCCTTTCCTGAATACATTTTTCTTAAATTACTTGCATCAAGTAGACAAGATCTCATTGAAAAAATTAATAAGAATGGAAATAAGTAGAAAGAGAAATTGTATAGAACAGAAAATTTATGAAGAAAGTATCTAAGTTTTCACATGGAAGAAATAATAACTATGCTATCCAAACATGAAAAAATAGTTCCAAATCATTGTGTTTATCAGGGTTGCCTATATACTTTGATATTCTGGAACTTCAATTTGATATCGAAACGATGATTCATATTGAATTAAAAAGTTGGAAATAGCTAATATTAAAGAATTGTAATAAGTTGAATAAACAAGCGACAAAAAAAGGAATAATAAATCATAGGGCCATCGCACACTGCATCTCGTGTTGTTGCAAGGATGTATGCCAATTATAATATGTATCATGTACGTAGGGTAAAGGGCTTGAAATGTGTTTATATAACTAGGTCTACCTGATTGTAAATGATTTTCTCCTTTGAAAAAGGAATTGACCAACTTGAGTCAAGTGTAATTTTGTATATTGTTCTAAAGTAAACTGAAACAGTATTACATACATGATCGAGAATCACGACTTCCAATCTTGCATTTTTCCCATTCGATGTTTGATCCGATTACAAATCGATTGAAATTTTCTCATCAAACGGCAACCAAGGTTTTTATTAATGTAAAAATTTAGTCACATTAAATATAAAGGTACGCCTAGAATAGCATTGGTACAACAAAGGATTATAGCTGGAGTATAGTCGAACTATAAATGGCAAGAATTAATTACGTATAACATGGGATTTTATTACTTCATTTATTAATGTTCTATTTATTCATCATACTTAGACTAGATATGCATCTAGGTAAATATGTTGGAGAACGTTACCAGTATATCACTCAGCACTAGCTGGTACCCAGAAGCTTTAGTGACCACCTCAGTGCCTGCTCATCAACCTCTTGTGCTGTCCACTAATCTATGATACAATTGGTTTCAACATAAGTAAACAGCCTACGGTTTTAACAAGAACAGTGCTGGGATGGGGGAACAAAAGAAGAAACATTCATAGCAATGCAGTAAATCTGCCAACTAACCGCCGCGGTAACGAGTACGAGCGGCAATTTTCTCATCGACTGCGTTACTAATCGCGGCAGAAAGTCGCGTTGCCGCCGTACCATGAATTCAGCTTGATGGGGCTAATTAATACACATTCTTTTTACACAATTACAAATTTTATTCTACGATAGATCAAGTTTCAACAACCAATATGGTATTACAAATTTACATACATATACATGTTTTTACTTTTTAGTGACAGAAACACATTCAATACAAAATACATACTATTAAAAAAATTGAGAATCACTTTTTCCAATATCATAGGATGACTATTAATAGTATGTATAGCTATATATCACTAAAAGATACTGTACCTACATCTAACGATTATCATTTTATATTCTCATCTTGAAGATGACCAAACACAGAGTAGGCCTTTATACAATATCATGTAGGCCTACTAATGGAAAGTCAATCATGTATCACACTTCATAGGTTTCAACAGTACCATTAATCGTATTTACTCAATTTATGTGTAATGGTATCTTCTTTCAAGTATTATAAATGATTTTTCAAGTACTGTAGTTACACAATTTGGTAATACATGAAGCAATATAATAGGTCTATTGTTGGTCAACAATAAACAATAGTAAGTCTTTACTAAGAGGTGGATATTACTAGTTAATATGCTATCAACAGATATACAAAAAAAAGTTTCATCAGGCCACAATGTCCACAGTCTCAAATAGGGTCTTGTAAAATAAAAAAAGCCCACTACTATTGGAAGTAGAGCTGGACAGGTCTACTCTATATCAGCAAATCTCAAGAGTAACATCTACAGAGATCATTAGCTTCACTTTCATACACCTCATACAAGACTTGGATCTAAACCACAAAACTGATAATAAATAGGCATATACTGTATATATATTTTCTCTACAAATTGGGTGATTGGACCGTCATACACACTTGAGTAATCGATAAGAAAACTAATGTTATACTCTACGTTAAGAATAACTACATGGTATATTGACAAAAACGAACGAAACCTATTTGTCGATTCATTTTTTAAATGCTGCTTAGGTTATACGGCGGTACGAATGAGCGGGTGACCGTGAAAGGATGTTTAAAAATAAATGTCTTATGTGGGACTCGAACCCACGCCCGATCCGACTTCAGTGCCTAACGCAGTAGTGACAGTTATCAATAATTCAATTAGCACTAGGCTTTGAATTACAATTATAATAACAAATATTTAATTACATGCACCAACTTTGTAGGTAAATATAATGCGATATAAGTGATCAACGATTGAAGTGATGTAGGATTATTAGTGTAACTGTAACAATCGGGGATCGGTCATAGACAAAATAAACGCAAGCTGATTTAATTCATGCGTTAATCCTTACCCCGGAGTGGCTCACAGAAATGTTGACTGAATATAGGTCTGTCTGTAAGTCAAGCATCATACCAAGATTATGAATATTCAATAGAAAAAAAATTAACATTCAAAAAGTGTCAAATTGAACTTAAGTGAATGTAAACTGTAAGTTTTAGTCGCCACCAGTAAAAATACGTAGACCTATAGGCCTACCGTATCATGTACACTTCTATTCACAAAAGGTCGTCTAACAACTAAACAATTGTAAAATCTTCGATAATTATAAAATCACGCTGCAAAGTCAAGGAATTAACGCGTTTAAAAGCTGCCGATGCGTTTCTTATTGTAAACATTATACCCTCAAAATACCAAAGCTTTAAAAATATAATGGTGATATTTGAGTGTGTTGCATGTGTAAGACGACCTTCTTTGTGACCTCCAAAAAGTATAAGTATACAAAAGTGTATAAAAGTATATGAGTATAACTAGAAACAATGTGAAATGGGGATGGACTTATTTTAGATGTTTCAATTTACTCCACGCATAGTTCCATATCTTCAATTTCTTCGAACTGTGCGTTCATGCTCGATACCCAGTCAGCCACTTCCTTCATCTAGAACAAAAAGATATACATCAAAATACAGCTGTGTTCAAGAGCAGGCAGGCGTTCGAAACTAACTTAAACGGTCTGTACAGTCACTTATGTGCCGAGATGAGTACACACATTTTTAGACGAGCTCGCTAGCGAAGATCTTCATGCCGTTCTTGCAGTTTTAATGTATGCACTTCACAGTTCAGATGCACTGTTTTTCAAGGGATTGGGAAAAGGTTTGACAGTAAAAATATTAGCTAAAGCAGATATACCGTATATGTAATAGGTACCGGTACTAGTAAATGTCTATCAAAATAAGTAACTAGGCCTACCTCTTTTTTCTTATATTCCCTGGGCTTTTTCTTGGACTTCTTCTTAGCTACTACTTGGTCGTGCTCATCAATAGAAACTTTGTCATCGTCGTCACTGTAATAACTCTGCTTCAATCGGGCCGGACGCTGGTAAGATCTGCGGGCAGGCTGAAAATAAAAGTTTGGTTAGATACGGCTGCGATAACATGGAATGATTTAAACCCGCATTAAAATTAAAACTATTCATATTTAACCGCTAATGTTTTCACAGACTATGAGTGTGCACATTGTCGTCGAGTTATAATATCAGTTTATTTCCTTCAGGATGCATTTTGATTTTTGATGTAGCTTGATAGACCACTTGCTGTGACTGCAACCGTACTTCACATTTTGAAAAGCTACCGGTAATAGTTAAACCAGGCCTAATCAAGTATATCAGGCTCGTAGAATTAGGCCTAAGAGCCCATGCTGGTCACTATTCAGACTCATTTGAAATAGCGTGCGAGTTTTATAGTGTACGTTGCCTTGTACAAGAAAATTAATCGTATTAGAAAAAGGATAATCCCAGCTAATTTAGATGAACAATCACCCTGCATACTATGAGATGAACAACGGCAAACATTTAATTGCACCATACACTGTAAACACATTACAGTGAAACCTCTACGCATTGATCCCAGATCCATCTTTTTCCTGCAAGTGTATCATTAATTTTTTCTCACCCCACTCCCATATAATCGATGTTAATTTTTCCTGCATGGATGGTTTTATGTTCCTGGTCCCTTGAAAAACGATGGATAGAGGTTTCACTGTACTTGTGTGAGGACAGATATTTAGGCCTATTATCTCCTATTTTGGTAAATTTTATATGCCTACAAACTTGTTGCTCATCTGATACCACACTGTACTAAACAATAAAAGTGATCTGGTACAGTCGGTACTAATCTCATCAGGTTGACCTGAAGAGTGGACAGACTACAACAAGTATACAGGAAAAAAATTCAGTGAAACTATTTAAACAAATAAACAGTGACTTGAAAACAGACGATAGATAATTTTCTAATCCTACGAAATAAGGATAAAATTAGTGTATACGGTAATGTACCTTTATAAAAGATGAGGACAATCCATCTTCGGCAAAAGAAACGGGCGTCAGAATCTTTGAATCCGTAAAAAGAACGGACGGACTTTGTGGGGCATTGATACTATAGCTACAGGATGGGGAATCAGTGTTTGGACAACTTACAGTAACTGGGAGATTCACATTTGTATTGGGTAATGCAGGAAGAGGCTTGGGAAGTATAGGAACCATAGGTTTCTTTGCCACAAATGGGGCCAGCGCCCTCTTCAGTTGTCGGGGACTAAACCTCACGGGGCCGCTACGGTTGACAGTGACAGGTCGTAGGCCTACATTGGGTGTGGAACTGGCTCCAGAAGCCCTTCTCAATTTCAGCTGATGTCGAACAGGAGTCGGAGAAGAAATAGCCCCATCCGCAGTATCACCGTCATCAAAACCAAAACAATTATCTACAGTCAAAGATTTGTTAAATTCAGAGTCAGGCTCTCGTGGGCTCTCTAGACTGCTAACTCTTGGCAGGAGGCTCTCGATGAATCTCCTTCGGACAGTTACATAGTTGTTGACTGAACAGTCCGATTCCTTCGTTAATGATTTAGCGCCGCTCGGAATTTCACCATATAAACCACTAACATTCACATCAGATTTTGCACTTTCAACAGATCCATCACACAATTTTTCATTTGGACCAAAGAAACTAGGAATCTTAGACTGGCTTAAATTTTGAACAACAGGTGAAAGTGAATTTTCTTTGTCATTTGGAGGCGTTCGTAACATTTCACTGACACTATCTGGCACGATTGGATCGTCTGCAGGACTCGGGTCATTCTCAGGCAACTCCAGGCTGAAGTTATGCTCAATATCCAATGTAGGCCTGACAAAAATGGATGGCATCACTCTGTTGTACATACGAGTGTTACTAGATGGGGACGAGGCTATGTTACGTAAAAATCTAGGTGTTAATGCCATTCTGCGACGAGCAGGTAGAGGCGATTGAGGTGTGGAAGATGATGCAGGATTATTTTTATTTATTCCTATTTTTGATGTTGCAGAGATTGGACAGTCTTTCGAATTCTCGGAGATAAGAATTGGAGAGAGCAATGTTTCTTCCATGCAATTAACGTCTGTGCTTTTAGGGACCCGGCAGTTTTCTTTGCCCATAACGGTAAAGGATTTTATTTCAGGCAGTACACATATGCTGGGAATAGAAGAGATGCTTTGTTCTTTGGTAGTTGGTGATGAAGTAGCAAGACCGCACAATCGTTTAACAGACTTCACGGAAACATTGTCTTCATCAGATGTCTCCGAAACTACAATTTTCTGCTTACGAGGTCTAGGTTTACGCTTCCTCTTTTTGACTTGTTTTGGCTCATTCTCGTCTACTTCAAATTCATACAATTTCAGTTTCTCTTCAGGCAACATGTCTTTCATCGAATCGGGTTCTTCAGTTTTATAAACACACATTTTCTTAGCAGTGGCATTCGAACCATGTGCGCTTGCCTGCTCAGCAATATCCCTTAGTAGCACAGAACTATCTTTCACAGAACTAACATTGAAGTTACTAATCTTCCGAGTCGAGTACAATGTTTTGTTTGAGACGGTTAACGTTGGTGACCGAACAACGCCACGTTTGAAGGGCGTAACAAATGGTGTTGGTGACGAACAGCTATCTGTCGAGTCAACTGCACGATATACCTTCTTTTCCCGTTTTCTAAGTGACATGATCTTCTCTGCACTAGGATCATTGGTTTTATCTCCCAATACCGGCCGTATTGTTTTCTTACTGATTTCAACGGTTCTAGGGTCTTTTGCAGAAACCTTCCTAATAACCTTGTCAGAACTCTTCTTGGCTGCAACAGCCCTTCTGGGCCTAGTTCTCAACGTGGGGCGCATGGTACCAGACTGTAAAAACAAAAAATGGTTAGCATAAATAATAATTCAATGCCTTCTCCCAATATAGTCTGCAAAACCAAAAAAGGGGGCAATCTGCTCTTTTCGACAAGCTTTGAAAGGTCGTAGCTCCTCAAAGGATTGAGTTAAAAGCATAACTAGGTGTAACTTTTAAAAGTGTAACTTGAATTGACAATCAGGCCAACAACGAAAGTGGCCTATGATATTACTGGAATTTCATCTGTAAATTTAATTTACTGGAAGCCCTATGGATTTTTCCTCCTTTTGTACATCCTCAGATATAGTGTTGAATTTGTTTTCAATTTCAAAAAATAACTTGTAAAAGAATTACTAGACCTACATAGGCCTACGGTATAAATTTGTGACAAAGTGAGATTTCACTTCAAATGGTATCCGTGCCAAAAACCTCAATTGTGTGTAGCAAGTAGCAACAGGTATTAGGCCTACTTGTGAAAATGACTTCAAAGTAGATATTAAAATGAGGCCTACCATATCAATCAAGTTGAAATTGATATTCAAAATATAATTGAGCTATACCGTATTAGTCCTATAAAGGCAAGATGTAGGCCTATTGATTTAAAATGTTACAAAAACATATGCAGATGCAGTACAGCAATATGGAAGGACGAGCCAACATTTATGCAGTTCTGGAAAAAGGATTACCAGACGATTGCGTGGGGGAGGAAATGGTAGTTAGGGTTAGCAGGGTGGGTGATCAGGATCTCGGGTTGCAGGGCGTGAGATCCTCGAACTCTTAACTCTTCAAGCTCTAATTTGAAATTGTTACAAATTTTCATCTCATAGGCCTAAATATCTGTGAAAAGTTTGTGTAAAGTAGGTATATGGTAATGCAGAATTTTGGTAATATCCAAGTTTGCCCCATTTACAAAACAAAAAGTTGTAGAACACTAGCATTTCAAAATCCCGCCATACTGACGTAAGACGTAAAGCGGCCGGCAGGTTGATAAAGGAGTCCAAAATGGCAGTGACTAGCTGAATAATTTTCCATAGTTTGCTGGGTGGCTAGCCGGTTAGACAACAGGCTCTACTTCTGGTCTTAGTTTTCGTCCTAATTCTCTTCCGAAAATAAAATATAGATTACCAGCACATTTAGCGCAGTGGTTAGCACGCTCACTTCTTGTGATCTGGTAGGCGACGGGAACTTCGGACCCAGTTCGATCCCCGCCGCCGACCATCTTTACAGGGGTTTTTCGTGGTTTCCCTCTGTAGTGTAGGCTAATGCCGGGATGGCTCCTACAATAAGTCGGCCACGACCGCTTCCTTCCCACTATCCTTCCCATTAACCAGGAAACCTTCATATCATCATCCCATCACCCCATTAATCATCCATCCGACGCCAATAGACCTTCGCTGTCATTACAGTGCGTCGTTAAACCCAATATAAAAAAAAATAGAAAATATAGATTACCGTATATAGGCCAGTTAACAACTATTTTAATTTCAGTTTTGGTCACAGGCCTACGGTATAGGCCTACAGATTTTCCAACGATTAAACCTAATTCATTACGTTATGGCCAAGATTGTGTGGTGATGAACCATTCAGATGCGTCTGTTGAACAGTTCATAACAGGGCCCAAGCCTAGGCCTAGTTCTGGCAGAGTGCCTGCGACGACAGTAAAATTAACGCACTCTGACAAGTTTTAAGCAGTTATGAATCATTACGGCCTATTGACCAAGATGACTGAAGCTAAAGCTCATAGAAAATCTGGGCTTTGGCCCATCCATAAGTTGTGGTTATGGTAGGCCTAGGCCTAGGCCATTCGGTAGGCATGGGCCTAGACATACTTGGCTTGATCTATGGCTCCAGTTCCATATGCCCTAAGACTAGGCCTACCGAATGTTCCAGATCCAGGCCCTAGGTGTTTATTAGAAATAAATCCAGGATAACTCATTAGTCTAAACAAAAACATAGCAGAAGGTCTACGCCTCAGCCTAGAGCATTAGTGCACAATTTTAATTTTCAGAGTCCTCTGATAAATTTTACGTTTACACGTACAAGCGTAAATTACTTACATTACTCAACACTTACTCAATTACGCTAAACGGTTTCACTCAGTCAACATCAAGAGCAATCTAGTTAAAAATAGAGATTCAAAACACTTCACGTAATGCCTAACTTCAAAAATTCAAATAAACGTTAAAAGCACGTTAGCGTCTCCCCTCGTTCAGACATTCACCGTTTGGCGCGGTTTGGCGCAACGGCAACTTTGAACACGGGGTAGGTTCTGAAAGTGAGACCTTTGATATGACGCGAAAGGTAGCGACAAGCGCGCGCACCTTTTAAACTTCAAACTTATGCGCGTACTGAACCATTCAAGATTAGAAAGTTCAACAATCGAGGTTTGTGACCTGGTCACGGAATTAGAAATAAAAAATCACTATTTAAAACTTTCAATATAATTATTGAACCGGTGACGCAATCGATGGAATAGCGAATTTGTATGTGATCATGATTTCAGTTGCCTCTCCAGTTTTGACAAGTTCACTTCGACAAAGAAACTGTAGAAGGCAGTGGGTGAACAAAGTGTTGTTGCCATAGGAACAGTTTGGCACTTTGATCAACAAAACAGCACAAATAGCACTTTCGCCTAACGTACTTGCACTTGTCTACTCTGTCGTATAGGCAAATAGGCCTACAGATTAGGCCGATACATATAATATTTGTCTTTTAGAAATTATTAGGTATGACGTGTTTGTGTTTAGGACCTACAGGATCAGGAAAAACTCTTTTATTAAAAAAGTTGCAAAATAAGGAAACTGTAGATGTAACTTCGAACACTGTTCCCACAGTGGGAACCAATCTCACATCAATAATATTTCAAAATCAAAAAGAAATTACCGTACGGGAACTTGGGGGTGCAATGGCACCTATCTGGAAGAATTATTATAATGGGATCAATAAAATTATTTATGTAGTTGATGCTAGTAATCTTTGTCAGATTGCTGCTGCAGGGGTTTTATTGTACACCATCTTAGGAGAACCAAGACTTCAAAAAACAAAGGTATTAATAAATTGTCTGCCGGAGCCCTGTATGTAAACTTCAATTATTATATAATCGATTTCCTAGCTTCAATGTCCAGAGGGGGGGGGGGGGGGGGTGATAGGGGCAATCGCCCCTCACTTGAATTCGAAGTGTCGGAAGAAAGAAAAAAGACAATAGGAATAGAGAAGGAAAGATATAGAGGCTTATCGTATAAGGTCATACTACCGGTACAAATTCATATTTTACATAATTATTGCATTGACAATAAATGACGTACTGTTTCAAAATGTCAGATTTAGTATGTAGGCCCTAGTTTAGAGCAACAAAAATTAACAAACAATACTATGCTTCTTTCAATTGCAAATTGTATACCGGTATTACGATTTTTGTAAGTTTACTAAATTTATAACAATCATAACGATGACAACAATGTTAAATAGAGAAAGGGGTCTTTGAGATAGAGAAAGGGGTTTTCCAATGAGTCTTTTCTAGGGGTGGGCAAAGAGGGAAGCTGCCCAGAACACCAAATTTAATATCACATTCTGTTGATAATTCTATAAATTGAATTTGATTTTGTTGCCGGATGAAGTAGATGTTGTTATTTCATTATCGTTGTCACTGATTGATAAGACTAATTTAGTGTTTTATTTGCTTGGAATAGCAATTTAGCCAGAATAACCTCCCTACCACATTAAAGAATCCATGTATTCAATAAATTTCACATAGTTCCCAAAACCGTAGAATAGTATTAAACCAAATATTTTCAAAACCTGACATTACTCTCCCCGGTAATGAATTTCAGTTTGTTTGAAGATAGGCTAATTTTTCAAAGTTTCTGCTGTTTCAAAGGTTGAAATTTTGGTTTGGTTTTTATTCATTTGTTAGTTGATAGTTTTGGTCCTAATTATATATTCATCAAATGATTCATTTTAACGAGATTCAATTTACGGTGACCCCGTAGTTTTTTTTTTTCACTTGACCATCACATAATCTTCTCATCTAGAATTTATAATAACAGCACTGGATGAGTATGAAATGAATTGAGAGCAGCAATGTAACTATAGGCCAGCTACCTCCCATTTGTAACATATTTTTATATAAAATTGTACACAACTTTTACAATACCAATTTGATCCACGAACTTGACTTCCGTGTACCTGCTAAATAAACAAGTTGTAAGGATGTATTTTCAGTATCAACGTTTCACATCAATATTTTCAAGAGTCATGTCTTTGTAGGATATAATCCACCTACAGTAGAATTGTGCCAGACCCAATTGACTTGGCACACGCCTCACTTGCTGTCTTCAAAGATTTAATCACCGACTTATTCATTGACAAATGGTTGCGGCTGTGAATTTTGTTTCATTTTTTATCTGTGATTTGTATATGGACTGCTTTAAAACATGGCACTTGTGGGACCTTGGTCCTGTTGTTACGTATATAATAAATAATAATATAATTTTTAAAAACTGATATTCGTTACCTCGTAATGAGTACCGACTGATACAATTAGTTGTGCTCGTCTGTCTGTAGACGTAGTTGCCTGATAATGGCTATTGGCTTAATAGTTTGCTTAATAATGGCTTTCTCTGCAGATTCTCCTAGTCTTATCCAAAATGGATGCCTCGTACCGGCAAATGAGGAACGAAGCTCTGTTAATGTTGCAGCTTGCTCGTCTTCGTAAAGAAATACCTCAAGAGATTACCATCGTGGAAACAAGTGCAATATCAGGCGAGGGAGTTGATCAAGTTATGAAGTGGTTACAAGGAACTCTTCCAATTGAGAAAGTGTATAAATGAACTTTAATGGTATATAAAACTACGTATTATGGTTTACCAATCAATATCCAGAATCTCACTGATTTTCGTAGTACATTCTACAGACATTTATTTTTGTGCTTTCAAGTATATACGTACAATTCAACAAGAAACATTTGTTGGATGAGCGTAAACAAAACTCAATTTGCAAGTGTTTTTTTGTTTTGTTTGTGCTTCATCAGTCAAAAAGAGAAATGAAAAAAAAAAACTTTGTTTTGACAAGCTTTTGCACTGACTCATTCTAACAACTGAGAAAACCAAAAACATGGAAACATTCTTAAAACAATCATCAGACCAAGCGTTCAAATGTAAACTGAAAGAATTTTTAATACCGTACGTAAATGTTACTAGTCCTGTACCGTAAACGCTTTTTTAACAGAAACTATTCCAACTTAGATTTAGAAACCAGAATTCCAGAATTCATAATTTTAGACCAAATTTAGATTTATAATTCCAATTTAGAAACCATTTCAGGTTGAGAACGTTTCAATAGTAATTGATGATTAATTTTAATTTTCAGTAGATCACGACATGTCAAATATTTTACTATGTAAAATCAAATACCTGACAATAAAGAATATTATTATTATTATTATAGGTGTGTTCTGATCAGGTTGCTCAACAATATCACCTACAACTAGGTTATATGGGGCTACGATCTACAAAGGAGCTGATGTTTGAAACCCATGTCTTATGCGACATTCCTACTTCCTATGCTCGACTTGATTTCAGTTCAGCGTTAAATGACAGTGATAGGAGGGTTGCCTCGCCAAGTTACTTTCAGTCAATTTCCTAAATCAGTGTAGTAAGCCCTCATTAATTCAAACTCCAATAATTCAAATAATAGTTCTGGTCCCTACAGTTTTGACCCATTTAAGCTCAACATTAAATATTTCGATAATTCAAACAATTATACCTAATTCAAAATGGGTATTTTCTATTTTTGTGTCTATTGAATTTTGAATTGAAAGAGGATTTACTGTACCATGTCCAGATTTGGAGTCGCTCTCTAAACCACACTCGCATTGCCAGATGTTAGTCAAATGTTTTGCCAAGTCACGCCATACACGAGGATCGCAGGGAAATGATCCGTTGATATAATCCAATAGAATACGAAGCTCATGTCGAGGAAAGGTTGTTTTAACTTGCTCACATGTACATAATATACGGTATTTCAGATCAAAAGATGGGCTTACCTCCTTGATGCAATACTTGCAACATGGTCTTTACACAGATATAGATTGAATTTATTCAAACATTACAATGTGATTGGAAATCCACACCTCCGCATATGGTTCTTCTATCAATGTGATAAGTTGCTTTGTATTGTGCTAACGATACTGCTGAAATTGCAAGGCTTTCTGCTTACCGCACTACTGTTTGGGAGAGAAATTGTATGAATTGGCTAGCAAAGATTTTGGTCAAGGTCATAGGTGGAACAGTCTAGGACTAGCTAGGTAGTGACAGACAGTATGGGTATGTACGAACATCATCTGTGCATGTTAAGACTATGTATACGTTAAGTTACTCATATAGGATCTTAATCACAACCTTTGCTGTAGTGTAAATTCATAATGCCTGTGGTGCAATAAATTGGTTAATATCAATACTGTTCTTTCTCAATTGAAAACAATGCTATACTATACAGTACTTCCAAGTTTTCTCTGAAAAGTTCAATCTTCTTTAGGCCTACAGTACTTCATGAATATATCAAGACATATCCAGGTATTTTTACTTTGATGTTTATAACGGATGGAAAAGGTAGTTGGGATGAAGTTGTTACAAGAAAAACGCAAGTACGGATAATTTGTACAAAGAAACAAATATTGTGTATTGCAGCTGAATTGTTTGTTGCACTATTAGTCCAATTGACAGGGATACCACAACTTAAATGTTTAGTGTTAAATATATTACAATAAAATAGATCATCCAGGTACAGTCTAAGTATGATAACTGGTTACATTGACAAGTCAGTATGCGACTTTGAAACGTGGGAGAGAATCAATTCAACACTATAGAAGACAAATTAACTCAACTTTGTTGCTCATGTATTCCTCATGGTACCGTACCTAATGTAGGTCTAGTTGTAAGCTCCAACAAATTACGTCGTTGAAACTTGTTACAGTACTGTTATTGTATCACTTTCGATCGATCCACTGTTCAATGTATTCTCGTAAGATCTTCGACAATTTTCACTAAATCATCAACGGTTGCGTCTTGTTTCATGCCACTTCCATTGTCAACCTGTAATAAGCAAGAACATCCAATAATGAATGAACATAAGGGTTCAAGGCGCATCGACAGCAAGATCATTTAGCGCAAGTGTTAAAATTTTATCTAGAACTATTGAAAAGAGGGCAGGGGTGAATTGCTGCTTTGAACCCAGACTTACCCAAGAAACCAATATAAAAATTGTGCTGGTCTGGCAAACTCTACGAGACTTTGTTTGGATAATGTTTATTAAAAGAGCTCCCTACCACAGCAACATGTCAGGGTCTTTGTCTTTCCTTTAGTTTAGCACAAAATCCTAGCCCTTTTTCTGAGATGGGTGATGAAATCTGATACTGTATATCTCATTGCGAACTAGAGACCATTACAATGTTATCACGTGTGTTGCCATGAACATTAACCAATCAAAGTCCCAATCTCTTAGAGTTAGCTAGGACTGTCACGTTATTTCAAGCGGTTCATTACGTAAGGGTCCACAGTTGTACGTATAACTATGAAGGGACATTTCTACAGCTTAAAGAGTGGGAAGGTATTCAAGACGAGCCGCGTATTCAGCCACGTGTCGAATTCAGTATGGGTATTTTATAAACACTCTGTTTTTGGCTTAAATCCAGTTTATTTCTCTAAAAAAATGTTAAAAAAAAGAGTTAGGGTGAATTAAGTTGACACTTCTAAAACTACATGGCATGAAACCTTACCTGTCTAGCAGATGCCTGTGGCCTATTCACAATGGTATGAAAAGAAGAACAATTCTAGTTAGGTTAGATGGAAATTAAAAGATTGAGAATACGAATAAGTGACAAAACGAGCTCACCTGCAAGCCTGTCGATACTTCTTTCATCTTGTCCTGCGTTAGATCGAGAAAGCTCTCGAGCAGGTCACCGTCGATGAAACCCTGGCTCGGTTCCGACTTGTTGTCCATGTTGAAACTCCGCCAGAAACTGTGGTCGATCTTGCCGACCGACTTGATTACGTGCTTCAGCTTCTCTTCCACTTCGTGAAGAAACTCGTAGAAATCCGTGTGAATCTGCGTGACTAGCCCTGAAAGATCATACAGGCGTGCAGGAACCAAGTTACTAGATCAACGATGCATTTCGGACTCAACGAATTAGTGGCCACGATGTCTTGGGAGTCGAAGCAGTATTTCTAACGATTGATTAGAAATGCATTAAGTCAAGAAATTTAATTTTATTATAGAATAGTCATATAAAATGTAGAATCAAAATATTTGAACTACAATGTGACAGTAATTTCCTTCAACATTGAGGCTAAAATTTAAAATACATTAAAGAAGAGAATAAAAATGACAGAATAAGATCTTACTGCTTTTATTATTTTAAACAATTGAGTTTGCAACGCAATAAGCCTCAACAAAACGAGGTACTGTATTTCACTGCTTGAGTATAGCACGATAAATTACTACAGAGCTACCATTTTCAACACGCTGTACATTTAGTATAGACCGCCCCATAACAAAAATGAAAAAACGTGTTTTTGACTGATGTTAGGCCAAGATTCGCATATCAGCAGCGACTTCTGGGCCCTAAAATTCGTAAAAAAATAAATCAAGTTTTATACTCGGAATAACACAGGTATGCCTAGGGCTACAGAAAGATGAAAAAAAATTGAACTCGAAAATTCCGAGTTCACCTGAAAGTAAGAAACTTACATCTTCAACTTTTCTCAACCCCTGCCCCCTCCCCTCTCCCTTCAACTTCTTAAAGCCATATTTTCTTTCTGTGGAGCTATCATTACAATGATCATTTTAAAAGAGCGGACTCGCGGGCTGAAGATGAACTAGATGAACTAGAACTTCAGAACGTGATGGTATTGAAATTCTGTACTGACATAACCTAGCTTATTTTGTTGGTAACACAATGAAACAAAAATTAAAATTGATATGCAAAGTTACGGTCGTGAGAGTTCATCACTGCAAAAGGCAAGTAGTGTTTACAACATGTTCAACAACACGTGGACTTAAATGTACAACTAGTCTTTATAGAATTGGTGCCGTCGAAACAAGCAGCTTACCTATGGCTCCGCTGACCGTCCCAAACAGCACGCATCCTTGCGTCGGCGTTGCGGATTCTCCCGCATGTTGCATGACGAGCGAGCCATGACGGAAAACGTTCACCATGTCACCGAGGTGGAATTGACTCACTTCCTGCATCTGCTGGCGCTCCTCATCAGTTGTGGCAGCGCTAGGACGGCACAGACAACACGTTTAGATCATAGTCCCAACAAGAACAATCATAAGCGATAGAACGGCAACAGAGCCAGATAAAACTGTGTCGTCACTTCAGATTTGCTGCCAAGACTATGGTGGGATGTACTATTTGAAATCTCTAGAAGTAGTGAAGAAGTAGTAGTAGGCCTATTCAATTCATAATAAAAATGTCATAAAGAGGTACAGTACAGTTGAAATATGTACAGTTTCTTTTGACGAAGTTTGTAAGAGGTTAGGTTACGTTAGAATAGATAACTCATCAAACTGTGTCAGATTTGAACTATACCCTTTATGATTTCTCATTATGAATAGTACAACTTCTAGCGCTGGAAGGGTAATACCCCCCACCAGATGAGTAGTCTTGACAACAAATCTGAAGAGACACAGTTTAAATCTGACACAGTTGAAAACAGACAGTTGAAAACTGACACAGGTGTGCTTGTATAAATACTAGGTGAGTTTCAATACGCTGCAGCAAAATCTACGCATAGATTTTTTGAAATAAAACCCAAGTTCCCTGAAACAATGAATATTTCCCAAACTTCCAAGAAGATGGCTATGGCTGATTTTTAACTTGGAAATAGAAAAGGTTGATCCACCAAATACTATGAAATGGCAGGCTCTGTTCATTGGATTACGGGTACCCCACGTGGAGGTTGCAAGATTATATTATATGTAATGGTATATACAATCAATATTTAAGTACCACTGAAACACATATCGCTTTAATACTTTTAAAATAATGTGCAATTAGAATTTTTAATAGTGACATTTTCAGAGGTACAGTAAACCATACAACTACAAATGATGCTGTATTTCAATTTTTGGAGTTCCTTTGGAATTTGAATCAATTGGGTTTTACTGAACTTACATAATGCCACCTTGAATGTATTAAAGAGATGTGTGATCAGTGTAACCTGTCATCTGTGTAACTCATCTTATACTGTTCCGATCGTATCACCAAAAAACGACGTTTCACTAAATCAACGCACACTTAAAAGTTAAACTACCCCAACAGGATATACATCAGAGTCACCGTATTTTGAAAAACTCTACAACTAAACACAAAACCAGAAATAGAGGAGAAGAACACGAGCTCACCTGTCCTTCTGACAGACAAATAAATTGGCTGAATTCTCCGCCCCCAAAAACGTATCGTCGTCGAGTATTTCCACAGCCGTCATCCAGTTAGGATTGAAGTCTCTTGCCATCTCCTCGAAGCTGCCCTCCATGGTCTTGTACTGCAGCAAGGTCATCGATCTCATCAGGTCTCCCACGAGGATGAAGTCTCCTTTGGTCTTCAGGTACAGCGCGATGATGTTGTTGAAGTGACTGCACTCCAGCCGCAGCTCCTTCTCGGCAGTCCACTCGAACAGACGCACCTGAAATATACACGCGTTTAGCTTTAAAAAGTCCATCTATCACCGTATTGTCCCGAATATAAGCCGACCCCAAACTTTTAGATCAACAATTGAAAAAAGGGTTTCTCTCAATTTCCACGTAAATCATCAACCTTCTGAGTTGGGAATTTCGTCAATTTCGTATAGCGCACTTGAGGAACTGCGTGTGAGAAACCTTTGAGTGGCCTCACAATCGTGTGCACTCAGCTAGTGCCGATGACGCACGCTCGTCATATGACCCGCCTACTCGTCAAGGTCTGACAAGACAATGCAGCTAACAGCTCAACATGCCTATGTTTATTACGACGCGTTGAATAAAAATGATGGTAGTTGGGAAAATCATGCTTCTTCATGATAAAACATTTATTAAACCTGTTTTAAGTGCAATACTTTGCAGTTTCAAGTTGATGCCTTTGTTAAGAGTGTGCATGTGTAGAACGCTCAATTATATTTAGTGAAAAACGTGCTTCTGACCGATTTTAGGCCGAGATCCGCATAAAAGCTGAGGTTGACTTTTGGACTGACAATTTCGAGAAAAACCTTCGGCTTATATTCGGGACAATACGGTATTTGATTTCCAAACATAAGAAACTTTCAAGTGTTATAATTTCTCAACCAATATGTATTGGGAGTTGCGCTTGGTTGGCCGGTATATAATGCAGGGTACACATGGACAACTCCAGATGTGCGAATCGCCAACTGATTTGAAATGGTCAAGGTGAACATGACACCAACTCCATTGCTGTTGGCTCGAGTTTGGTCGGTGAGCATAGAGAGAGCTTCTAGAAACGCTAACTCCATCGGCCGACTAGCGGCAGACAACCAATGGGAGTGCAGTGAATATGTGACTTCACGTCTGTCGTCTGCTAGTAATTTCATCTTCAACCTTCAATATAACATATTGAATATATCGATTTTCGATTATCATTCCTCATTCTTATTGGGCTTATTTCATGTCACGTGAAATCGAAATTTACCGAGTTGGACCGCAATTCGTGTGACCACACATACGTAGACAATCCGAAATTGGCCGTCTCAGAATTGGCAATAGTGACGACTGCGCTTTATGGTGTTCAACCATTTCAAGATGGTTACATTTAATGAGTACTGCCCTTGAACCTACCGATCGCAGCTCAATTTCAAGAAGAATTTTAAACCATATGACATGTCTTCTATCTATCTCAAATATCGTCATTTCAGATGACTGTTGCCGACAGTTGAGCGAATGTCAACATAATTTTGTGTTCGTTTGTAAACAAAGTCATTTCCTTGTATCAACACTACGTAAAAAAACTAGGTAAATTAAAAAAAATCGCTTGTATGGTAAGTTCAAGCACCATACAAGACCGGCCGACGGAATTACTACAATAATTACTAATTAGTAATTTTATTTATTATACTGTCAGAAAGAGATATTTTAGCATTTTTCAATACGGTATGTCTACAAAAGTTTAGATTACAGAACTGAAAAATTAAGTTGGATTGTCCTCGTTTTCAAACTAGAAAAATTAGTGTGGGCTAAAATAATAAATATATACAAGCTGTATTTGTGTGATTTGATTAACTCCTCAAATATTTTGGTGAGAAATAAAACCAAAAAAATCAAGATTCTCGATATTATATAATTAGGCCTATATTGAAAGAAAGGGAATCTATCATATTTGATTTTATCGTTACCCAATTTTGTAAGGCATCTTTGTATACTTCAACACATGAATCAACAGTTCATTTTCTAGATATTATGCAATTGGCACTTGAAGACGATGAAAATCTTCAATAGTTCAACTAAAAACAATAATCCCAGTACGGAAAAGTTAGAATACGAAGCCACGTAACGTACCGTGCTGTTAATACTGGCGAGTAGTCGCCCGTTGAACTCGACAAGCGAATAACAAGCCCCCTTGATCTCCTTCTCTGCCACCTGCGTTAGCTTGCCCTCGTGATAGTGCGACAGTATGATGCGACCTTGCTTTGGTTCGCTCTCCTCGGGGTTCACCTGCGCAGTGCCCACGATGTAGTACGTGTTCGGGTCGTCGCCGAGCTTCGTGGACACCAGGCTTAGAGCGTACTCACCCTGCATGAACTGGTGAGCGTGCAGAACTGTACAATCAGAGAGAACATTAAAATAACAAAACGTCTCAATTGCAAACACACAAAGTGGTTGTTTCTCAAATTGAGATTGAATCTACGCTATATTTCAACGGTAATTTTCTCATAGGCTCTACTAGGGACAACATCGATTAATGAAAGATCGATTAATCCTCGAATCCATCCTGAAATTGGAAGTCTGATCTTATCTAATTTTTTTGTTCTAGTTTCATTAGAACTTATTTTTATATTTTGTTAGGACTGAAATATCACCTTTGCGTGTGGTAGCCATTGCAAGTCCCATAGATATCATAAAGTAGCAGTAGGCCAGTAACTATAATTCATGAATTTATTATTTGGGGTGGTAAGATTGCCCTTTTTATAGTGCCCCATTCAAACGATTCTACCTTTTATCCTTAGCTTTACTTGAGGAAGAATGATTTTGTATCAAGTTTTGAAGGTGATGAAATGAAAAAAATGATTTCATTTAAAACTTTTCATTCTTTATGGATGTTCGACGATCTTGATTTGTGCCGCTACAGACATAACTTGCTTCACGTTGATCTCTACAACACAACTAAAACTAATCAATCCGATGGACCGAACATAATTTTAGTGTCATTTACAAACATGCAGATAAATAATTGACAATGCCCCCCTCCCCCCCCCCCCCCCCCAACACACCAATTCTGTCATCAAATGTTCAAGAGTTTATAATTTTCGAGAGTTCCCAAAATAAATTTAAAAAATCGCTTTTCGATCAATTATTCATTCAATCTTGATTTTTTGGGATCAATGTTATCCATAGACTCCATAAGTACATTGCATCGTAGTACGTACACTACATTGTCTTAGGTTTTCGTTCGTATGTCAGTAGATTTCAATCAGGATACAGGAAGCATTTTAATGTGGACTGATCGATCATTATCTGACCGCAAGTGTACAACCAAGTGATCTGCATCAGTCATACATTTATATACATAGGCCTACATTGAATTAATTTTTCATGAAGTTCACATTTATTTCAATTTTAGTCCATATCAGAACAAATTCACTCGTCTTTGATTATAGTTCTGAGTCTGACGCTAATTCGAGCCCATACGCTGAGAACCACCGGGTCAACAGCATTACTAGAAATCCTGATCATAACATACGATATCGTACCTTCGAATGTGTGTTGGTCTATGATGAGCAAGTTGTGAACCTCGACTTCTTGTCCGAGCTCGGCTGAAGCATTTGCTGCACCGCCCGTTGCCCCGGGTTTCAGTGAAGAGAGCGAGCCCATCGAGGATGAGCTCGTTGTGCTTTGGGTTTGTGTGCTGGCGCTCGACCGAACGGGATTCAAACCCGTAGCGTCTTGAATGTCTATCCGCATCGATATCACACCAAAGGTCTGTATAACAGAAAACCAAACATAAGGACAACAGAAACGAATGATATCTTAAAACACAAGTGAATCAAATCAAAGCACATCTGTGAAGTCAAACCGAAAAGTGAGAGAAACGACTTGGTACCGTACAAGTGAAGATGTGAAAGAGTAGGCCCTATAGAAACGATTTAAGTTCAATTATTTAAAAAATGAAAGAAAAACTACAATAACGATCATACCAATTACCAATACGTCATTTCTAATTCTGCAACTAGGTGCCTACCAGTCAATTGTGTACGCGACAAATCACAAATGGCATAAAGAGTTCAAAAATACGAAAACTTTAATGCTCGGTTTAATTGTACAATTTAGTTCTATTGTACAATACTCACTAATATGAAATAAAGAGATATATGTCTACCGGTACTTCAATTTCTATCTTGAAGGATGTTTGAGAATATTTTCAGGCAACCAATATCACCCTACCTGTGAGCTTTCTTGGTATGCTATTCTTCGTGGTGATTCGCCGAGCGCAACTGTTCGAATATGTAGCTTTTGTATTTCATCGATTGTCCCGATCGTGACACAATTGTCAGTTGCAAGTGCAAGGCTGTAACAAGTAATCAAACTTTACACTGTATCTCACTTGACGTCTTACTTTCAATGTACACAGTTTGAACTCGGATCAAGAAGGATTTAAAGGTTGAACAGTCCTCAACTTGGACAATCTACCCGCATAATTACCATTGATCAAACGAAAAGGCCACTACTTTTTTTGTTGATAAAACAATACTATCGGAAAAGATTACGGCTACACTGTTATACCCAAGGTAACTTGGTCTCAAGATCAGTAAAAATGGACCATCAATTCATAAACCAATACGGTTGAATAAAGTAAAAAGAGTTTTGTACATTACCCCAACAAAGTATTTTCATTACTAATACTATATAGGCCTATAAAAAAAAAAAAAAGGCGTAAATCTTTAAATTCATATTTATTATTTATAAACAAGGTTTAAAAAAAATATGCAATTAATAATTGCAACATTTTCATGGATTTGAGGTCTAGGTCTATATTAGACCTCGTATTATGTTGAATGATGTAATAGAATCAATGTAGGTCTCATAAAGTTGTCGATTTTTCACCCAAAACAATTAATACGGGTAGCATATTAATGCATGTATTTTATGAGTTTCAATAAGGCTGTAAGCACTAATTTTGTGATCAGTGAATTGAAGATGTAATAACATTGACCCATCCAGGATGATCAACAAGTTTAATCCTTGGATCCAGGACATTTCTCGACTTCCTTACCTGTCGGGGTATGCTTGTGAGTTGAGCGAACACATGTGATTCACCTCTTTCAGATTCACATTGGAGAAGACAAGCTTGTGATTGGACGAGTAGATTACCGTCGGTCGGTCGGAACACGCAAAGACATTCGTTGTCGAGAGCGAGCGGAAAGTTCTCAGGACTGTTGGTTGTGTGCCTAACGTCACCTGAATCATAAGTTGAGTTACGACAATGTTATACAGCTATCCTATACGTCATACTAAAAGTTTCGTCAATCTGCCATGATTCAAATTTTAGAAACTAGAGAACGCAGGCTAGTGCATAAGTGAGACATTCTTGATTTTATATTTGATTATATTTGATTTTTATAACTTGAAATCTACCCCATAGTTTGAAACTATCAAGTATAGGCCTACCGTAGTCACTTACTGCCTTCATTGCGCGACTCTCATTGATTTAAAAAAAATTGCACCATCCATATACACGTTATTTTAGATGAGTTTGATTTCCAATTCTAAACACTCTAGCAGAGACGAGGATGTAGAGAATTCTGGTTCTTCAGGAAGCATTGAAGCGTCTGATAATAAAAGTATTAGTGAGGTTTTCATTTGACGATGAAAGTAGTTCTAACAAAGTGATAACATTTCTAAAAACGCAAGTAAATATGACCTGAGAAGTCAGCCATAATCAAATCATATTTATATTCAAATAGTCAAATAGCCACAATCAGTTATATTCAAATAATATGACTGTAATGGGCTAGGCATGACAATTGTTTATGAGTGTCCCAGAAAGACTGTTGAATGTCAGCAGGCTCATACATTTTCATACGAGAACTTTCGACCGACACAAGTGCAAGAGAATGACTCGGGCAGATCGTACATACCTTTTTCTTCTCCGACAGAACACCAGTGTGTTTCTGAAGCGTGAAATAATACATAGATCCGTCGCCAAGTGCGCATAGCAAATAGTTGATTCCTTCGAAACAAGTCATTAGAATCGAACGAGGGATAATTTCTGGAACAAAACAGAAGGCCAACCATTATCTCCCGGCACCATGAACAAGGTGACATCAAAGACAAAAATTCTAACCGTGACAGATGATATGGCAAGACAAGGATTAACTCAAAATGAATGTTTCTAAAAATGTAATATTCTTAAAAAAAGAAAAATGTTTGTGAACAGAGATATTTGTGGATTTGCATTACTGGTAGGGCCTACTCTTTGTTACGTCTATGATTAATATAATTGACACCTCATTTTTGTAAGAAGTCACCAATTGTTGAAGACACATAAATTGAAATGAAGTTGAATCTAGTCAATTAAGTAGGTCTACTGTACCAAAAAAAAATTCAAACATTCAATTACAAAAGCAAATTCAGCCAAAGTGATTGATTTTAACTAGGCCTGTATAAAACAAACTACAAAATAAATCTTATATTACAAAATTCAAACCGAAGGGTAGAAAAGTGGATTACTGGCAATAGCAGAAAACACGTACCTCCTCCGAGGAACTCTTTGTTGACCTCCTCGAGTGACGGGAGCTTGAGTACGCGGGCGGAAATATCTGTCCATAGACCAATGGCAACGATGTCTGCTTTGGTGCTGCCCTCTTGAAGCGGAGTTATATCCATACACGCAATCTCATGGGGCATTATAGTTGTGCTGCAACACCACAAGTTTAAGAAACAAGCACAACACCATTTCATAATGCCAAAAGTTGAAAATTCATGAATATGAATTACGATTATGAAAAATCTGAGATAAAAGAGGTTTACCTCTTCTGCACCACTTCTTTGTCGCATATCTCCAGGTAGTAAAGCTCACTGCCGGTGGCGCAGAGTATTTGCGCGCCATTGCATGTCACGATACTGATTGATTTCCCAGACGGAGGCTTCCACTCACTGAAAAACAATCAAGTGCAAACTGTAGCTCTACAATTAGGCCTACATTAGCAAATATAGCTTGAAGGGCTAAATAAAATGTAAATATACATAGGCCTAGAATAAACCCTCGTTACTTCGAATTTCGCACTAGTTCGTAATGATAAATGTTGAAA
Source organism: Brachyptera putata (assembly GCA_907164805.1). Taxonomy (NCBI): domain Eukaryota; kingdom Metazoa; phylum Arthropoda; class Insecta; order Plecoptera; family Taeniopterygidae; genus Brachyptera; species Brachyptera putata. The sequence goes on along the minus strand of OU015462.1, from coordinate 41,846,600 downwards.
TTGACCCCAGCCAATGGAATACAGATTTCAGTGTTAATTTATTTTGATAATTCAAATTTCTATCGGTTTGATTTTGAATTGAAATTTATTTCAAAATAGGCTTACTGATTTATTAAGGTTTTGTAGGCCTATGTGTTTAAATTAAATTTCAGCAAAAATTACCAACAAAAGTTGTCGACTAGATAATTTTATTTGATAATTTAACCGTAATTCAAACTGATATTTCAATTGCTTCAACACTGTTTTCAGATTAGGCCTATATAATTCAAAATAGTTTGAATGCATCCCTTGAAATAATCGTAATTTCCTCAATTTCCATGCTCTGTGTATGTCATCCGACTTAGTGCGGCCTGACCTTAACGAGCACGAGACCATGTTCAATCAAAACAATCGTTAGTCGGTCCAACTCGGGAAGGGAGTATTCACGATCAGTGAGGCCCCTCTCTACTTTCTCAGACGAAGTTTCGGCCAGTAGCATAGCTTTCTCTCTTGCGTAATAAGAAATTGACTAAATTCTTATCAAGAAGAGGGGTGAATTCGTTTTAAAGGAGTTTTATGGTAAATCCGAATTTATATAAATGAAACTCATTTTTTTAGTCCCTCCCATTTCGGCTTAACGAGAGTTTACTGTATGAAATAGATAGAAGATGAATATTCTTTCAAGTTTTACTGCCTCGACAACAGGCATCAACCTTCAAATTTCTACCGAGTTCTACCAAGTTCCGTGATGCGACCAGCAAAACGCTTACTGTATTAGGAGAGACGTGTCCATCGAGATCAGTCGGGCGGCCGCAGGTGTTACTTGCAGCATCTGGTCATACTCTACGTTGCCACAGAAGAACGATTGCTGATCGGAAAGAAATCCCGTTATGTCGGTTTCCTCCACTTCCTCCCCGCTCAGCGTAAGCACTCTAAAAATAGCAACACCGCACATTAGATATTGGAACAAATGATAATGCTGCTAAGTGAAATGGGCTCAACTTTTATTAGATGTACAGTGAAAGTTCTACGCATTATTCTCGGATCCATTGTTTTCCCACTTTTATAATTCATTTTGTGATATTGTACTCTCACATAGGCTATACTAGATTTTCCTGGATAGATTGTTTTCCTGAATTGATGGTTTTATTTTCATGGTCTCTTCAAAAGTGATAGATAGAGGTTTAACTGTACTGTACAATTTTCAAATCGGTACTATCATATCTAATACTATTTCAGATATAATGGAATTTGCTAGAATTCCTCATTTTTAATTTCTTGTAGCTTGTTGGGCTGATCTATTACGTGAATAACCCTCTTCCGTCACTTGGAATGATGAGAAGGAGCCGGTCATGATCTGCTCTTAGAAAACTTTGCCAGTATTCACTTAAATGAATGACAAAACAATTAGCACCTACGTAAGAATGGTGGACCATACCAAGAATTGAACTCTAGCCTCCTGAATCACGTTTCAGCAAGCCAACGACTGATCTACCCGTTTCAGTATTAATTAGGCCTAAACCGGTGTTGGGTTCCAAGTGGTACAACCAGTGTTGGGGAGTGAACTTGCAAAATGAACGCGATCATTTTTTGATGAACTTTTATATGAACGCGTTCGTTTTTTACATAATGAACGTGAACTTGGTAAAAGTTCCTTTTTCGGTCACAAACATTTTCAAAAGTTTGCCGGTGAAACGTTTTTTTCAAACGAGTAGTACATTTTTCCATGACGATTGTACTTGAGTGAGAGAGAAGGAGATAGACGTGGTTTTCTGACCAATCCGAAACGCTGATTCATGCTCAGTTTGGCTAGCGGTGTTTCCATTGGCCAAAACTTATAATCAGACCTAGTATTATCCAGACCGCACGTTTTAGTCCATACGTGTTTAGTGGATGCGCGTGTTCCTAGTTTCATAGAGGTCTAGTTTATTTGTGTGATAATTAAAATTATGGTCCGGTGGTCCAAATTGACGTTGAAAGCAAAAAAAATCGCGAAATGAACTTTCACGTGAACTTATGTACTTTTTACACGAACTTGAACTTTTCAGAATAAAATATAGAAAATGAACTTGAACTTTTGAAAAGTTCATTCTCACAGTAATGAACAGAACTTTTAAAAAGTTCTTTTTAAAAAGGAACTTCCCCAACACTGGGTACAACAATATAACTTGACACTTCAACCAAATAGTTAGTACCTTTTTCCTGAAACACAGATGACTGAAAGAATTATGCCTACCTTGTTTGTCCTACAAAACTGATGATGAGCGTATCGTCGAAAGGACTGTCCTTCTTTGTTCGTAGCGGCCACATTCCTTTGATCCCTACCAGATCAATGCTGGCATGTTCCTGTATACCGATCCCGTTCCGGATTATCCTTAGGGAACCCTCCTTGTAGGCTCCTGCATGTCAGTCATGAAGAGAAAAAAATGGTCAATTGGGGGCACACTTTATCGAGTATCAGCAAGGACTATTTGCCGCTAGAGCTGGGTATGTTATGTTGTAGCCCAACCGGCACTGTTGTTGTTGGACATAGCTTGAATTAACCCAAATCAATGTAATAAAACCCTCAAACTTGAGCTAACCACCTTAAACTATAAGCTAATATCGTAGTATAAATCCTTACATAAGGTTTGGATGTAAACAGTCTTTTCAATTGAGGATCAGCATATGATTTTTTCACAAAGCCGTAAAATTTATATCAGATTATTGTCATGAAGCAAATATACTGTAGAGGAGCCTGAGGTCAACCAGCCACTTGTCTTTCTGTGGCAGAAAATTGCGAGTTATGAATGTAACTTTTTTGTGGCAATCGGATACCCAATTGTATGAAACATTGAAAACCAAGTTATTTGTTGACATTAGGCCCTATTGGAAAGTAAGACTTGATTTAAAGAACATATTTTTTATAACAACACCTGCTCATTCATACCCCCAAATAACTTAGATGCTGATGTGGTCGTTGGCCAAACAATACTCATCATTTTGAACATGTAAAAATTGAAAAAAATACACTCATGTCATGAACTTACAGCACTCAATTACAGCACTTACAGCACTCGACCTAAAATCTTTGATCGATACCCAAAAATTCATCGGTCGAAATGATCATGTTGGAAAAATGAACCTCAAGTGGTACAATTCCAATACTGGCAGGTACTCCATTTTGGGTTGGGTCGAGCCATGCCCAATGGAATAGCCTTCCACGGGCGCAGATGATGTCAATTTCAACTATGGGACAACTCAACTTCTTACTTTCAACACTCCTAATACAATTGTATGAATTGGGTAAAAGGGAAAGAGAGAACAGCAGCTTACCGAGGTTCACAAGTAGATAGGCCTACTTGTGGTGGTGTTGCAGCCATTGATAGCACAGAGAGATGAAGTAGATACACAAGATTATGACGTTTCGGCTGTTGCCTTTATCACTGTAGAGAACAGCCGAAACGTCATAATCTTGTGTATCTACTTCATCTCTCTGTGCTATCAACGGCTGCAACACCACCACAAGTAGGCCTATCTACTTGTGAACCTCGGTAAGCTGCTGTTCTCTCTTTCTCTTTTACCCAATTCATATATTAAGCCTAAGGTTATTTTCCTATACACTCCTAATACAATTGTTGAATTGAATTTTCTTTTCTTATCCTTATTTTACTAATTGAATTTTCTATTATATTTTTCATACTTAGGTTAATTAGGTTATACTTATCGTTACGTCATTCAACCACCGAAAATATTAGCCTCTGTAAAAATTGGTATTTCACAAGTTGTTAACAAATACAAATACAGTACAGATACAATAAAACTTGTGCATAAATTTGCCACTTACCCGAGCACGTGACCAGTTGACCCTGGCCTTGCCTCTCGAGGTCAACGACCACCATGTCGACGATGGGTGCCAGGTTGGTGAACGACTCCATCGTCTTGACAAACGAACCGCTTTCGGTGCTCGTTACGTTCAGCTTGATCAGCTGGGAGTCCCCGAGCCGCGACCCGACAAACACCACGCCTGAACATCAACACGGACACGATCAGAGGTTGAAAGCTTGTCGATGAAGTAACAAGACGTAAAAGGAATAGTTGACCTTTGCAATGTCATAATTAGGGCTAGGATATTATTGGAAAGTAGGGCTAGGATATTATTGGAAAGTAGGGCTTGATTTAAAGAATACATTTTTGTGATGGACAATATGAGAGATGGATGATAGATGATGATACATTGTAGGAGAAGCTAGTGATATGAGAAATAATGAGGTGGGTACAGGTTGGAGGAAAAACATTAGACTGTTTAAGATGTTTTTCCTCCAACCTATATTTTTCCTCCAACCGAGGGTCCTCCGAGGTTTTCCTCCAACCTCATTATTTCTCATATCACTAGCTTCTCCTATAATGTATCATTATCTATCATCCATCTCTCATATCGTCCATCGCAAAAATGTATAATTAGGGCTAGGATATTAATGAGAATGACATAGGAAAAATCGGTGAAATATGACATAAATTCAAATTCAATAAATAAATGATAAATATACACTAAAAATACCAAAATATATTATACGGTAATATGAGCTATGAAATCACAAAAAAAGGGCAAGAAATTGAGATAAATAACATTTTCTTTTACAGAAATTAAAAGTATTCCATAATTAAAAAAAAAAGTAGTACACAATGATCATTACTGTTCACAAACTAGATCATTAGTTGATACAAAAGTCACTGTTCCTACATTAAAAACAACAACAAAAATAGAATAAACTTCAAGACAAGTCACGCAATGTTGAAATAAACTGGTTCCTACTACTTCACCTCCACACTCTTCAACCCCCTCACCCTCTAGTGATGCCATCGTACAAAGCGCTAATAATTGTGCGGCTATCGCCCGTCATCATTATAAGTAACTAACTATCTGTTAGAACGACTAGAAAATACGTTAAATTTAGATTGGCAATGTTTCCTCAGAATTTTGTACTAATATCGCTCTGCCCGTCGATTGGCACTACTCACAGACATAAACGAGGAGACTGGAAGTGTGAAGGGGGCAGCGGGAACTCAGTTTTGATCTGCCATAAGAACAAATTGTCTTTGTAGTAATCTATAGTCGATAATATTACTAAAACAAGTACCGTTATCCAGGTATGTCATGCACTCGGGAATGGTGATTTCTCCGAGCAGTTCCACTTTGAGGTCCTTGACCGTTGCCGTGCCGTCCATCTTCTCCTCCCTCTCTAGCAGCAGCATGAACAAGTGTCCGGCCATGTCACCGAGCAGATAGCGTGAACCGTTCGCATCCACTTGTGCGTAACAGATGATGGTGCTTTGCTATCGATCAAGAAATCAGAATCTTATATATTTCTTTTCGTTTTTCTTGTAATTCACTTTATTCGAGTTGTTTATGCTGTTCAATTATTCAAGTGTAAATCAATCAATAGTTTATTCTAGAAACAAAATGTTATAGTGTAATTAACTAATTATTCAATCTATATTATTCCAAATCATTTGTTTAAAACGTAACTCTGAATACAGAAATATTTTCTGGTATTATTATGACATTTGTTAAATAATGACCCACCGTATTAAAAAATACAGTATGAAAAAATGTATAAAAAAACAATAAAAACTCATTTTACATTCCATTCTAATAGGTGGCTACACTGGACTATACAGATCAAAGTTCAAACTAACATATATCGTACCTGAAATGGCAATGCCACATTTACAACTAACAAAAATGTAATCGTTTGGGTAAGCGTTATTTGTGAAGATACATATATTAAAATATTAGGGTATTAGCCTTTAGGCAACCATGCTAGATGCTGTATTGTTCATGTTTTTTCAATGCATTTCACGTTCAACAGTATTTCTTTTGATTAATTTTTCAATTTCGAGCATTTCTATTGGCTCAAACATAGCACGGGTACTATTAATTTGTAATTTGTACCAGGGACTCGAAGTGAAATCGAAATCGAAATCGAAATTAATTGATATTTTTGTGGAAGTGGAATCGAAATTGAAATTTTTAATCTACTTCCATGAGAACTGGAATCGAAATCGAAATTATTATTCTGAGATTGTCCGAAGTAAAATCGAAATTGGAATTGATATAATTTTTTTATCAGAATTGTTTTCTTTAGTCGGTTAGATTATTCAATGAGTGATTTTATTCTCTGTTATGTAGATAAATCTGGTAGTAAAACTTGACATTACGGAGTGAGCTCAAAACCGCCGAGCGGTTGCGACGTGTGATGGGTATGGTGGAACTGGAAGAGGGATGGTTTCAAAAGAACTTCGCCAACACTAAACCTGTCTGTAATACCGCTCTCTAACACGTGTCTAAGTGCACCTGTGAGGTTATTGAATGCTGGAAATGCCATACAAGATTCATAATGGAGAGATTATCTTTTCACCAAACGAATACATTCTTGACCCACGACTTTTTGTGTTTCAACTCGTATTCCTGTACGGCGGACTGCAATACCAATACAATACCGTTATATTCTATTTGACGTTTGGTTAAATTCGTGGAAAACATAAATAATGGCATACCTCACAAAATACGGGAAGGGTTGGTACTTGCTGCTTGATTGTAACTACAGATTGGAGTCTAGGTAGCCGCACTGTTTACTAAACTGATGTGTCTTCAGTTGTGGTTCTTTTCTCATGCTGTTCGCATGTGATTGTTGCACTCGAGGGGTGAATAAAAACATAAGTTTGAAACACATCAGCAGATATTAGACATTATATCTTCGAGTGCTTTAATTCTGCTCGTTATCTCTCTCTATAGGTCTTTGCTTTCATTCTGTTAGTGAATTTGTAGTTTGTAAATCCTATTTTGTCCATGAAAATGTGTTGATCAGTGTAAATAATAATGATGCGTAAATAAGCTAAAGAAGATGTAAATAATTTTATAATTACTCCAAATCGTATTTATCAATTTGAAACAATGGGAAGACCAAAAGTGAATTTTATTCGTGAACACTTCAAATTCAATACAAATGAATCCACTTGTGATGTGGAGGGATGTGGCTCGAAGATTAGGGTAAGTCGCCGACAAGGTTGCTTTCTCTAATTATTAAATACTTCGGTAAAAATGAAAATAGTTGGAAGCGAAATTACAGCTGAAGGGAATTCAATGATTTACAATTTAAATTATTTCTCGAATAATTGAAATTATATGATGTTCTTAATTCTTATTTCTCAAAGTACAAAATGAAACCTTGTGAGATTGGACATTGAAATAATTTAGCATTCAAATATTCAGCTTCTTTGTTATTCTATTATAAATCTATAGTTTGGGATGGAATACAATCAATTAAGGCTTATGAAAAACTGGAATTTAAATAGTGATTGAAATCAAAAATGGAAATTGAAACTAATGTGATCGAAATAAGAATCGAAATCGAAATTATCAAGTCGAGAAGTGGAATCGAAATCGAAATCAGTAATTTTAAAAATTGGAATCGAAATCGATATGTAGTATTGTTGGAAAAGCGGAATCGGAATCGAAATTTTCATAAACCAACGTTGGAAATGGAAGCGAAATCGAAATCGAAAAACATTTCACTTCGAGTCCCTGATTTGTACTGTATTGTACTTTTTGTTATAGACCTAATTATAGTGAGTGCCTGTGTACACAATTCTTTAAGGGGTCTACTAAATGAAAATGTCCTATTCAAGACTTGGCACCAGTATTTATTCAATTAAATTCAGTTTTGAACTTGAACAAATATTTTCATCCTTATGCTGGTTCTTATCAACTGCCAACTTGACACATCATTGACACCTCTGGGACGACCTTGAACAAAAGGTGATAAACTTCACTTGGACCGAGTAAAATACCAGCACATATCCCTTACCTTGATAATCGGAGGAGCAACTGCGACATATGTTGTGCCATCGTGATATAAGATTGACTCCTGACCAATGATGATAGCTCCACATAGAGGCTCTGGGACGGGAATCACCAAAGAAGCCTCCGTCTCGACATTGTCTTGCCTCCAAGGTATCTAGACAAATATATAATTAGACGTTAACATTTGAAGACACAATTAGACAAATGTTACAGACAAATCTGTCCTGTTATTTTCTTTAGGATTTAGGAAATATTTACGTAACTTGTTTATTTCAACATTTTTTTTACTGAATAAAAGTAGGCCTACAAGTATATTTTGTGAAAACAAAAATGGAATTCAAATGGATTAGGTAAGTTTTTGAGCCAAAGTCGTACAAAATGTCCAACATTGGATGTTCATTCAACTATATGTATACTGTGGTACATGTGATCTAACTGATAAGGTACACTGCAAATTTTGTATATTTTTTTACCCATACATAAACTGGGTAAGCTGTTGGTTTTTATCTCTTGATGTACATGTAGGCCTGGAAGCACTGATAACATTTTCCCTTTGAAAGACCTGACATATTCTAATGGAGAAAGTCTAAAATGGTCAAACTTCATCGACAAAAATACTAAAATGGTCCAGTGCAATAAAATAAATAAATATAATTCAAGTTGGATACTACACTAATGCATAGGCCTACCATAAATGTATAGCATGTGAATTTTCTAAAGTAACCCATTCTGAATATGATACTGATAAACTAACCTTGGTGTGCTAGAATTATTACAACAAAATCAGCCAATTTAATGATGAAAGTAAAAATGATGGAAAATATGCATGAACCTGAAGAAGATGCCAGATGATAACCTGGTATAAATGTAAATAAATGAAATGAAGTAGGCCCAGTACTAGTACCTCTGTATATAAATGACCTGGCATCTTACTAATTACCTTTGCCTATTATCAATTATTAGATGAGCGTAGCAAAGACTTCCATTTCACATACCGAAAAAAAAATGGGTTTCGTTCGTTTTTTTTTTTTTTTTGTAATTTTGTACGCGCCACACAGGTCAGGAAAATTGACCAGTCGACTGCAAACTCTTTTGGAATATTGGTATCACTCCGAATAGGTTGGGATTGTTTTTCAGAAAAATCGGTTGAACTTTTTTTATGGAAAAAAATCGGAAAGTTTGGAAAATCCCCATAAGAATAACCCATGCAGAAAATACTTGTAAAGCGAAAATATTTTCAAAAGATTTCAAATTCATACAGAATATGAAAACAATATCATACACATTATTGATAATTTATACATCAATCGGATGAGGTATAACGAAGAAAGCGCAATAAAAGTATACATTTCATCGAATATCAGGATCAAAACATGTAGGCCCCCCTAATGCAAAATATATATGCAACAGGTTGTTCTATAAATAGCAACAAGTTGCAGGTAAGGTTGTAGATTGAGCTTACAGAATATTTTTTAATCCCAGATTTCTATACTTCTACGCTCATCTCACAACGCACATTCTGCGACTTCCTAACTAAGAATTACCTTTACAAATTCCTTTTCCCTCAGAGAAATCTCCTTTGTCTTAACGTGTCTACCCATTAAATCCTGATGGATGAATATAATGGTTGGATTTTGACACCCGTGGAGAAATGCTAGATCCTGGATTTGTAATTCTTCCATTCGAATACTCGTGGCCTTGAGTTCGCTGTGTTCCTTGTCGAGAGGTATTATCTTGAATAAGCCATCGTATAAGCGTAGTCCTATTACTCGTGCCTGGGAAGAGATATTAAAGTATAGTTGGCTTATAACATGAAGACAATACGGTTAACACCTATTGAAAGAACGCTGAAAATAAATTGTGTTATCAAGAGGCCGCAGGCATCTGCTTGAACCTGTACGCTTTCACTTTTTTCATATATTTCTATTTATACTACCGTATGTACAGTGAAACCTCTATGATGCAATGTTCCCAGATACACTGTTTTCCTTTTGACCATATCCCATATAATGAATGTTAAATTTTCTTGGGTGGATCGTTTTCCTATATGGCTTATTATATTTTCCCGGTCCTTTGAAAAACGATCGATAGAGATATTGCTGTATTGTATCTTGATGTAGGCTATTTAGTATTTACCATTTTTAATCAATAATCAATCATTACATAAATAATTATCAACTAGATCTGTGTAGGCCAAGTGGAGGAGAAACAACATTAGGGGTATCATAATTCAATAACAATTTAATTATTTGATAATAAGTTAATAAGGATTAAATATATTTGACTGTTTTAAATTGTCACTCATTAAAAGTCATTATATAATATACATGCTGTTGCACATACTTAAATTTAAAAGTGGTGCTAGTGGTCCTTTTTTAGTACTTATTTATTACTTTATTGTACTTATTGTATAATTGTACATTATTGTAATTACAGTGCATTGTACAATAATATCATATTAGTAATATAATAAGTTAACATTAGATCCATCACTGAGATTAGTGCACTCTTGCACACATTTCTTATGCTATCTATTTCTTATTTTTCATTACTAGATCCACGTTTTCCTTCCTCAACAAATCATCAGTTTACATTTTATTCGAGTATCACTGGCTTTCTAGAAAATGTCACTAAATTCAGACCACACACAGGGAAATCTCATCTCATTTGAATAAATCACACAATAAACATACCTATTCAATTTATTTGAGTGAATTCCAATGATAATGTTACCTGTTGTCTTATGATTTGTATTGCCTTTTGATGACAATAAAACGAAATACTGGTACCAATCAAAAAGAATTAAATGAATCCAGCTATTAGTGGAACTGAAATAAAGAAATATAATAATCAATATAACTCAGGCCTACCTGCGGATCGATCACCGCCAATATACCGGTCTCGGAGGGTTTACCGATTCTGTCCGAAACATCACCGTGGGCTTTAGTAATGATTTCCAAGTCTTCTCCGCCGTTACAAATGCACTCGAGTATCATGGCATTATAACGTGCTGTTACGATGAAGAGCAAGTCTTTTGTAGCATTCTAAAAATGTGAAAATAAGAAAAACATCATTATCAAATTTATGACAACCTACAGCACATAGCACAATAGTGCAACTGGTAAAGCTGAGGTGCTATGAGAGCGGAGTGATCTGCCACTACTTGGTAATATTTTGCATCCAGTTTTCTGAATGAATGAATGAATGTAGATTTCTACAATAACTGATTAGTCTGCGCAAGAAATCAACCGGTCACTGCATTACCCACTCGCACGTGTTCTTCAATCAGGCGTAGTTTCATCTGATCAGCTGTCAGTGTTTAATTGCGTCAGGCATGTGACTGTGTATGATACGAGCAAATGTTAGATACAGATCATCTTTATTGAGCCGTTCTTACAAAGATGTTGAGAGAATGAATTTAAAATAGTAAACGTGGGAGACACTCATAATATTAAATAACTGGAAACGGCACTCGCATAAAGGTACAGCAATAGAAAAGTTTGGAAAATCCACGTAAAAATAGCATAACGCATATAAGTCACACATTATTACCGGTAGCAGATTAGCAAAACACACACACACGTCTAGAAGTAGGCAGTACCACGTACAGAACTTGGGCATAAAATATAACTTACCGGTGGTCGAAAGAATTTCATGACAGCAACTTTACCATAGAGACCGACTTCTTTTAATGGCCGTAGGCCCTCGGGGCCTACTAGATAGATCTCAAGGCGATTATTTTTTGCTAGTATAAGGTTGAGGTCATTAGGCGAAGTGAAATGACCTGTGAAAAGTGAAAAACAATTATAGTTATTGACTTGCAACATGTTCATTTGAAGTATCACTCTATACGTGTATTACGGTACTTTATAACTTTATTTATAAGAGAATACCGGTAGGCCTAGTAATAATAATATTAATGTGTATTTATTTGTCGTCAGTGAGCTATTCAATACGGTCGCTGAATCAATATCACGCCACATTCACAAGCCACTAATAGTATCCTGTACAACTAGAACTAATCTTTGGCATCTATACATGCCAAACAATAAATTCTTCTATTTGATGTATCTATTGGAGCACCTGAATGACACCAACAAGTTTACGGTTGTTCTATTCTCAGGATTGGAATAAACAAAGCTTGGATAAGATTGGATAGCGAGAAGCTTGGATCCGAGAATGTCCACATGTACCATTTACAATTATAAGGATCCAATAATACCGGTATTTACATTTTAGAGACAGATATTATTGTGAACCTAGCGCGTTGTCTACGTCGAGACTAGGTCTAGACGGAGTCTCACATAACCAGGTAGGCCTATGTTTAATAAGCATGTAGGCATGTAGGTACATGTAGGCCCAAGTCTTGGTGTTCAGAACAAGGGCATTAGTAGGCCTACTCGTGGGCCAAGTAGCCAGACATGTGTGCCAATCAAATGGTTTAAATATGCTATAGGCTAATAGATGTCTATTTTGGGAAAAATGATTGAACCCTGTTTCAGAAGCGTCTGGAACCTGTCAAATCGCATCTGAAATATTTGATACGAGCTAATACGTTTCAGATGGGCGCGTTCACAACTCTGGGCCAATAACAAGGCGTTGATAATGAACAAATATGGCCGACGTTTTGCAATTTCCGAACAATTTTGACCAAAACGATTCAGGACAGGTAGGTGGTAGGCCTAGGCCTACCACATCGTGATAAACGTTTACCCATCGTGATAAACGACAATATTAGATCAGCTAGAATCCAAATTCAATTGGCTCGACTGTTACCACTGAGTACACCTACACAAATATCCTTACAGAATAGAGCGGCTGAACCCTACAACAAATCGTGGTAGTGCTACGACTAGTATCCCGCTCACGCTACGTCATGCTTCTAGCGGGAGCATTACGGATCATGCTCAGGATCTCATGAAATGTCTGCTATAGCACTGTTGCAAGTGAATGCGATAGGTCTGATCAGTCAGCTTGGTGACCATAGGCAATGTCAATGCCACAGGCACTGTCACACGATGACGTTGCCCATCTAGGCCTAGATACTACTTTATTCATGCCGTTACCCAGGTGTCTGATGAACGTGGGCCTGGTTATTGATTGATGTAGGCTAAATGGCTAGTAGGCCTAGGCATAGGCCTAGCCTGTTTCATAAACTTGATGGCGCGAGGTTTAATTGATAGGTTTCAATGGTCACAGCAAAGGCCATGATCAGCTAGCAAGCTGCATGGTAGAATGCTAAGAATGAATGCTGTTGTAAGAATGCTGTTTGGCAGTGGCTGTAGGCCCTGTTTGGTTAAGTGAACAAATATGTAAAGGCCTACCTGTTACGCATACTGTAACAGCAGTCGGTTTATGGGCCGTAACCACATAATGATGTGCCATTTTGTCAATGCTACTAGGCTACCTAGTTGAATAATGACGGCGAAGTACGAATAAGCAAGAAAAAATAAACAGAATGCTTTTTGGTACCAAAACCATGCAAAGCAAATGGCCTTGGATCAGAATCGCCATGATCGATTTCGGGCGATAGGTCGATTTATGTGGGTCGATTCGTGATTATGCGATTGTAGTGCGATCTGTAAACTTCCAAGTGACAGTGACATTTCTACGCCCATTAATGCTTCACACCTGCGCAATGCGCATTTTAATCCGTAATGACCATGAAGCAGCTGGTGGAGATGAAGTAATGTCAGGTAAAAATTCTTGCGATTATCTGCATTATTCAGTTTTCTTTGTGTAGAATCGATTGCGAGCGTATGAATGAAGTTTCACTTGTTATTTTAATTTGGTTTTGTGTACAATTTATCTGTCAGGTAGCCACAGTGGCATATTTTGATAGTTGACTAGGCCATTGAGTTCTTTCTAGGCCTAGGCCTATCATGCTTATTAGGCCCAAGCCTATTTTTTTGCTATCGTGCCACATCGATCCAAAAGCTGTAGTATGTTCGTAAATCTCGTAATCAACCTAAACCTAGACAAGGTCTAGGCCTACCATAATATGGATTATTTAATCCAATTGCCTCAATGAAGTTGGCCTAGCTAGGCTACAGATACAACTTAACCCGACTAAGTCAGCTAAACGCTAGCGTGAGAAAACTTCTGAAGGGCCTAGGCCCACTCATATAGTTAGGTCTGTGAGTATGTAAGTAATGGTTATACAGTCTGACTGGTTCCATAGTATCAAGATCTAGCCCTAGCCCTTTTTCAGAGCATGTAGTCGAGGTTTATTTACTAGTCGCACTTCCTAGTTGAATGTAACGTAGGTCTACAAGCCTATATTTCTGTAAAATACTACAATTACACATTAGAATATAGCTACGGTATATACTGAAAACCAAAAATATGTTGTTCATTGCCTCGGTACAATCATTGACTTTATAATAATGGTACAATCTACGCCTAGGTACACTAATTTCTTATAGGCCTATATTCCACTACACGTCTAACTTTTAGTTTTTCTTATATAGGCCTACTTTGAAATCTTTTTACATAGGTATAAAAACAGAAAATATAAAATACCAATACATGATCATGTAACAATCTGGCATTGTACAATAAGAACCCTGAATATGCGGGGGCCATTCTTTACAACAAGTTACCGCAGAGGATGAAAACCATGACCGACAATAATCTCAAGCTATCTCTTAAACGTGTTCTCCTTGAGCTATGCCCCTACACCGTCAACGAGTATCTACAGTACGAATTTCCACGGAAAACACTGTAACCATATTATCAAAGTGACTATTGATGTATTACTGAAATCATGACATATTCTATAACTGGTTTTACTTTGTCTAACAACTCTGTACTATATTCGGTTCTATTGAATAAGTTTAATTCAATCTAATAATTTCTTGTGGGGCATTTCTTCTGTCTACATTGAAGTCTTTTTTGTAGAACATTCATTTATTTATTTTATTTACTCATTAGGGCCTACAGATTGTTCTTAAAACAGGTGGTAATGATTACTATCATGAAATTACAATCAAACAATCAATAATATTATACTTTGTTATTTTTTTCTTAGCTTTCTTCTTAAATCACCAATCTTTGTTATATTCTTTATATCTTCTTCCAATTCATTCCATTCCTATGTCGTTCTTTGAATGAATCTATATAAAATTTTACCTATTTCGCTAAGATCCACTTTTTCCACGTCCATTCTTACCCCTCCCCTTGTACTTCTTTGTAATCCCTTTCCAATTCTCCCATCCTGTATATTCATTCTTGACCCTAACAAAACAGCACATTCTATCAATATGTCTTCGTTTTGCCAAATTTTCCCATCCCATTTCCTCTATCATTTTATTAGGTCTTTCTTTTTCAACCATATCCTTATCGTTTCTAAACATAATCCCACAAATCGGGTAAAGTAGTACATTAGGCAACCAAGTAAATGTCGATTCTCAAGATAATTTGACCACGCAAATCTCGAAGATGTTACAGATCACCTTCATCTTTCTTAGCTCTGGAAAGAGTCTGCAGTAGGAATTAGCATAGCGTATCAATAGCTATGGGCATAATCCCAAAATTTAGTAAATCTTTGTTAATTCGTCTCCCTCCATTCAGCAGATATGAATATTCGTGTGTGTCAATTCGAGTGGATTCTGAGAATTGATGACTAGCCACGGTCACTGATTTACCTAACTCGTATCACTACACGTGCAGTTTGCCATACCCATGAAACAACATGAACTTTTAGTTTGTTTCAAACCTCTCAATCAAACACAGTAAAACAGTAAACGTATTTGTTGACCTTGGCATATGTTCATTAAACTGCGTCTTTGCAATTACATCAGTAGCTATGTAAAACAGTGTAATGTTATGTACCGTACTCATATTTAGGCCTAATCTTATAGTGTGTAGGCCATGCCATATGTTCTTAGGCCTTTCTTTCTTTATTCTTTATTTTGTTCAATATTTGTAAGATATAATACAATATAACACCGGTATGGTATAAAATTAACATGATATAATACAATATGATAAAACACAACTATTGCACAAAGTAGGCGGGGTTCAATATTAAAAGTGGGCTTCCACCCAAACCTTCAAATAAAATAAGTTAAATAAGTTGAAATTGAGAATTAATAATTAATAAAAATGATGTGATGGTGAGGATATGAGACACTATATAATATACCTGTATATGCCTGTATAGTTCTCATTTTGAACTATCAATCTTAGCTACCAGGAGTTCTCTAATAAAAATTAGCCCAACGTTATTATTTATTAAATTTAAATAGGCAATGGATATAACTAGAGATAGGATAATTATGCAGAGTATTTCTCAAAACATGCAAAATCCGTAGAAATAAGTTGAAAACCGGATTACCGCTTAAGAAAAAACATAAATTTGTATAATTTGATCAATATTCGGTTTTATTAACTTTGTCTTCAAAAGTAAATGTTCACTCAAACCTAGATGTGCAATCAGCCAATGTCTAACTGAAATTATTTCCATATTTTGAATATCGTGCATCACATTTTTTTTTCCTCAAATGAGTGTTCGGTTTTTTTCTTGTTGAATTTTTTCAAGGTCGGTAGTAGGCCTATCGCTTTTTTGTACATACATATTTTTAAAAAAAGAGAATATTCAGAAAATTGTGGCAAAAAAACAAAATATGAAGAAACATGCAATTTTTGTGAAAAGTGCCCAAATATGCAAAACATGCAAAGTAAAAGTGTTATTTTTAGAGCCAGAGAGTGATGAAAGGGATATATCCATGTTTTTGCATGGGATTTGATGCATGAATCAAAACATGCAAAATTTTGCATAACTATCCTATCTCTAGATATAAGTAACCAGACAATCCAGCTGTACCAATTCTAACCCGAGTATTCAGACAGTGAAATAGACGACTGCAGGCTATAGAGGCTGAGCAGAGTCAAGCAAGCAAATATTTAGGAAGATAGGAGAATCGTTCATGGTGTGTATATAAGGAGTGTACCTTATGGGTTTACTGTAAATTGTAGGGATTTTTATATGTTGTAGGGAAAGTGACCCTATTACATAGCTTCTATGTAATTTTATTGTAACCCTTTGAGCACATTTCTCCAATTCTTTGTTGATTTGCGTTATGATCTAAAACTGCTAGTATATGCCTGGTTTGCATGCCTTTATATGTAGAACGAAACCGGACTCAAATCCAAACGCATTCGGAATTGATCGACACTGTAAAATACTGGGGTTACTGGTAAATACTGGTACACTTGGGTAATTGCTTTCAAGAAAATGCCAATATTATACTTTCAGCATGCTAAGATACTTTCTTTAACTATCAATTTCAGTTGTTACTAGTGTCACTCTTGTATCCAGATATTTATTCTACATCATAATGCGACAAATAATGTAGTCTATTGGCTCTAGCCGTATTATCTAAAATTTTATGAGATTGAGAAAATAATCAATATTTTATTTACTTTCCAGCTGGTGCTGATTGAATTGATTTACGGCTTGTATCACATCTTTCATTCTTGGCATCATGTCCAACGTAATACCTCCGATGGTCTCCTCGTCGCCACCGCCAATGGATGACGAAAACTTGGATTCCGACGAAGACGATGAATTTGGAGATTTTTCCACCGCTGATCTAAACTACGGTGTAGACTTATCTCAATCATCCAAAGTACCCATCGATACGTCATGGATAGAAACTGAGAACCACGTACAGAGTAGCCCCAGAGAAAGTATTCATTTCAAAAGTGACACGTCACAACATAACGGAACACATCTGATTTTAGACCTTCAAGATTCGAATGTAGATGTTGTTGAAGAGAATGATACATCTGGTTTGAGCGGAGACTTACAACAAGATGGGATAAGTCAAGATTCAATAGTTTCCGCGGGAACTGACTCCGGATTGTGCAGTGTCAGTCAAGATAGTGTTGAAACGTCACCCGTTCCTTGTGAAGATGGAGTAACTTCAATGTCTCCTATTATAAGCCAAGAAGATTCAAGTGAAAGTGACGAGACTATTGTAAAATCCTTGACGATAGACACTGATAGAACTTTACCGTCCATTATAAGCACCAACGCAGAAAGTACGGTTGAGCTAGAGGAGATAATTTTTAACCACGTAGATAACACCTTGAGTGAGATGTCTTTTAATAATGAATGTAGCCCCATTGTAGACCCAGTGGAAGATGTGACTGATTGTGATAGTGACCAATTTTCAGAAATTAAACCTGAACTCGAGTCTGTATCTCCAGTAAATGAATTTACTGACTTTAATAGTGATAATTTCACTGAATTTCAGTCTGAATTTGATACTTCTCATTCAAAGTATGACATTTCCAATTTTGAATCTAATACAGCTATATCTACTTTATCTTCTGGGTTAATTACTACGAGTCCTGGTGTAGACCCAAACAGTTCATGCTCTGCTTCAAGTGATGGAGAAGAAGAAACATTTACCATAAACTCTTTGAATGAGTGCAAACAATTTTATCCTAATGCAGAATTTGCTGACAATAGCAGAATTACGTTGTGTGAGTCATCAGTGTTAGAACTGGAAAAACTAGACGAATTAGAGATTGCTGCAGATGTGCAATGGCAGTCAGCAGCAGCTTTTAACTCTTCTGAAAGTCCTGTACTTAAACCGTGTGTTAGTGACAGTGAATTTGATGAATTTACTGCTTTTGAAAGCGCTGACTTGAATATAAGTAATTCGGATATACCGCCCATAGAGGATGATGATGAATTCTCAGATTTCTCCAGTAGTGCATTTGTGTCAACAAAAGATTCAACGTCCTTCTTCCCAGCTAGCAAGTGTGATGACAGCAGCTGGGCAAATGAATCGGCAATGCATCTGCCGTCCATTTCTACTGTGAATGATGAGATTAATGATGACTTTGATGATTTTGAGACGGCAAGCGTGTCAGTTGCCAATTATGACCAGGTAGGCAATTTATGCTATATGTTACATGTAGAAACTCAAAATCAATCTTGGAAAGTACCCAAGTAGTTTTGGAGTTCAATGTTAAAAGTAACGTTTTTAATGTTCAGTGCCCCCTGCCTTAGTTCAGTTAGGGCACAGCTTTAGATACTGAAGTCACTGCTGGGCGTGGGTTAGGGTGACCAGACATCCAGATCTACAAATGAAATACATAAAGTTATGAACTTGCAACAAAACACTAAAACTAGACCCATTCTTAAATTACCGTACCGTACTGAGACAGGTAAATCAGTCTCTTATGCGCTGAACTAATGGAAAGTGGTAGTTTAGTGATTACAAGTTCTATCGTCATTCAGGAGACCGGGGCTCAATTCCTGCCATGATTGATCATCCTGAAATTCTAAATATCCTGAGGCTTCCAGCTGTCATTTACTACCACGATGATTCCTTAATATTGTTTAATTCCTTCCCATTGTCAAGAACCATAATAAAATATCGTTACAATATTCACCTCATCTTCCCATTATCCGATGTCGATAATATAAAATATAAATAAATTGATGAACTACCGGTACGGTATTCTTAATGCTGTGCTAGACTGTCATTACAACTATGAGTGTAACGTTAAAAACTAGTTTCATTACCCGTGTGTAGCTGTCAACACGTCTGGATACCATGGTCACAACGTTGTTCCCCAGCCAATCAAATGCAAGCACCCAGGACGTGCCTGCTACTCCTTCAAGTCAGCGCATCATTGACGCCAGCGTCGTATGGAAAAACCTGCACGACGTTGATACTAGCAACGCATTATCTTACCAGTGGGTCAGCTCGTCTACCAATAAGATGCTGCTTACTTCACTTGGCATCGACGCCAGGAATATTGTAAGTTTTATTCGTAGATTGAATGTGTAACTTCAGGGGTACTGCACGCGTAGACTATTTTCGTAGCTCTGAGGTAATATTCACGACAATATGATAACATATGTTCACAGTTATTTATTCTAGTAATGTCCTTATTCAGTTTATTTTAGTGTGTGGCAAATGGTTCAGCTTTGAGACTAAAAGACTGATTGTATTGTACTTCTTTGTGTTTTCACTGTGTTTTTCATGTTTTTTTTTCAAATGAATACTGGAATTGTTCCCAGTATTCTCCCCTCCCCCCTCCCTGCCCAACAACTTGAGCAGCAGGACTGGTGTTCAAGATGAACTGTTTGTCAGTGACAACACGCCAGACAAAGGCAAGCTCCTTGGGGAGGTAGGGGTGAAAACTGAAACCCCAAAACAGCAAGAAATGCTGTACAAACACAAGTGGATTAGTGTTTCAAATCATCTAATGAATTTTACGACCTCATCATCGTTCGAATAAAGTGTTTTCAAGTTTTTTAGTACAATATTAATTGTATCAGTCCTAGGCATGGGTTTACAAACTGATATATATATATATATATATATATATATATATTTGATTATTAATCATTCTAAGTTGTGTATCGAATGTTATCTGAAATATCGATGTTTTTCTATTTGATGTAATCAATGTGAAGCCTTCGGTTATCGATCTTGAAAATAACATTGAATGGCAACCCTAAATATTACTAATATTAGGCCTACTTCCAATTTTATAATTATTATTCTTCAATGTTATTTCTATTATTACCGTACATAGGCCTATATGTTTTATTATTATTGGTTCAATTTCAACATAATTAGTATTCAAAATGGTTAGTCCCTTCAACCCTGCCCCTACTACAAAGGTAGGCCTATGTCAACACTTTGAGGGTCATAACAAATGTACTTGTACCATTTGTTTTTTAAAATAAAATCTGTACATGAAGGTAATAACCCATTATCTGATACTCTGCAGCTATTCGGCCCGAAGTGGAATGTATCTGTACCGAGATTCGCTGCCAACTTGGGCATAAGTCCATTGGAACCAATGCGAGCCAGTACACCACCTCCATTGGTGCCAACCCGAGAGCTACCTTCCCAGCCACCGCAACTCATGCCCGTGGCAGCTTCGTCAACACATTCTGAGGTAACGAGATGGATGAATCACCGTCACTAGCGCGGAACCCTCATTCATGAGTCCAGGGTTCGATTCCTGCCATGGTCAATGATAATGACTTGAGATTTTTTGTTTTTCCCTCTGTCATTGTGATTTTGGACCTTCATTGTAGTTCCGTTTTCTTCCCACTTTCCCAAAAATATGATGAAATAACATTCCATTTCATCTTTCCCACGTCTAATTCACTGATGTCAATAGATCTTGGATATCATCAGAGTGCTTCATTACAGCAAATTTAACATTAAAAAACAATCTGAGGTGTGTCAATCCAGTTTCATTTGATTATTTGCCTCATTCTGTAAATGTGTATATGTAAACATGTAACACGATCTCGATCGTTCGGTATGTCGACTCAATTTGCGTTGAGACCGAGACTTGTCTTTTACCCTGTATTTTTTCAACTACCGTATTGTCCCGAATATAAGCCGACCCCCAAACTTTTAGATCAACAATTGAAAAAAAGGATTTATCTCCTTTTCCACGTAAATCATCACTCTTCCGAGTTGGATATTAGTCAATTTCGTATTGCGCGCGTGAGGAAGCTATGCCAACTGCGTGTGAGAAACTGTTGAGAGGGGCCTCACGATCGTGTGTACTCGGCTAGTGCCGATGGCGCGCGATCGTCATATGGCCCGCCTACTCGTCAAGGTCTGACAAGACAATGCAGCTAACAGCTCAACGTGAATATGTTTATTACGACGCTCCATATAGAAATGATGGAAATTGAGAAAATCCTGCCTCTTCATGATAAAACATTTATTAAACGTCTTTTTAGAGCAATATTTTGCAGTTTCAAGTTGATTCTATTGTTAAGAGTGTGCATGTGTAGTACGCCCTATTATAGTTGGTGAAAAAGAAAAACGTGTTTTTGACCGATTTTAGGCCGAGATCCGCATATAAGCCGAGGGTGACTTTTGGACTCGCAATTTCAAGAAAAACCCTCTGCTTATATTCGGGACAATACGGTATTTCATATAGTCCGTCAGTGAGTTATTTATGACATAGATTTATTTACACTGGTAATTTTTATTGTTTACCACTTGGTAGTTGTGGACACATATATGCGTCCACGCACGGTCGCATGCGGGGCCGTTGACCCATGTACGCATTTTCACATTTTTCAATATGTTGCATATTGACAATCGACAACCTTATGTCACGTTGACCTATAGCACATGTACTGACATCCAGGCTGTAAATAGAGAAATTGATATTCATTTTTTTTTCGACGATAAAATACGCTAATTTAAGCCTAACGAAAAATCGTATAGTACAGCCACTTGTTATTTCAGAACCTCGTTCTATGCTTCGGTTCTAGGTTTTCCTTCCTTACATGTGTCAAATTGACGAGCCTCTGAATTCTAAAAGACAGTGATATCAGCAAATTTACTGTTGAACAATATAGTCTACAATTGGATTTTTTATTCAATGCTGCTTCATGACTCCACCAACAGCTAGGTTATACGGGGGTACGAATGAGCGGGTGATAACGAAACGATGAAGTGATGATAGGTGAAAGGACATTTACAAAAACCCATGCCTTATACGGGACTCCAACCCACGCCCAACCTAACTTCACTTTCTACCGCTAGAGCAGTAATTGACTGAGCCATGGGGGCGGCACAATTGGTATTATAATGTACAATTTGTATTGTTTGGTTTTTCTCAGGTTGTGGTTCCTGATGCGCAGTTTGACTGGACAAGCAGTGGTTTGGTGAATCCGTTGGATTGTAAGTATTTTCATTCTATTCTATATGAGCTTGTGAACTCGGTCTCTGTTTGCTAGAGCTGAATTACACACTCAGTGTAATGTAGTAAGTCCCTTTTTGCACTAACATTATTTAGCCATGTTGAACATTGTTGATTCAGCTGTATGTGCACTTGAAATGTTGCAAGTAGTAAGTAATTGAAATAATACTATAAAAGCACATTTGTAATTTTTTCAAAAATGAGTAAAGCCATACTCAACATTAGCAATATTGTAAGTTTCATATGGTGGACAGCTTTTTAACAAAAATTATCCAGTTGAAATTCTGGTTAAATAGGAAGGAATAACGTGAGATTTGAACATGTAAACCGGTTACAGTATTAGACATTGGACTAGGCACTAACGATCCGTGTATTTTATAATCAATTTAAATGTATGGTACTGTATTTTGTTTCTGTTGCCTATTGTATTCGGACTTGACCATTGTCATTGTGGTCCTGATTTTCTCAATTCAAATTGAAACCATCTTCGTTTTCATTAATTTTTAAAGAATTATGGGCCAGAAAGAATTACAATGGGCCTGTTGTAACACTTTTTTGTTATTGATATACACGTTATCTGTTTGCTCAACACATTGCTAAAAGTAGAAAAATGTCTACTCATTAATTCTATTGCCAGTAGGCCTAGTTGAAATGACCAGCCTGTTAACCGTATTGACTGAGTGACCTTGACTTAGTTAGTGACTAAAAAGTATCGTAAGTCCTTAGTACACGTCATTGAATATGCACATTAATACTTTGATACTGTGGTTGGTTTACTGCTTATCATCATGTTGAAGTCAATTTTAATTACCATTAATCATTGTGCCAACAAATGTTGATTTTCCAAGGGGACTGTTAGACTATTTCTTTGTTTTATAGAGATTTACCAAATTCTACAATATTCTCGTACATAGAGCAAAAGTGTTAACATATGTCAACTTTTTTCATCACGCATATACCGTGTATACATATATATATATATATATATATATATATATATATATATATATATATATATATATATATATATATATATATATATATATATATGTATGTATATATATATATATATATATATATATATATATATATATGTATGTATACACGGTATATGCGTGATGAAAAAAGTTGACATATGTTAACACTTTTGCTCTATGTACGAGAATATATATATATATATATAAATATATATATATATATATATCTGTATAACTTTAATCTATCGGTATTAATTGGTAGACTATAATACATAACATTAGGAAATTTCCTTTTATACCTCTTTGCACAATCCATTCACAATTCAAGTATTTGCTTCGTTATTAGTAGGCCTATTTTAGATTTTGGTGACATGATCAACATCGCTTCA
Organism: Brachyptera putata; assembly: GCA_907164805.1. Classification (NCBI taxonomy): domain Eukaryota; kingdom Metazoa; phylum Arthropoda; class Insecta; order Plecoptera; family Taeniopterygidae; genus Brachyptera; species Brachyptera putata. The sequence continues at coordinate 41,822,694 of OU015462.1, read as the reverse complement.
GAAAATGTAGTTACAATTTAACTAGTCAAATTTATCCTCCATACATATTCCATAGAATTATGTAGTAAGCATGTAGCTACATGCATCACCTTTCAAAACATCTAAGACATTGAACAAGCATACCCATGCATGCGCATGACTCACTTCACCAGTAGGCCTATAGACCTTCCTCGTTGATGGGTATATAAAATTTAGGGTTAAGAATCCATGGGAGTCGATTTAGCGGAATATCAGTTTTTTTGTGATAACTTTTGATCGGTATGATATATCAAAATTCTGAAAACAAGTAAACAGATATTTTCAATACCTTCAAGATGATGTAAGAAATAACTATTCATCTCAAATCGCCTAATTGTCAAGCGTATGTATACGGTTAAAAATACATATTTTTTAACCGTGTACGGTAATTATGACAATTATGCGATATGAGTTAAATAGTTATTACTCAAACCATCTGGAAGGTATTGAAAATATCTGTCTCCTTGTTTTCCGATTTTTAATATCTCATACCTTTCAAAAGTCATCACAAAAAAACTGATATTCCGCTAAATCGACTCCCATGGACTTTTAAAGAGACCTTATTTGCATGACCAAAGTTGTCAAAATATTTTTTTTCTTCCCTTAGTTATTAAAGAAACAAGCTATGCCAGTACATGATTTTAATCAGATACAACTACGGTACTTGATGATATTGGTTGACTACTGCTTACATGATTCAGTTCGTGAAGAATGCCTGCCCGCTATTAGAATTAGTAATGTCTTGAATTCAAAATACCGGTATTATTGTATGGTAACCTGTTTAATATTTGATACAGTACCATTTTCTTACCTTTTTGGTATATTTATAGCATTGAGTGATTGTATTTTATTTGCATGCTATCTTGATTTTTAGCTAAGAACTCTTTGCCATTATTGACTGCACTGCTACAGAGCGATGAGGTAATTAAAGTGCTATTACGGGTCAATTAAATTTGCTTGTGTGGTAGTATAATGGATGACCTTGGTACTATGGGTTGAAAGGGTTAAAAATTTCAGGATGTTTTCACTTACCGTTTACCTGAGGACTAAATTTATTGTGGTCGTCAAATCACAGACACGATGAAAGATACTAAATTATTTGCTTCTTTTATTTACAAAGTTCTGAAATTGTATCATTCCATCAGAAAAATGATATCCTTTATGTAATAAATATTCAAGAATAGACTCATGCTACTCGTCGAACAAAATTACCTTGATATCGCCTCGACGTAGAACTCGTACATTCATTCATTTATTCATTGGAACATAATAAGGAAATATGAGATGTATCGGTAGTTGTTTTTCTTCCTGCTGTCGTTTTGTTGTCTAGTTAGGCCCCTATTATTTTTTATTATTTGACGAGTATTTTAGATAACTATCTTCTAGGTTGTCAGTATGTTGTTACCTTTGTATGCATTAGGCCTTAGGCCTACTTTTTACGTTATAATTATTTCTTTGAAGACACCATCAATTATGTAATCATGCTATTATACATGTATAATAACATCATGGTAATCTAATTTAATAAAAGTAATACCGGTACATTTGATAGGAGTCCCACGGTACAATTGGCATTTCAGTTTTTGGTTCCTGCTTTTGTCTGTACATCTTGGCTTACACTATGTGTATAGGCATACCATTGAAGTGGTCATAGTAGTTTTTATCAAGACCAAGGGCTGTGTACGTATGATTCTGCTGGACTCACGTTTTGTAGTATTGGTAGACTAACCAACATTTCAACTAGAGGCATAAATACGTCAGTATTCAATTTGTTTCCGGTAACTTGCCAATTATTGTCTAATTCAAATGTCCATTAATCAAGATTTTCAAGGGGCATATTACTGCAATTAATGATGATTAATCAACCATGACTCTCTTAAGGTAGCCAAATGCCTTGTATCTAATCAGTGACGCGCAAGAATCAACGAGGTTCCCTCTTTTCAAAGCCTACGGTGTTGAAAGTTACATTATTAGATAGAAGTAGAGAGAGGGGGGGGGGGGGGGGTAAATATTGCGGGATGTTGAAGGAGTTTTAGACATGGGTTGAAATGTACGGTACTGTAGTGGGCCCATTTTATAGACGATAGATATCCTACCAAGACATTTCATTCTTATGGCAGAACAAAACTTCTGTTTTCTCTGCAGACCTCTATTCCTATTGTCTATGTCTCCGAGTAGTGGAGCTACAAAATTGGACAAAATTCCTTTCAGCATATTCAACCCAAATCCAACATATTTTCTATCGATCTGAATAGTTGTTTGATTAAACCGACGGGTGATAGCAGCACAATCGCGTACAATTATTAGGGATTTTATTGGACGTTGGTATCATTCCAGGTTGAGAGGGTAGAAGGTTGTGAAGGTGAAGTAGTATGGGGATCAGTTTATTTCAACATTCCTTGATATGTCTTGGAAGTATATCTATCGTCTTTGCCCGTTCTCTGGTGAAACTTTATCAAAAAAAAAATTATCAACACTAGGTAGTATAGTTACTAGTTAGTGACTGATGCTGAATTGTTGCAAATATTTTCACGCCTCAAGAGTTGTAGTTGCAAAGAAACTAACAGCACACTGTGTTTTTCTTTTTTTCATTTCTCACCAAATTCACTTCACTTCTCCCACCGCTAACCAACACACCATCCCGTCATTTATCTTCCATTGGCCGCGTCTCGTATAATTATTCTAGGCACCCAATCCGCACTCCTCGACCTGAATTATCTTAACACATTTGATAACTTGACCTTATCCACCTCTGCTTCAAACGCTGCCTGGAGATTTGCCAGTGAGTACACTAAGATCTACCTCAATAGTCACACTTTTAGTTTCTCTAGAGTAGATACATAACAATTTAATTGTACTATTTCTTACTAAAACTGTTCACCTTTCATACTTTGAAAAACATACTTTTTATTTTCTGTGTTGTCTCAGGGCCCGTACTCTACCTATAACTGTAAATGAAATGAAAATGAGACAACTGTCAGACCCCATATCATACGGACTCATTAAAACTAAATGAAGATGGGCTGCCTTCATTTAATTTTAAAGTTATATAATAATGGCCCAGTTGTATATACACGGAAGAACACCCCTCTGAATTCCAATATGCTTGGATTTCTGTTATCGTACCATATCTATAACTTGATGTTTTTGATTGGAAATCAAAATATGTTATTTTTTTAAAGTCATTAGGGTTGTGTAAAATGTGAAGGCATATTAAATACATCGAAAAAAATATAATAGATTACCCGTAACGAACTATGAAATTTGCACTTGATTCAATCATACAATTAATGTATTCTAAAACTACTTTTATGGATTTTGAATGACACCTTTGGTAATCAAAAGTTTAAAAACCAGTGTGTTAAAATTTGAGATATTAGCATTAGTTAGGTACCCGTTTGAGAAGTAATAAAAGATAATTTGAAACTATAAAATAAATATACGTTAATACTTTTTGATAAGTGTCGGTATGTCAAAAGTCCCGAGTTTTAGCGAAAATAGTTGCAGGAAAATGTTGATCAGAACTGTCAGTACTTGAGAATTGAGATGTACTAATTATAATATTAAGTGTATGAAATGAACATACTTGGATAAAGTTAGTATTCTTTAAGCTTTTTTACAATAGTGGGTCTAATGAGTATAAACAGGATAGTAGTGAAGTACTGTAGTGTATATCTCCGAATGAACACTTTTGTAAAAAAAGTGCCAAAATGAGCAAAACATGTGGTAGGCCCTTATCAAAGGATCTGGATGCCATGAAACCAATTTGTAAGATGATTTTGCATCCTCTCCTTACTATATCTAAAAACATGCCATTACAGTACAATCCAGTATCTAGTAATTAGACTTTACAAAGTATTGTAGTTACTAGTTATATTACCTTGTTGTTCTTGTGTTTGCGCTAACGATTAACATCTGTTTCGTGTAGGCGTGGAGAAAAATGGCCAGCGAGCAGCGACGCAAGAACACACAACGTTCGACAATGGGCAACGGCTTCTGAATACTGCCGGTGGACATAATGAACTCAGCGTCGAGGCTGTGAAAGTTCTCAATAGTTTACCTGATTTGTCGTTTCTACGCGCCAAGTCGCTTGTTTTTCCACGGCGCGTGCAAACGCATCGTTAACTGCCGTGATGGTAATATGTACTTAATTAACATGATATTAGAAGTGAAGAAATGGGAAATGCATAATAGTAGTCGTTTGGCAAATTTGCCTGTACCGTGTTTTAAATTATTGATGAGAGGGATGTATTTCAAAGTTATTTAATTTATTTAAGATATGGTTTAAGTTTACTTATTAATTACAGACACTAGGCATGCAGGCATTATAGTGTGTAGGCCTACACCTAATTTTCATACTTGATCAGTATGAGTTGAAAAAGTAGAGTATTAATGATTTGTGTATAATGTTTTTAGAATTATTGCAGAGATGAATCAGCCGATTTTATATAAAAACTGATGTTTGGTTGAAAAATATACCTAAAATACTAGAAAATAAAATATAAAATGAAATTGTATCAATGTAAATCGGTACTAGTTGACCGTTTTTGAAGAATACTTGAAAAATAATCGGGATAGCTAATGACACTGTCCCCAATTCATTCCCCCATTATTAATTCTAATTTGGAATATGATATTGAATCAATAAAGTGCTGGAGAGATATAAAGAGTTTTTCAAAACAAGGCTTCGTTTTTATTGACAAAGCCTGAAGCAAAAAGTATGATGTGGTCTTTTTCGTGAATTTCATGAATTTATGGCCCAAATTTAGAATATGTGAGTGAAGTGTGCTACATTCATCACCGATTCTATACATAGTAAAAATGTGTAGCATATGTATGCTGGCATACATGTTACCATTATTGATAACATAAGGACAGTAAATATGTCATGTCAGCTCAAGTAGGCTGCTTAGTATTATTTATAAACCTAATTATGACACACAGACATCACATACCATTACATTAATGTAGAAACTATGTGTTATTTTATTTCATGGTGTGGCCAGAGAACTTGAATTTCAGTATTAAAAACTTTGTGTTTGCAACAGAATGATTATACCAGTAGGTTAGATGAGAGATAGCAAAAACTTCCATCACTTGTATGGAGCTTGTCTGTTTTTTCCGTGTAACATGTTCATTTGTACGCACTGCACTGGATTTGACTAATTAATCGACATGAAACTTTTTTTGGACACGCGGACTTATCCAACTTGAAATTATACTTTTGGGGCTAAGTCGGTTGGACCACTTTTTTGAAAATCCAATGCAAAATTATGAAAAACCCCTGCGGCCCTGCCATAGGATTGAGACGGGTGGAAAAAATTGGGAAATGACAATCTCGTGTAAAAGAAATGACTAAACTAGGAAAATGCCTTATATGCATTGTGAGATGAGCTTAGAAGTATGGAAATGTAGAATTAAGAACATTTGGTTAGCTCAATATAGCTCATGTACATATACAGGCCATGGATCACTTCAAAGGTTTAAAAACTGCGGCTGTCTGTTGGTACATGGACCTTGGTTTCCCAACAATGGTACCAGTGCCTTCCTGATATCCATCACAGATTTTAATCGTTTTAATTTATTGGTGACACCTGTTGCTCACATTTACCGGTAATAGTTCCTTAATTGCTTTCTTATAATTGCTTTAATTGATGTGTAAAAAAGTACATTAAAAATGCGTTTTCTTCGGTATTTCACATCCGATTGTTCCATAAATCGCTTGAAATATGTATGATAGTTTTTTCCACATTGAGTATAAATTTGAGAGCTTTTGGAAAATGTTGTTTTTCCAAGTATTTCTCCCCCGGCCTATTCTTATGGAGTTATGGGGAATTTCCATACTTTCCAAATTTTTCCGGAAAAACCGTTTGACCGATTTTTCTGAAAAACAATCCCAACCTATTCTGGTATAAGGAATGAAAATCTTTGCTACTCTCATCTAATAATAAATATAAACACATAAAAGGTAGGCCTACACCTGGTTTTAAATTTTCATCCAGATTCAACCCGTTGCAGCTCAAAACTATACAGTACTGTATCGAGTTATAGATACTGACTGACACGTGTGCTTGCCAAGTTTCATCATTAAAATTTGTTTCATTTGACCTGTGGAGCGCGAACAAAAAATAAAAAAGGGGTTTTCAAGTAGGCCTACTTGAAGATTGAGTCTGCTTCATTCATCCAACAATTTTTTTTTTTAAACTAAGAATAAGGCGACTCTTTTTAATTCCTTGCTGTTACATTAAATAATTGAGAGTTAAGGACCAATAAATGAAGGCCTACGACCGTAAAAATGAAATATACATAGGGTCTTGCACTTGGGTAGTTTATGAACTAAAATATTTGAATATATATTTTTCAACCAATCCCCGTTAAGTTATTCCAAACGTGAGTGATCATGTATTTTCACCAAGGCAATATGATACCAAAACAGTCAACATTACTTACAACTTGAATATTTTTATTCACTTCTTAATCTTCACTACTTATTTTATTTTTTTTCTTAGTTATTGAACATTATTTCAGTTTTCGTTTTGTCGTCGATCAACATTGATTTTTTTTCGGAGTTGTTCAGAGTAAGGTATTTACGTAAAGGAAGTGTTTGTACACTGCCAACCTGTAATGGTAATCAGTCTTTATTTTTTATATTTGAATGTAAATTCAAACATCAGTCGAGAAAAAGTAGGCCAAGCAGCAATTTTGATTAATGACACTTTCAAGTGATCTAGGCCTATGTATTGTATTGTATAATTTATTTCTTAATCTAAAAGTTAGATTAAAGAAAGATTTTGTTATTCTAGTGTTTGCTTGAAGAGTTCACATATATATTTAATTTTATAAAAATGTTGATGCTGGAAGAGTTATTAAACCTCTAATTTAATTTAGTCATCATTGCTCTACTGACCATATCAATATGATCTATACATTTCAATTAAAAATGTGATTTTGTCAATTTGTTAGGCCTGCATGTAGTCGTTTTGACTTGAGAATGTTTGCTACTTCAGAACATGAGAAACAAAAATTGTTAACTAATTTCCCGTCATATTTTGTCACTTATGAATTTTAAACCTATCAACTGTGTCTTTCAAGAAATATATATTTCACTGCACTTTATATGGAGTGTATGATACACTGGCAGTTGGAAATTTATAATGTTGTTTCAAAAGTTGTCAGCATACAAGAAAATGAAGAAAAACGGAGAGAGCAAGGACATTTGAAAGTGTAAAAAGTCAAAGCAAATAGGTATGAGCTTAGCCAACTGTTCTGTAATTTATGAATAAATTTATAAAAACTTGATGGTGATATTGTTTTAAAAGCAGTGTGTAGCAAATAATAATACTGAAATGATCTTACTTTGCAGTATAGTATGCTGTAATCATTCCAGCTGCACTCAAAATTTCAACTCCAGTTGCCACTAATTTTATAGACCATATAAATGAGTGGTTTCGTCAGAAAATGATCATGCGATGGTCAAACATTTTCAGCGGTTCTAGTATTATTGATCTGTATTTTATGAATTAACTAGGATATTAAATGTTGTACCATATATAAAAATATATATACGCAATATAATTATTTATATGCCACCCTAGTCATGGTATCTCTATTTCTTTTCCTGGTATAAAAATATTTAATGATCAACTTATTTTTTATTCATTGTTTTTGTGACAGTAAAATGCATACTGTGGTAATGCACTCAAGACCAGAATTACAATACCGTTGGGTATTTTCATGAATACGTACCCATCTTTTGCAATATCTGCCTGTTTTGATTATGCCTATAACTACAATATTGAACAAGTTTAGTAAAGAAATATCTACCAAGAATTTATTTGCCTTCTGTAATTCTGAACCTTGGTAGGCTACTGTGCATAACGAAAAAAAATGTTATTTGTATTACTTTATTTGAATCTGTACAAAGGTACCTGGACCATGTTATTTGAAAAGTGTTCAATACAATTCTATAATAGGCCTATATTTTTTATTATTTTGTCTGAAGAAATGGTGTCTGGTTGTTCAAGAACCTAATTTTAGTTTCAAGTTTACATTCACTTTGTTTCTGAGTGTTTACTACTGCTTGTACCTAAATATCGTTGCTTAGTTTTGACTAAAAACTATTTAAATAATGCTCGTTCTTTGAAGTGGTATCCGTGTTATCAGGGAGTTCTTACGGAACTGTAGACTTTTCAACGTGCGGCAATGTATCAATGGTGCTCTGGTTACGACGGATTGCAGAGGCAAAGAATTTCCGAACTCGGACACCCAATTTCCACTTCTTGCTTTTCTGTTTCATTTTGCTATCTGGGTCCATTGCGTTATCTACGTCTTCGGTTGGGTCATTGTCCGGTGAGCATTTGTTAGAGCAACTGCAGGACGCTACTTCTTGAGATGAATTTGCTTGATTGTTATCTATTCCACAACACACTTGCACATCACCAATTCCTCCAGACGAGACCAACTTTCGTTCTGGTCTTCCAGTATTAGAGTTTTGTGCATTCTGATCGTCGTCACCAAACTGTTTTATGTTCAACGTTTGATTTTCTACTTGAAGTTTTGGAGTTTTTAAGGTCCTTTGAACGAGATCACTACTGTTGTTTAAGCTGTTTTCTTTATTTTTAGGCTTCGATGTTGCACTGCGAATAGCTTTTTCAACAATTTCATGAACTATATCACTTGCCTCTTTGACAAAATCACTTTTTAGGTACTCGACTTCTTTTTCAAGATTAGTACAATAATTCATTAATTCTTCAGAATCAACTCCATGATAATCGTCTTCTTCGTGATATATAACTTGAACTTCTACTTCATCTTCTTCTTCCCACAGAGCCATATTGGGGAAAGAACACTGACTTCTTGTTACCAGTTGTGTACTGCAAGTAGAACATTGTGATTCTAATATTTCCTTACTGTGTTGCCCTTCAGTAGCTATTTCGATACATGTGCCTTCACGAATGTTCTCTGTTTCATAAATAATGGGACCTTTTCCCATGCCAACAATATTTGTATCATTCACTGACTTATCAATAACTTTATCATTTCCTGTTTCATAAATTATTGTATCATTTCCAGATCTATGAATCACTCGATCTATCGTTTCATCAGTATTCATAACATTCTTTGTTTTAACAATTTCATCTTTTACTGCTAAGACATCATCAATATTCTTTGTTTCAACAAGTCTATCGTGTACAGCTAAGATATTGTCAATATTCTTTGTTTCCACAATTCCATCACATACAGCTAAAACATCGTCAACAGGTACGTCACCTTGTCCATCCATTGTTCTACTTTCAAATACAGCATTAACAATATCCTGGACAGCTCTCTTGACTTCTTCAATAGTTTCACTGTGCATGTTTTCATCATGTGTACTATTCTCAGCTGTCATCTCCGATTCCAGGAATCCGACATTGTTCATGTCAGTGAAATAGTCAATTAGTTCACTTACTTCTGAAGACACATCATTGTTATCTTCAACATAATTTTGGCGTGTTTCAAAGGTTTGCTTGTCTCCTGGGATCCTTATTTCCACTTCTGATGTGTTACAGTTGGATGCTATTAATTCTGTGTGATCCATGCTTAATTGACCATTAAAATTGTCAAGTTGAGACATATGTAAATCGATATACCTGTAGCCATCCATTTGGACATGACCAATATTCAAGCATTCGTCTGCAGAAAAAGTACCAAGACAAGGGCAAACAAGATTTAAGGCATTATTCAGTACATTATCAACTATTTCTTCTGCCACAACTTCCGCTAATGTTTTGCTTACTAGGCAGCAGGCAGTGTCGTCTACAAAACGTCCTGGACTTTCTAGTGGTAAGCATAGTCTTGAAGTCTCGTTATTTACTTCCTGTAGACCATGGTAGAAATACGGTTTTGGCATTATTGCGTAATTTTGGAAAAATGATAATTACCTAAATAATGCTTCGTAATAATTTTCATACTAACAACAGCTCACAAAAATTTCCTATTTTCATTCATGGGTTTGACCATCTCAATGGTTTGACTGATTTATCGTATGTACATTTTTCCGAATATATTACTGTTTACTTTAGATGCAGGATTTTGATAACTTTTGATTTCTTCTGAGTGGTTGGAAAAACAGATTCAAAAATTACATTATTCACCGCCACAGTTTTAAAAATCTTTAGCAGGCTTCTTCATGGGGTACTTTGGCAGGCAGTGCTTTGGCGGATACCGAACCGAACCGAAAAGGCGAAAAATAATAGACCTAGATTGGTGTGAATCGAAATGTAGGACCTATTCATTTTGTATTGAAAATTATAGTGCTTCGCCCACTTTGTATAATTCTATACAAAAATGCTTTGTCTGTTAGCGTGAACTACATTAATGTATAAATAATAGGATACATATAATGTCGATGTTTGGAAGGTTTCTCTCAAAGTTACCCCACAATGGACTTCCTAACCTCAATTCTCATAAATATAAGCTAAATTGTCACATAGTAGGCCTATGTTCATTTCATACGTCATGTAGCTCCTATACATTTTGGGAACGTGACTTCAAGGGAGGATATCCTCAAGACAAATCAAACACAACACGAACACAGCTGGTTCGTGATGGGCTTAAAGAACTCAAAACTGAAATACAGTTGTGGAAAATGGAAATGAAGGAAAAATTTGAGAGTGATCCTATCCTTGTATACCGAGCAGGTAAACTGAAACACAAACCTAAAAAAAGATAACCTAACATAACCCTAAAGTAGATTGGCACGGCTTACTATATACATTTCCCATTCAACCTTTTTTACCCGATATTGATATTTTTTGCTTAAACGTATAGAAACGTACAGATTTTGGTATCGTTCGGTCAGACCGTCACCGTCAGGTTTTGATGTAGAGCTATCTCCCAACCACATTGTACCTAAACCAAGAAATATGTGTTTGAGTGAGTTTTATAACACAACAAATATTTGCAGTGGCTTTGTTCAATAGAGAGAATCAAGATCTTGGGCCTACTTGAAAACACTACTATTGAATGCCTACTACATTCAGGGTGATGCCCTATACTGCACTATTACCAGGCAAATATTCTGAATTTATTATTCACTAGGCAAACGCAGAATGTGCGTTGTGAGATGAGCGTAGAAGTATGGAAATCTGGGATTTAAAAATATTCTGTCAGCTCAATCTACATCTACAGACTTTGGATTACTTCAAACGTTGAAAAACCTTACCTGCAACTTGCTGCTATTTATAGAGCAACCTGTTGCATATACACTTTGCATTACATGTTTTGATCCTGATATTCGATGAAATGTATACTTTTATTGCGTTTTCTTCGTTGTACCTCATCCGATTGTTGTACAAAATATCGAAAATGTGTGTGATAGTTGTTTTCATATTCAGTATGAATTTGAAAGCTTTTGACATTTTTCTGTTCAAGTATTTCCTCCCTGGGTTATTCTCATGGGGATTTTCCAAACTTTCCAATTTTTTCCGGTAAAACCGTTCAACCAATTTTTCTGAAAAACAGTCCCAACCTATTCTGGTATGATGCCAATATTCAAAAAAAGTTTAAAGTCGATTGGTCAATTTTCCCTGACCTGTTGTATGCCGCGCACAAAATTAAGAAAAAAAAAACGAAGCCCATTTTTTTTCGGTACCGGTATGTGAAATGGAAGTCTTCGCTACGCTCATCTAATTATTTTCCAAGTTTTGTCTTCTATGGTTTAATTTAATTGCTCACCCAATTTAAATCATACTAGTTGGTGTGACCTGAAGTTGCTTTGCATCAAAATTAATTTCGAATGTAATGATCATTATTAGTTCTGATTGCTAAAATAGTTTTTAGCAATAATAGAATCAAACTTGCACACCAAAAAATGACATTGCATGCAACGTGACACAATGTCCTATTGTGCAGTGTTTGCTGGTTCAAACTTGTATATTGGGAGATAGTTGTCAGGCTACCATAGCAACGTGAAAAGTTTGGGAATACAAATTACTGTATTTACTGACTTTTGATTGAATTGGAGAACACAATTTGGCAACATTACTGTTATACTCGTCTTACAACAATATGTGACATCACTTAGAAGCCGATACTATTACTATTATGGCAGAAAATGATGATAAATAGACAATCATAACCAGTCGCCAAAACGTAGGAGCTACTCAAAATCGTTTAGGCCTATCGCGCAATAAAAATCACATGCATCACCGGAAAGTAGGAGAATACAGCATTTTAAGCAAGCGAGATATTTATTGACTTACTCAAAAGCTATATACACACCTTGGTTTTGAAACAGTTGACCTGACCTACATATGACCATGACCTGCAGTTGACCATGACCTGCGTATACAGCACCAATTGTTGGGGCTGTTGACTATTTGAATCGTTTCATCTAATTGGTTTTTCAGCTCTGTGGAACTTCTCAGTAGGTTTGTAATTTGAATGAAAAAATTACATTTTTTTTTTTTTTTTCTATAAATTCCCCTAGTTTCATCAACATTTGTGTTTTTGTGTAACCTGTGGAGTGTGGAAATTATCAATTGTTTATTCAAGTAGGTCTATGGGAAAATTGAGTCTTTATGTAGGCCTAGGCCTATGTTTATCCAAATATACAAGTTTGTTGAGATTTTGAAAATGATTTTGCTCTTTTTTGTTACTTACAACACTTTTCTAAAATAACAGCAAATGCTTAGGCCTATATTCGAAGTCGGGGATTGAATTACGCTTAACTTCGCACTACCTGTTGACTAATCACACACTTGTTTTCGGTAAGTCGCGCGACTAGCCAAAGCCTTGATTATTTATGTCCACGTTGAAATGTTGGTAGTTATTACTCAACTAATTTTTAGTCCAATTATTTAAATCATGTTTTACGAATAATTATGAATAAGCCACGCCTTTCAAAGCTTATTGCAGGTCGAGGTTGAGTTCAGTAAACTTGTGTTTTCTATCAAAAGTCTGTATTTGCATAAATCTAGCTTATTTCTGTGCTATTTTAAAAACTGCGGTCTTGTGAGTTCACGGAGTAAAAGCTCGCATTCCTGGGGTTTTATTGTAAAAGTGTGCAGACCAGTGATCATCATGATCGATGGCAAAATCACTTCAGTGATCATTAAATCACTATCACTACGGTACATTCATCACATCACTGTGCATTCAGTTTTTTCCAGTATGTTTATTTGACCAAAATTCTATTTATTTTTCTGAAACAAATTGAAAAGAAAACGTCATTTGAAATTCTATGCTCGGGAGAGTTCATGGGATGAAAACTAGCATGCCTCGTAGACGTAGGCCTACCCCTCAGGTGTCTTGAACAGTCTGTCGCTCAGTAGCCATTATTGTTCACCATTTAATACTGGTATTGATTGATATGCTCATCTTAATAGGCGAAGTGGACAAGGTATGGGATTTCACTGATCCGAAGACATTTTCACAGTGGGTGACCACAAGTGACAGTGATCATGGAGAAGGCCACAGTAATTGTGAATTACTTACAAGTCAATCTGGAAAGACATTGTTCACTGGCAGTCTCAGCACCAAAGTACCAAAGGATGGGAGAATTAAAAAAGCGGGGTATTGTAACATGAAGTCGACTCGTGCCCGAGTAAGTATTTTGTATATATTGTTTACCGGGGTTGACTTTTGTCGGTGGCTAGGTGTGCCGAGTTACATTTTTCATATGTATCATTACATATTGTATATGGTTTTGTCAGATGATGCATATTCAAATACACCAATTTTGAATTATTCCAAGTTCAAATATACACAGACTCCAATTTAGTAAATGCTATGATTTACATATTGATATCAGAATATGAAATTGCGTAAATGTTTTAGGCTAAAGTCTTAGGTTGAAGTTTGTTTCTCCTGTGGGTGTCTTTACAGCGTCAATAATGCATTCTTTTTCAGAAATCTTTTAAACGAGAAACTTTTCACGATTGGCGAATGTACTCGCATGTCGTGTTACGCGTCAGAGGTGACGGCCGATCGTACTTACTAAATATCCAGACAATGGGCTATTATGATATCATGTGGAATGACATTTATCACTATGTGCTGTTCACAAGGGGTGGACCTTACTGGCAAGTTGCAAAGGTTAGTAACATATTATATATAATTCAAGTTTTGGGTTTTCGACAGTCTACTATTAATTTTGGGAAATCTGCTGTAACCGTCATTCAGGAGGCCAAGGTTCGATTCCTGCCATGGTTGACTAGCTAGACTGAGGTTTCCCATGGTTTCCCTCTGTTGTTGAAGTGAATATGAGGATGTCCACAACACCTAATGAAATAACCTTACATCCCATCTTCCCATCATTTCATTCATTATTCACCAATATCAGTAGATCTTTTGGTCATTATTACTGTGCACCGGTTTATATATATATATATATATATTTTTTTTTAATAACGTCGAAACTTGATACAAAATCATTGTTCCCCAATCAAGGCTATGGATGAAAGATAGGATCGTTTGGACGGGGAACCAGGAGGGCAATCTTACCACCCCAAAGAATGATTAAAGTAAGATAACTCACTTAAGTGAAAATCAGGTGAAAATCCTATCTTTTTAAAATTGATTATAAACAGTTCAAATTTTGCACATATAGCTGTCAACTGTAGCTATCATGCTAAAACTGGAGAAAATGAAAAAAATTGAAGAAATCAACAATGGACATGAATATTTGATTTTTACGAATTTTTTAACAATGAAATTTAATTTCCGTTTTTCTCATACAATTTTTTGTTTTTTCCATTTTTTGGCACGAAAATGTTGCTCAAATATTGACTTAGGGTTTCACATATCGTTTTATCAATTTTTTTGTAATCAAATTTTAAATCAAATATACTTGGTAGGTCCCTATTTATTTTTCATCTCCATTGTTGGACGGAATATCAAAAAAGCAATAAGTGATACCCTGAATAAACTAATAATGATCACCCACAAAAAAATCAGGACAATTGAACAACTTGTATAGATTTAAAACGGAAATAAAATAAAATTCTTGTTTTGTGAAAAAATGTGTATTGGAGTAAATGTTCTCTGAAGATTGACAATATAAATTCCCATATTGAAAATATTTAGACGGCTCGATGCACAGTGATACTAAATAATTTATTACAGGTATGACCATTGATATATTGCAATATTTTGAAACAAATTACTCAAAAAGACAACAAAATCAATCATTATTCAAAAAAAAATGTTTAAACAAAATGAAAATTTCACCTTAGTCCCCCCTTAACAAACAATAAATCTTAAGGTAGTAATTTCAGTGTTATGAGTAAATGAATACTTTTTTCAGAATTAGCCAGGAAACTATTGGATATATCTCAGACTGGAAGGAAAGTATTAACGATCGATGAAATGTATATCGGGAACCTATTTATTGTCATATTCCGATTCAATTTTTTTTCATCTCGTGTGTTTCAGATACCATTTTCAAAGTTTTTCCTAGCTAGCAAAGGTCGAGTCCAGGACAAACAGTGCGCCTTACCTTTAGAAAAAGTCACCAGCTTTGGTATATCAGTTGGTGACAAAGTTAATGGTCCATTTAGTCTGGAAATTGACTACATTGGACTTGAATTTGATCCAACGCATACAGAAGAATTTGCATATGAAATGTACAAAATGCCTAAATATGTTGTTGCAACCTAGTAAATTTAATCGATATTTTTCCAGTTGTAGATGAAATTGTTATATAAACTATTGTTATAATTAGGCCTTGCTAGGCGTAGGCTTAAAAAAAGTGTTATAAGATTCAATGAATATTTCTGTCTTTTATGTACACTGTGGTAATCAAATAAATGTGAATATTACTTTGTAACTTATAGTTATTATTATTACTGCTTGTATAATTATGTATTTCTTGTAAAAAGGTGATGATATGACCATAATGTTGGTGCCGGTATTTAAAATAAACATTCAGGCCTACCGAGTCCAGCAGCCATAGGTAGGCCTACTGTATGAATCATAACACTTCACTCGGATAAAAAGAGTCAACATGTAAGTTACTCAACATATTCACCCTCTCCCTCTATTTCTTGCCGTTCCAATATTTATGGTAATAGGGTTATAAAATGGATTGGATTACTCAAAGCAGTTGCAAGTTTTGTTGCATGGAACATTTTAAAAAGGATTCTGTACTTTTGAGGAATACATAAACGATAAGTCGATGATATAAATCACAGTTTAATATATATTTTTTTGTGTAATTTTATTTGCTATTTTAAAATAGCACGGACTCAACAGGAAATTCAAGTAACCCACAGTACAAACTTTCAATCAAACTTTTCATGACACGTATTATTAGCCATTTAGCCCATCTCATATGCATTTTGCGAACACTCGTTGCAAAAACTCATCATAGCTATTCTCATTATATTGAAAAATGGGTCTTGAAAAAAAATATTCATGTTCACACGGAGCCTTCAAATGGTCTACGTTGCTATCTTATTGAGGTATACATTTGATTTATTCAAATCACATTAATAAAATTAATCATTTTATTCCTAACAAAAATGTAAAAGCGTGTTTCCACCCATCACTTTGGACATACACGAAATATAAATAAACAAATATCTACATCACAGGGTTATAATTTACATATGGCTGCTGCATAATCAAGACTGAAGATATTTTCCGTAAGAAACTATTGACCAAACTTGCAATTTATCACAATTGCAGATAAATACAAAACTATGATACATGTTTACTAAGGATGCAGTATAACAGCTATGCACAGTTTAAAAATATTAGTATTGCTTTAGGTACACAAGCTAGAATTTAGTTATCAACATCGTACCAATGGATAGTCAACAGCATTGCAGAGATGTTCAACCAACTATATACAAATAACCATAATTGTGCTGTTACCGCAGTACAAAGTACGGTACACTAGTTTCTTCTATGCGTCTCAAGTTTGGTTTTTCAATCACATACTTTACAATCTTTTTCAAGTTTTCATGCATATAACAGAAAATCAAAAATACATACTCGCATATTTTTTGCTGAGCACTACTTCTGCTTAGTGCTTACAATGAAGTAATCTTTGTAAAACACCGCGCACAAATCGGAAATAATGGTACACTACTCAACCAAGTATATCTTGACAATCACAGTAATCCGATTCACAATATAATTTGAACTTGAATCACCATGCAAAACTGAAAGATCCAACAATTCACTCTCATGTTTCCTACGTCTGGAGGGAGTCTGCATTAGAAAATAGCATCAGTTACGTATCCATACGGCTCTAATCCAAGATTCTAGTAATGCAGCCATGAACTCCTTTGTGTATAGTGTGTTTGTGTACATACTACCCATAGAGACTTGGGTATCAATACAAATTCTTAGCGTGACATGATGTAGAGGTGAAGTTATTACTGATAGAAGGGTAGATAAGAGAAACATAACAGTGAAATTCTACAGGTATTTTTAACAAACTTTTTGGCAGTGAATGTTTTTAGCCAGATCTGAATATTCTTTGATTTGTATTTTAGTGACGATTAACAGTCTATCTCGGCGATTCACACGCCTTATCAATTGAGCTAAATAGTCTGTTATTCTCTCTCTCCACTTTTTCCCATTCGTCATAGAAATTTACTTACGGTGGCTACACTTTAGTTTAGGTAAATCAAGCAACCTCTAATTTCTATTCACTCTGGTTTATACCACTATTTTCATCAATATATTGGCTGCAGTGAAGAAAATCTTGATCAACTTGATCTACTCAAGTTGTTGATCAAATTGGATACCAACGCTTTTTTAATTCACATTCTGATTAGTGAGTTGAAATGACCTTGGCATCGCATCTAAGTAACAGTTTTAATCGTTGATCAAATTGATCAATATATCGTACAAATTTCCCTTTTTGATTAGGGCCTACAGAATATGTATACTTTAACTAGATATTGAACCCAACAATAAATATTTTAAAATAACAACTACAGTAAACAATTTCTTCAAAAACGCTCATTATAAATTTCACAAAATAGATAGAAATAGTAGTCTTGAATGAAATACAGTATAGGCCTACGCATTTAATATTCCTTTTGCTTCTTAAAGAAACTCCATGTCTGATAATACAACACTTATAATAATTACTCCTCAGACAGAACTTTGCTTGTGTACAGCTGTTTCTATTTTGGCTTCTTTTCATTGAAACGATAGGTGTTTTTAGTTACAATGTAGCTTAAGGCAGAAACGGCTGTTGACAGTGCTGTAAAATACCTGTGACAACAAAAAACTGTGTTCAGTGGTCTAATTTTTGGGTTATTTCTGGGTTCACACTTATGTCTCACTGTGGCCAGTGAGACTTGCTTTTTCAAATTGTATTTCTGAGTTGTGCAAGTCAATAGTCCTTCTTACAGTCCATTTTCTTTTAAGGGGGTCTACTGAAAATTAAATACACTGATCTGGACAATGTTTGAGTACTGGTATATTATAATTTATAATGCAAGTTATAAGATGAGCGTAGAGAAGACTCCCACTCCACATTCCGAAAGAAACTGGGATTCACGTTTTTCTTTCTGTGTGTGTGTCTGGGGATGGGGATGGGGATGGGGGGGGGGGGATCATGTAAAAATAGTACATTTGTCATTTATTTTGGGAAAATTATCTTTTGGGGAAACTGTGTTTACAATACAAGCAACAAATAATCTTTGGGTGTGAGGAACCACTTTTCTTTTGAATTCGACCACTGAATGTCCACTAAAAAAAAAAAAAAAATGAGACATGAAGGCCTAGAAGTGTTGTGGAAATAACTTTTACCACATAGAAAAAACATTTCTGACCAAAAGACTTCTTGCTTATGGCAAAAACAAAACCTCTCTGCACACCTCCATTCCCTTCGCCTATGAGTATGACGTAACATTAAAAAACACGCTCTAAGCTTATCGACAGTCAATCACAACCCAGTACGCTTGTTGCGCAATCTAATAGTTGGCAGATTTATCAACGGTGAAAGGGTAGAAGTGAGTGGAAATAGAGAGGAATCAGCTTTATTTCACCTCTGACTGACTCGTGTCAAAGTATATCTGTCTATGCTCATCAAATTTAGAAATAAAATAGATGTAAATTCAGAAATAAAATAGATGTACTATGCTGGCTTACCACAATGCATGCAGAGCTGGATGATCGACATAATTAAAGACTGGTGCTGCTAGTGTCGAGGCAACAAGAGCCAACTGAACCAATGTATTCATCTTGCTGATGAACGTCGGCTGGAGCTGTGCGGTTGCATGGGTAGCGTCAAAATATCGACTGAGCGTCTTCTGTGCATCAAGAAATGAACCAGAATTTGTCAGTACATCTTTCAGTAACCATGATATAATATGTAATATAGGCCTACTAATATTTAACATGCATTCATATCTGGAATATCTGGAACATTAACATAATATCTAATAGGCCTATCTGGAATATCTGGAATCTAATATATGTACAATGAAAAGTTTTACTTTGTAACACTGTAGTACATATTATACAGTATGTAGGCCTATATTTGGGGTTAACAAAGCACTGTACTGATAACCAAGATCTATTGGCATTGGTGAATGATGAATTAGATGATGGGAAAATGAGATGTAGGCCTAAGATTATTTCATTATGTGTTTTTGAATAGTGGGAGTGAGTCGATCGTGGCCTGTTGTTAAGGAACCAGTATGTACCCAAACGACAGAGGAAATCCACGAAAAACATCTGTTAGGATGATAGACCACTGCGAACACTGGTCTCCTGATTGACGGTTCAGAATCAAACTGATATTTTAAAAACTACGGTCTTGAGAAGACTCACGGCGTGCAAGCTTGCACTCACAGGTTATTAATGTTAAAGCAAACTTGCAACCAGAACGAAATTAATCGTTAATATGGTCAATCACTTGCTGAATTTACAACAGTAGTGGGTGTACCAGTTGTGGCCACTTTAAGCACCTGACTTGAAGCTAAATCTCATAACTATGCCGCAAAAATAATTTAAGGCGTGTAGAAAATTACTGCATGTAGAGAATACATCAATATACAACAAATAATATATGTTTTTCATTTCATTGATATTATTCAATAGATATTAATTGCTGAAGTCAAAATTTCAATTTGTACCAGTTTTGGCCATACATGTACCAGTTGTAGCCACTTATTGTCCCAGTTCTGGCCACCTGTTTCTCAAAAAGATTTTGTTACGCATTTAGTGAAATAATCAATCTTGGATGACTCAAATGTCAATCAAATGATCTGTTTTTTCGTTAATTATTTAGATAATGCAAGCACGTTTCAAAAAGCAGAAGAAAAATTACAAAATATTGCACGGTATACGTCGAATGGATAAATAAATTTGAGTATGCATAATTTATCAACATCGTCTAATAGTATACATTTTCTGTATTAATTGCACTTAAAACATATAAATATAGCGTTAGATAACTTTGTTTTTCTCATAGAAAGGTATGGGTGCTGCTATTATGAACATTACTTGAGTTTTAAGAGATACCCTTACTCCTACAAAGATTCTAAATTTTGTTACTTTATTTTAGGCCTACATTGGAAGCTTGACATAAAATTATTGTTGCTAAAAAATTCCTAATCAAAATATTTTTGATTAAGAACAAGGATAGACCAATGAGGGTTGCAAATAGTAAGAATACTTTATATTGGAATCCAAATTTGGCCTTCAATGTACGGAATACTGATACATCTAAAGGTTGAAGGATATGGGTCGAATTGGGGTGAAGTGCAACGATAATAATTTTATCATCTCTACAGAAAGTAGACAGATGAAGCGTTAAATGAGATCTATGGCCATCCAAGAACAAAATTATAGGACGTTCAATTCCTTCGGCTATTATCTAAGGAAGAAATACATTTGATATAAACTCGTAGAATGCTTCTCCAGTCATCCAGCCTGTGTCAGTTCTACCCAGACCCCATCCAGAAGGTGCAAGTTGTGCAATTGAGTGTGGTATTCTCTTATACTTATAAAGAGTTAACGGTGGGGCAATTATTCCTGCTGCGTTAACAGTAACAAGTGTTGTCACATTCTCTTTATCGCAATTGCTGGAAACGTCGTATACGGTTACGCGTTGAGGCACCAGTAGAAGATCACCTTTGGCTGTTAGGTTGAAGGCTGATTCATCGGTATTAAAAATCCTAGTAGGATCTTTTAAAATACTAGCATCATTGCCCAAAAGCTGAAGTACCTCAACAAACCAATTCCGAACCTTTTCTTCAGTTACATTGGGTCTGGCCTTATTGACGTATATATGCGGATTTTACCTTATTTGGCGAGTAGCAAAATGACTTCTTTCGAGGCCAGGCTTAGAATTTCGTGTGTTCACTGGAGGCATTTTAATACAAAGACCTGCAATTTGAATAGGTCTGGTAGGGCCTATTACTTATTGGGTTAACGCGTAACACTTTACCAGAAGTATAACAGGCAAGATAGGCACAAGCTAAGATACCTAGAGCTAATGAGAAAATAATATAAGCCAGGGCTTAGGTCTAACACCAGATCATGCTTGCACTAGTTGGAAGCATGGTTTGAGGTTATAATGCCCTATGGCCACAACTACTCCTCATGTGTTCTAGTTGTGGCCATGTTCATGGCCACAACTAGAACATGTAGATATTTCTGTACCACATTTGGCCATAGAGCCTGTAGTTGAAATAAATGGAAATATTTGCTTCATATGGTTAAAAAATGATGTATTAATACATGTTTAATTATATAGATATGATGTTATTGGTCATTTACTCATCACTAATGAGAAAAATCGAAAAGAAAGTAGCCATGTGCTTAAGGAAAAACTTAACACAGGAGAAAAACAGGCTGCACTTTCACTCCTCAATTTCTTGTATCCAACTGCCAATTTCTATGATTGAGAATGTATGGAAAAATTCCTGTTTCTAATGATTTATTAATTATATTAGTATAATAATCTATTACTCCTTTGCACGAAAGAGATAATACCTCTTTTGTAATACCATCTTCCCATGGTCCCGAACTTTTTAGATTCTTGATCTTATCCAATACAATATTATTATTAACTAGATTGAAATTTGACATTTGAAAATGTGTAACATTAGGTATTACTGTGTGAAAAACATCACTAGACTGCCCCTCCCCATTTTCAATACTCCTTAAGATGTCATTTATACATACCACAAAGAATGTATTAAACTTTGTAGCTATTGAACAATTGCCATGCACCTTCTTATTATCAAAATACATTTCATCCTTTTTGTCAATATTTTTTCCATTATACAGTTGTTTCAATACTTCCCATAACTTTTTGGGGTCATCCTTATAACTGGTTATTTTATTTGTAAAATATTCTCTTTTTTTAAATCTCATTTTTGACAAAAATTCATTTCGTTTCTTTGCATATGCTGCCCAAACACTATTATCTTCCCCTCTCTTCGCTTTCCTATAGAGGTAATTTTTTTTACTCTGCATTTCTTTCATCTCTTTGTCAAACCAATTATTATTTACATAAATTTCTTTTATTCTGAAAGTTTTGGTTTCTATTTTTTCTTTTACTGTACAACTAATATTCTTTATAAGCTCTTCTACCATAGAATTCACATTAGTGTTATCTTTATTCTTATGTGTTGTGTGTCTTATGTCTTATGTTGTGTGTCTTATGTCTTATGTGTGTATTATGTGTTTTTTAATAGTGGGAGGAGTCGATCCTGGCCTGTTGTTAAGGAACCAGTATGTACCCAAACGACAGATGAAATCCACGAAAAATCTGTTAGGATGATGGACCACTGCGAACACTGGTCTCCTGATTGACAGTTCAGAATCAAACTGATATTTTAAAAACTACGGTCTTGAGAAGACTCACGGCGTGCAAGCTTGCACTCACAGGTTATTAATGTTAAAGCAAGCTTGCAACCAGAACGAAATTAATCGTTAATATGGTCAATCACTTGCTGAATTTACAACAGTATGTTATTTTATCAAAATTCTGTATCCGCATGAATCTAGATTTTTTTGGCACCACAATGGAACAAAATTTGAACTGATATTTTGAAAACTATGGCCGTGAAACTTCACAGCAAGAATAATTAGTCGCCCAGCAGACGTGCCTTTCAAGTTTATAGCTAAATTCACAAATTGAAAAATAAAAATTTAATGAACTCTATGCAATGTCTACTAGGATAGTATCAACAAAGTGAAAAGTACTTCTTATTGTTTGAACAGTAATCAATTACTGAATACAAATTCGATCAATTCTACTTACCGGTCCAGGCAGTGATTGGTATCGAATGTAGAAACCGGCACCAACGAGTAGAAGGTCTCGGGTGACGATCATACCGGTCAACGCAACTGCAACAATAGATGTAACAAGAGTAAATACTTTATGATTATCTTTATGTACCTACACATTCATAATTGAAGACTTACCTGCACTATCTGACTGTTTAGCCAGAATGTCCTGGAATATCTGTTATAAATCTATGTGTATTTTCATTTTGACGTTTATACTCAAGGATTTACTTGTATTACCTAACTGTTTGGCCAGAAGGTCCAGGTTTGTTTGTTTATATTATTATTTATTATCTATATGTATCCCCACATCAGTTACTACCCAGGAATGTATTTTTGTTGATATAATTTTCTGTTACATTATAGTTATCTAATCATCTTATCTATTCCTAAAAAGAGTTTTCGTAGTTGCGAGATTGGCGTATTAAGAGCGTATTGGTGCCGTAAAATACCTCATCTATTTCATACCCACCCCTTGCCACTGACTTATGCTATAATCAGGCCATCACCGGAAGATCTGGGGACACAGCATTAGATGTAGAATACTACCGGTAATTACCTGGTATCAGATCAACGTAAGTCAACGATAAGAATAACGTAGCTATGAGAACCTTGTCTGCCATCGGATCAAGGAAACTTCCGATCTTGGACTGTTGTGATGGATATCGCCTAGCAATCATTCCATCCATCTAGAAAACAGTTGTCTGGTTCAATAGTAATGTCAGCACTGAATAAAATGTACAGTCCTAGTCCTATAACCCAATGATAATAATAATACTTGTTTCTTGTAGCTGCTCGTGCTAATAAAATAGGCCCAACACATTCCAATTTTACATGTACTGTATTGATAAATGATACTTCGAAGTAGACTTTTAATTGATGTTCCCTCTAAATTCAAATGATTTAGGCCTAATATAAAGTTGTCATGCTCTTTCTTTAATGCTCAATGGTAATTTGTTGTAATATCTCATTTCTTTATAAAATAATGATTCACCATACACATATTTTACTTATTATAAGCACATCTGCAGAATGATGAACCATTTGAACAGTAATCTATAGTTAAAAAATAGTTGCGCACCACGGGAATATTAATTGTCAAGTATATCCCATCTTAGTGGTGAACTGGTGGGTAACTATTTTTGTACGCCCTCAACAATGTCTCATCAGACGCAGCAAACATTATCTACCGTACCTAATTCAATTAGCAACCATTGTTAGCCACTAGGCCTATACCAGGTTGAAGGATCGTGCCACTTGATACTTCCAAATTTGTACCTCGGCAATTTAGTTGAACTTGAAACGCCAGTATAACAACTCAGCGAAGCAAAGAAATTGTTTCTGCTATCACTACCAGTACTATTATAATTGCTGTAAGATCAAACTTGTTACTAGATGACACTATTATCAAATTCATTGTTGACATCCATTTATATTAATTTAGAATTTTAAATGTATGATAATCATTGCAACAATGAAAGTTGTTCACTTTACCAGTTGTCATGTTGCTACGTGGTTGACTTTGGAGTTGACAGTGCCAAAGAAAAAATATCTAATGTCTGTTATACTTACTGCATCAGTGATGGCAGCATATGCAAATAGTCCCAGTGCCATTTTATAATCTGTCTGCATAACTAAATATCCCAAATATGGACTCATCACTATCCGAGATACAGTTAGAAAATTAGGAATTGTGTAAATATTTTCTTTCTGAAACAAAAATATTATGATTGAACAACACATTCAGATAGTAATATACGGTAAATATGAAAGGCACTTGTCTGGCTAGGTACTTCTTGGCTTAGGCATTTATATCTACCTCACAGACCAATTATAAGAGTCACAGATCTATAGGCTTTAAACTAAGCAGTTCAGTAACCTGACGTGGCACATACTGGCGGTTTATACACATAAGAACGATACCGGTATGCAGTGTTATGATGATGAGTTCTACAAAATATGTCCAACTTGAATTATATTGCAAACTTTAGTTTTACGGATTTAGTATAACAGACAATTGGTTTGACAAATGAAGAGGAAACCCAATAAAATATAAATAGCATTTAAGCTGATTCAGACAAACTCGCACAGGCCAGTCCAATGCATTCAATGCATTTTAATGTTGCTTTACGACCCCGCCAACAGCTAGGTTATACGGAGGTACGAATGAGCGGGTGATGAAACGATGAAGTAATGATACGTAATTTAAGGACGTTTACAAAAACCCACGTTGTGTGTTATGTAGACGTTCTTTTGACTTTCTCCTTTGAATTTCTCCTTACCTCTATCACCTCTTCCATTCGTTCTTTCATCTCATTCTTAGTCTTTTTAATATCTTTCAGGAGATCTTGACTACTTTCTTTCAACTGATTTTTCTTGGCTTGAAAACGTTGTTTTCTTTCTTTAATAACACCATGTATTAAATCACGTTGTTTTATACTGCTATGAGAGACGAATGTCTTTTTATCATCTGTTTCAGTAGAATACCAACGACACCAGTAGTCATTTTTTGTGGATACCATTCCAGCAAAACTAATTCTATTCACTGCAATGGTTTGGCTGGGATTTAAAAGGCTGGATTTTGCTTGCGAGCTCATCATTCTGAAGGTATTACTTCCTGCTGATGCTCTTGCAGTGAGTTTACAGTAAGCAACAGCCATAGTTGGTAAATTTTTAAATCTGTAATGATAAAAACAATTAAGATTATTGCACACATAAAGAAAACATCATATTATTATGCTTCGTATGAAGATATTATTTGACAGATGTTGTTACGTTGAATACATCTTCAATAGTAGCCTATATTTATTCACAACATCACAATGACAACATCAACCTCCCCTCACTAACCTAACTGACATATCACCCCCTCCAGCACCCCTCCCTCCCAAACAACATGCAAAAACCATCAGACTCAAGAGAGTTTAAAAACTATAAAAACCAATCATTCTTAACGTCCCACTACTTTTTCTGATAGACATAAACAAGATCTTCCGGAAAACACCAAAAACTCGAAAATCGAACACCAATTGGTCAAGATCAGTGTCACAGTAAAATAACCAACCACTCAACCATTTTTCCATTGATAAATTGTCATAGGCCCTACATTCTGTGAAGAAACGCAATTGGAATCCTGGCGACCGACACACCTGGTTCTTGAAGTAGGCTACACCTGAGAACCTAGGTCTAGGTCTAGAGGGCAGAGGCAAAGTTGCCAAGTCAAATTCAATGGTCAGGTGTAGCACAGGCCCAACGTTGGGATTATTAAGCAGGACTCCAACCCTTTCCCAACAGTGACTTCAGTTTCTAAAGCTACGTGCCTTCCTTAGGTCATTGAAATTGTAATGCTTAGGTTGACCGAGCCCCATCCCTGATTAGCTACATTTGGGCATTGAACCTACAAATTCAATGATTTGGGCATTGATAAAATCAATGATGTGGTTTAATATAGGTATTTCAAGGTTATTGTAGGGCCTAGGCTAGCACACCAGTGCATGCGTTAGGTCTAGGCCTACTACATTGTGTTTATAGGGATAAACTCGATGACTGGGCCTAGGCCTACATCAAGAAACTCGTTTCTCAATTCATCATAATATGCATTCATGCGCTAGTTTTAGACACTTCAGACCACTAGGACTTGGCAGTCAAGTTAGGTTAGGAATGTCAGGATCATTTTCTTAGAGGTTATTGATGAAAAGAAAAACCTTAAACCTACCTACCTATTGATAATTTTGTAGTTGAAGATATTATTATTTATAGCCTTGACCGCTGATCTAGTAAAGATACAGCAATTGCACATTGTTATCACTTCCATTTCGCAAAATCCTTCCCGCACGTAATACTTCGCTAAACGCCGAATCACAGTTTTACGCTCCCACTTTGCTCCAGTGGGAGGCGTGTTCAACGTGGTTCAACTTCGATTCGATTCGTGACCAACGTTCGTGCAAGACCGTGTCACACGTCAACCCTCGGTATGATAGAAGCCAGCAGCTTACCTTGAAAAACATGAGCGCCTGAAATTGTAGGGAGAGGGATGGGACAATACAATGGACATGAATGTGGTTTATGCAATGATCTAAGCCGAATAACAAACAATTGGTTCGTCACAAAGACCCCTCATCCAAGTTTTATGAAGCTTTGTCAGTGTGTGTGTGTTTTTATATATTATACTTAGCTTGTATTCTGTGTGGGTTTTTGCCCTATCTTGACTGGTTTAATTTGTTAACTGCTTGGGTTTAACACTAAAGGGTAATTTTGTGTTACTTGGTACCAATTGGTTGGGGTTAGTGGTCAAGGTAATTTCAAACTTCCTAGGAGTGTTCATTTAATTTTAGGATAACAATTTTGTGCGTCATGTGCCTTTTTTCGATAGATTTGATGTTTAACTATTATAAAACATATCTATTAGAAAAGTATACCTATATACCAAATATCTTGCTCGTTTTACAAAGCATTATGCTACGTTTTCCTAGTTTATTATATATTTGAAGTTAAAAAACAATAAAACTCGACAAAATATACCAATATGCATGTGTTCCATATTATTATCTTTCATAAATCAATCGTTGGTAATCACAGAGGCAAAATGAAGGCAAATAAAAAATCAGTTGCAAAAACATTTTTGTATATAGGCGTAAACAAAAATGTAGAAAATATGATCTTCTAGATTATGAGTAGGCCTACAGTAGTCTAAAATATGCATCTATACATACATGTATGGGATTTATTAAAGAGCAAAAATGGTACTATAAATTACTTTGTCATTGACAGTTTCACCCAGACAAACATAATATATAGGATAACCAAGGGTTATCCCAACAATTTCATTTGCTCATTCTTGCTTCTATCTCTAATGTCAATTGGTAAAACCGGCTCTTGATATTTTATTACTACCAATGATATAGTACTATGATTACTACCTAATACATTACAGAGTACAGTTGAACTATAGTACCAGTACTTTAATGTTTTGTTGATATTTGACGATCAATTGAATTGATAGTGAAAGGAAAACAGTCAAAGAAAATTATGTAATTTTCAAAACAGATTAACTAAAATATTTGGGGCCAAGTATGGAACTTTGGCAGCTTGAAACACCAAGCCATTAATAAAAGCCCTAGTAAAAGATGAGGGAATGATTGGGGGAATCCCGTAACTTGATCAAATATTATTATTATTATCAAATCTTGGGCATATTTATTTTTGTATATGTTATAATATTACAGAAATGACAATTTATATTGGAATTTCACTATAAGACAATAATTTAACATAAATTAGAAGGTAAGGTTCATACATATGAGTATCTGCTCTTCCGCCTATATTCTTATTTCTAGGATACTTATAATAATTGAATGAAATGAACTATAATCTTACAAATAAAAAAGAAAACATCAAAAAGAATTAACAGATTGGAACTAAATATTATAGAAGACTTTAAAATTTGGACATTTTGTTGGGTCAAGCAAGCAGTAGTTTAGCATCTTGCAATAAAGTTTTATCAACTGACATCAATTTATATAGATACTGGTAAACCACTGAACTTTTATAGCTCATTGTTTACTATCGAAACTTGATATTATTATAATCATATGATTGATCGGCTTAATGTGCATATACAGGCCATGGATCACTTCAAAAGTTAAAAAACCGCGGCTGCCTGTTGGTATATGGACCTTGGTTTCCAAACAATTATACCAGTGCCTTCTTCATATCCATCACAGATTTTAAACGTTTTAATTTATTGGTGACACTTGTTGCTCACATTTAATAGTTTCTTAATTGCTTTCTTAATTGCTTTTATTGATGTGTAAAAAAGTACATTAAAAATGAGATTTCTTCGTTGTTTCACATCCGATTGACTCACAAATCGCTTAAAATATGTATGATAGATCTTTCCACATTCAGTATAAATTTGAGAGCTCTTGGAAAATTTTGGTTTTGCAAGTATTTCTCCCCGGCCTATTCTTATGAGGAATTTCCATACTTTCCAAATTTTTTCCGGAGACACCGTTTGACCGATTTTTCTGAAAAACAATCCCAACCTATTCTGGTATAACATCAATTTAGGGAAAAAGTTTCGAGTTGATTGAAACTTTTTCCTGACCTGTATGCCGCGTACAAAATTACACACACAAAAAAAAAAAAAAATACAAACATAAAAACCAAGCCCAAAATTTTTCGGTATATGGAATGAAAATCTTCGCTACGCTCATCTAATTATAATCATATTTGATATTTGATTCATTATTTATTCATTTTCATTTTCGAATATAGTTTTGAATTTTACCATATTTTAGCGGTCAATTCACCCATTTTTATCCAGTCAATTCAGAAACTAAAACATTCACTATTGAGCATAGTCAGCGTCGGTGTTGAACAAACAATCAATCATGTATATGTATATATATATATATATATATAATTTAAAAAATCAATTAGAAATCTGAGAAATTGAGAATTAAACTATTTTGAACTGGAAAATGGACTATTTTTACGTTATGTTCATCACATGGCGGAAACAGCTGTCAGATTAGGCACCACCCATTCAATGCCAGGCAATATTACGTCAGTTAACCGTCCATACGGCTCAGTTCACTCCATTCATTTCTCATATGGTGTCGAAGGTACACGGTGGTCGGTGGCGATAGTTTCCAGATGTTTAATAATATCTGAGGAATTATGTTGACAAAAGTCCTATGAGCTTAAATCTGGTAACAAAATTGGCAGGAAACGAAGTAATGGGACGGTTAAACGAGGTAAGCCCTATACTAGGCCCATACTTTGTAATTCTTTGGCTTTCATGACTAGTGCCATTGACTAGTGAACCCTCGCTATTGAGATATTTCACTCCTAGAATATTTATAAACATGATCAGATCACGCTGGTTAACACGTGTGCCACTAGAACGAGTTCTGTATAGTCATAGATTAAAAATTCGGTATTGTGCAGGTGGATCCAGGCCGTGACTTTCCATTCCCTGATCGACTGGAGAAAAATGCTTATGTACTTACATGCTGACAAATGCTTACATGTACTTGAACGTGCTTATAATTTAAAATAGCCATCAATAATCTTGAGATCTTAGTGGATGAATTGATACTGCACTTGCTTTTGGATTTCATATCACTCTGCGCTAACAAACTTCTCGTTTTCAAGACTATTTTTTTTAGGTATATTACTTTCTCATGTCTTCACTGTCATGATACATTTTAGTTTCTTTCTAGATTGAGTTTTAGGACTAGGTTTGCACTGCATTTTATTTCTCTTCTAAAACCCCCAACCTTTTATTTACACCCAATAATTTGTATTATCCAGAGTGGCATGTTCGGAGGTAATGAACCTTTGTACGATCCTGAAGTTCTCAAGAGGCTAGATTTCTCTCGGTGTGCAACCAAATTCAAGCCTGCTATTTCGGCAAGAGACCCCGGAGATGGTTTACTGGTCCGACCTCTTTGTCCCAATGATTATGATAGAGGTAAGTTCACAGATACTTTGTAAGTACCGGTATTAAAGAATATAGCTAAATGTTAGGATCAGTGGTGTGGAAGTTATTTTTTGAAAGTTGAATTATGGTAACCTATTTATACAATACAGGTAACTAAAAGTTACAAATGTTACTTGAAACAGTAAGAGTAAATTTGTAGTGTCCCTTATCTAACCACATGGAACACATAACATGAAAGTGCACAAAAACACTTTCTATAAAAGAAATACCACATCCATAACCAGCGACCAAAAAAGCCTTCACGTATAATTATACAAAGTAAAAATACAATAATTATAAAAAAACAATAGAAGCAGCTGTCCATACGGACATCCACCCAAAAATTATTGTATTAAACTGAGTTTGAAAGCTATAGAAACCAACAATTCTTACCATGCCCAAACTTTTTAGATCTTCTGCTTAGTTATCATTAGAGGGGAGGATAAATGAATACAAAAATGTAGTTGTTTATTTGATGTACAACTACTCTCTGATCGCCCTCGTGGTGCCCCGTTCAAACGATCTAATCTTCCATCCATAGCCTTAATTGGGGAACAATGATTTTGTATCAAGTTTCGATGTTATTAAAAAAAAAAAAAAAAAAAAAACTCAATTGTAGGCCTACCAGTTAATAATTGATAGACTTCAGTTTGAATTCAAATAGTTTTAGTCTCCAAGGCTATATTGTAGGCTTTATGGAAGAAAGAGAAAGTTAAGAATGCCCAGCAGATTGATAATTTACTTTTCGGGATATTGGGTATCAATAATTCAGCTATCAATATATCATGTATTTTTGTATTTTTTTTTCAAACATATGCACAACATAATTTTATTTTCTAGGATTTCTTCAACTTTTGGGACAGCTGACAAAAGTAGGAATTGTCTCTCGGAAACAATTTCTCGGTAAGTAACATTTTTCAAGGTTTCTAGTAAAGTGAAAAATCAATTTGGAATTTAAAACTATCGTGTAGGCCTACTAAATGACAACAGACTATATGTCCTTTTTTAAAAATCTATCAGCATCAGATGCATCTCATTTATCTGAAGCACAGTATTGTTTTACTTGTCTTAACGTACACGGGTAGCGTTTTGTAGCTTTGTCGTGGTTAACTAGGCATATTATTGTGCTTTTGTGATTACATGTGATTTGATACAATTCTGCTCTAGTGGACTATTATATGTCCTTGAAATACCAAAGACCAGGTTTTGAAAGGTGAACCTGTCTGCTGTGATGGAGGTCAAATAGCTGTATCATTTCTTATCCACCCAAAAATGATTACTGTATTACTTCAAGGAGAAAGTGAATCATTCATGTATCGATAACTGCTGTCCATGTTATGTACAAGTCATTGACATGCATTATGAACACATTCTTCTTATTTTTCTCTGATCAAGGAAAGTAATCTGTTACCACATTAAAAAAATTATATTGAAATAACTAAATATGTAATGGACATTATAAGTAGGACTTGATTTAAAGAACATATTTTTGTGATGGACGATATGAGAGATGGATGACTCTCTTTACAATCACAAAAAGATTTTTTTTCAATATGTAATGGGTGTTAAATTCTACTAGATTTTATTGTAGGCTTACTAGTTAGTAGGCATACTTAGATTTCACTTTTGTATACTTAAGAATTCAGTTTCAGTTTTCTTTTTTACACCTATATCTCTTCTACTCATTAGACAATTAAAGACTAGTGATAGGTGTGGCTTATTAAACGGTTACCTAGATCATTGCCTAGATCTATGCATAGAGAAGTATACTTCTCTATGATCTATGCAACTTGATATACCCTGATTGGCAATTTTGGAAATCCGCCCACTTGATGTTATGTTTTGTGATGCCAAGGGGACAAGAATACGAAAGTGGTAAAAGTTTGAAAACATTTGGAAATTACTAACAACTCTTAACTATAGTTTTATTTCACTGAACAATAAAATTGGGATAGGGCCTACCCTTGTTTTGAATCTATAAGAAAATAACTACTTATAAAAAACTTATTTTTTGTGAAAACATAGTTTTATACTTTACTTATAAAACTTCGACGTGCAAAAACCCCACAATCAAAATTTTCATGGTGAAAGATGTGGAATTTGTCATATTTCATTATATCTTGAAATGTAGACTGACAATATTTTTAAAATTATTCAATTTTTCATCTTCAAGGTCTACCCACTTCAGGGCCTAATATAGGTAATTGAGGCGTTGTTAATGACAGTCCCGTTATGTTACCATGATTTCAGAGCAATTTGCAGCAATGAAGGCTTGTCCGAATACGTACTATGTTACTGTAGTCGTAGATACGGAGACTAATCAGGTGATTGGAGCTTCGACTCTGGTCATCGAGAAGAAATTTATTCACGGTTGTGCTATTGTAAGTTAATTATCTGATGTATAAATTGAAAAGGTAGACAGATGGACGGAATTTTTTGGAGTGTTTTTATTCCAACCATTTGCTAAAATCAGACATAATGTAACAACATATCAAGTGTATAGTAATGTCAGTTGAACATTATTACTATACACCAATACAAGTATTGTTGAAACTTTCTAATTGGATTGCTGTTCAATCAAGAATTTAAAAACAATACTAAAATTGTCATTAGTTCATTTCTATAAAAAAGTGATTGAACTGATTTTGCACAAAAGTTATTTGCCAGTCAAGTACCAACAGAATTCACTCCCAAATTTAATATGGACTGTGCATTGTAGTACAGTACTGTAACAAATTACTACTAAAATGGTACATTTTAAATAAATTTCAATCTTCAATACTGTTAGGACACTTATTGTGTGTGAGATTGTAATTTAAGAGTCGAAAACAGCTTGAGTTTAGATAGTTTCAACTAGACTGATCGAGGATGATGGTGTCACAGTCTAATTTTAACATTTGGTTTGTTTGCAGAGAGGTCGCTTGGAAGATGTGGTTGTCAATGACACCTATAGAGGAAAACAACTGGGAAAATTGTAAGTGCTGGTACTTGCTTGAGTAAAGTGTAAAGTAGTTGCTATTAGTCACTACCTACATTGAGCCCATTTCAGACTTGGTTGCCAACTGTGTTCGGAAGAGTACGGGTGCAATACCACGATGTAGTTATACCAACTGATAGTATATCTTCATATAAAGAGGGTGTACCGACTCCAGGAAAATTTACGCAGTCATAGAGGTCCCATTTTTGCACAGGCAAATGGCTGAGATGGGACCTTTGGCTCTGAGCACAGTGCTCTGAGCTGACCGCAAGAAATCACCAATGCCCACCATGTTACAATATGGCACACCTTCTTTATATTATGATAAAGTCAGTTGGTTTTACCACATCGTGGCAATACTGCTGTGCTGCAAATGCACAAAAACGAAAATTCACGAAGGTCTAGTTGACTAATCTAATAGAAATGGTTTTAGAAGAATGTAAGAATTGAAAGAATTATGATAAGATATAGGATGGATAGGCCTATTATATAGAAGAATATAGGATATAGGATTCTAGAATCGCTTAATGCTTTCTATTGTAGGATCATCACCACCGTAACGCTTTTAGCTGCCGAGCTCAACTGTTACAAGATGACTCTTGACTGTAAGGACAAACTGGTTGCGTTCTACACGAGTCTTGGTTACGTGGCGGAGCCGGGGAATTCGAACAGCATGTCAATACGTTTTGACCCGACAGTCACTTCCTGACAATTAGCCCCCAAGGTTGGAGCATCCAAATTGTAAACAATGTCAATTAGATTCTTTTCGTCGACCTGATTCTGTCTTTTAATTTCGAGCATGAGTTTACAAGTCATTTCAATATACTATTGGTGATTCGTTTTATTAATTGTTGTTGTAGTGACATCATTTTTATACTTATTTTACCGGTACAAGACTTCAAATCAGGCAAAATAAATTTTTATTTTTTGTCAGAACCTGAATCTCTTATCATTTCATTTTAATGGCTGAAATTATTTTCCCACTTGGATTTCATCTATCGGTTAAAGTAAAGATATTTCAGTTTTTTTAAGGATGGCTTCTGGCTTGTGGTATTGTGTTGCAGTGGGTAGCGATATCCGTCATCTTGACATCGCACTACAAAATACGGAAACAAATGAAAAACATCCGTGGAGTCACCTTTATTATTTCTACTTGGTTCTTTCTTCTTTTGTACGAAAATAATTTTCGTCATCTTTGATATATCGCCTAAATTCCTAGGCCTACTCATCTCCATATAATTATTATATATAAAATTATAAATGGACATACACTCATGTTCGAAATATTAGCTTCGGGCGACATTTCACCCTGCTTTCAAAATCATTAGAAATTCACATTCTTCAATAGTTCTCAAATAAGTTGTGGTATTGTTGCTAGTTATTTACATATTTATCTGGGGAATGATAATTTTTTAAAAACATTTTCACTCTGATAGTTTTTTGACTTGTTTGTTTGGTGTGAAGACTTTGGGGCTTCGGAGATTAAGTTTTTAAGGAATGTTTTGTGTCTTGTTTGACCTACTTACGTATTATACTGGTGATGGTTAACTATGAATTTACTTTATGTGAATCAAATACTTTTACCCTATACTATAAACTTGAAACTGCAGTATATTATGTGTTGTGAGATGAGCTTAGAAGTATGGAAATCTTGAATGAAAAATAGGTATTCTTTCAGCTCAATGTACATCTACATACCTTGGATTAATTCAAATGCTCAAAAACCGTACTTGCAACTTGTTGATATTTATAGTGCAACCTGTCGCATATTCACTTTGCTCCTAATGCTCCTGTTGATCCTAATATTCAATAAAATGTATACTTTTATTGCGTTTTCTTTGTTATATCTCATCTGATTGTTGTACAAATATGGGCTGTGTAGAGTGACGTTAATCATATACACGTAACAACCGAGAGTTCAATTTTTAGTTGTGATTCCATGAACCTTAATGAAAGGCTCTGTCTTCATTGATTTCAAATAATTTTTCATTTCATTGGTAAGTTTTTCATTGTTTGTATTAACTGTAGCTATTTTATACAGCATTATCAAAATTAACAGTTGATATGGGATAGAACTTGAATCGCTGATTTATATCTGGACTTTTTTCTTTGCTATCAACTGAATACAGTAACAGGGGCGCCGACTCTGTGGGTGCTCAGGGTCCAGAGCACCAGTCGGATCTTTTCGAGGGGTGCTCTGCACCCCTCGAAAATTTGGCTCAACCAATATATATAATTACGAATTTGTATGTTTCATTAAATTTCCGGCAAATTTAACGTTTTATTTTTACTTCCATCATATCAATAATACTGTATGTCAATGTTGTTGTTTTGAAGAAGCATTTCTTTAGCAAGAAATAAGAAGAATATTTAGAGCCTTTGCTGATCTTTACTCGATTGTCGGGAGGGAGGGGGCCGGGGAGAGTCATAAATATATACTGCAAGATGGCGGAGAGTGAGGTGGCTCGTGCGGAGCTCTTGGAGTTATCAAATAAGTTAGGAGAATTAAAAATTGTTGAACTTCAGAAGGAGTGTGTCAAATTAGGAGTGGATAAGTCAGGTAAAAAGGAAGAACTCTTCGACAAGCTCAAGTCAGCTATTGATAAAGAACTGTTCCTGATTGAAAATCGCCCACTCCAGAAGCGGTGTGATTGCGTGCAGCTGAGAAAGGAAGTGGAACTTCTAAAAGAACTGATACTAGAAAAAGATAAACTATCAGAAGAAAGACAGAAGAGGGTGAGTAACCTGGAAGAAATAAATACGCTTCTTAGAGAAAAGATTCATCATTTGAAAGTGAATAAACAATCTAATGCCCTGCCAAGTTGGCCTATTTTAAACGTCAAATCTGACAGTAAACAACGTAGAGAAGCAAGTAGTTCGACAGTTGGCCGCGAGAATGCGCTCCCAGAGACGTCATGTGTACTCGAATCCGCGGGAGATGTCAAATCAAGCTCTTCTGTCAA
The DNA here is from genome assembly GCA_907164805.1 of Brachyptera putata. Taxonomy (NCBI): domain Eukaryota; kingdom Metazoa; phylum Arthropoda; class Insecta; order Plecoptera; family Taeniopterygidae; genus Brachyptera; species Brachyptera putata. The sequence goes on along the minus strand of OU015462.1, from coordinate 41,785,997 downwards.
TGTTTTGACGTCTGTCAATGACGATGTTATTGAAGAAAAGATTACCGAGACCGACGATGGTTATACTATAGTTAAACCAAAAAGTAAGAAGAACAACGTCAATAAAGTTAATTCAGAATCCGAGTCCAGTGAATTAGTGAACCAGGAAGACGGGAATCGAAACTGGAGACTCCCGCCAAACCATGGTAATCGGTCAAGAAAAGTGACACTAGGCACCGCTTCCGGTCAAGATGTCCCCTCATTCGCAGCACCAATGAAAGTATGGCTTTATATTGGAAGAATACGTAAGGACATAGATACAGGCGACATCATGAAATACGTGAAAACGAAACTACCTAACGAAGAAATATCGTGTGAGAAACTAGTGTCACTGGGTGAGTCAAATGCATTCAAACTTGGTGCTAACCATGACTTGTTAGAAAGTCTGAACGATCCTGCCTTTTGGCCAACAGGTATTTCGGTTAGAAGGTTTTTTCAGAAACGAGGAGGAATGAGAAACGCGGTCTAGAGGTAGATTTAGGCCTGAAGCTATTGCATCATAATGTGCAATGCATACGAAACAAAGTAAATGTAATTGAAGCTGTCCTGAACATCTATGACATTGATGTTTTCTGTGTCACTGAGCATTGGCTCCAGCCAGACGAAATCGAATCGGTGGTTCTCACGAATTATGTTAACACTAGTCACTTCTGTAGACGTCATCGGGCCCATGGAGGTGTTTGTATCTTCATAAAGAATAACCTGAAATGCTCGGCTCGACAAGACATCAATTCGTCTTCTGTAGAAATGGTATGTGAGTTAGCAGCAGTAGAAATAAAACAATTAAATATTGTCATTGTGGTCGTATACAGGCCTGGTGGAAATATCGATGAGTTCATTGACATTATCGATTCTGTCCTTGAGCGAGTATCATTAGAAAATAAAAATATTATCCTATGTGGTGACTTTAACATTGATCTACTAAAGAAGGGAAATTCACAACAATGTATTATAGGAGTGTGCGAATCGTTCAACATACGGCATCTAATAACAACAGCCACCCGAATGACTACGACTAGTGCAACGTGTATCGATAATATATTTACAGACATTAGGGATGAGGATATACTTCAAGTCAATACAATCAATACAAGTTTTTCGGACCATGACGGTCAACTACTGTGCTTAGCAAAGAACATCACTGAACATGGCTTCGTCAACAGGTACCGTGATTACAACAATGTCAAGAATATTCAATCATTTGCGTGCTCGCTAAATACAGCCAATTGGCTATCTGTCTATTTGGCTAACGATGTGAACACCAAGTATGAAATATTTGTCCGAGATTTTAAAATATTAATGAACAATGCGTACCCTCTACGACTGAAGAAGAATATTAATAAAGCCAAGCGGATTTGGCTGAACCAAAACCTACTCGATTTAAGGCAGGAGATAAAGTTCAACTATAGTTGGTTTAAAAAAAACCGGTCACGATAAGTTCAAACAGGCTTTCAAGAGTGCTAAATTCAAATTTGCTACAGACCTACAGCAAGCGAAACATATTTATTATGCTGATTTGATTGCCCGTTCGCGTAACAAAGCAAAATGTACATGGAATATAATTGGTGAATCAACTAGCAACTCAAAATCAAAAAATTGCAAAATCGAGTCCGTTTTTTATGAAGGTATCGAATACGAATCGCATGATGGAATAGCTGAAGCTTTTAACTCCCACTTCACCAGCATAGCTGAGAAACTCGTGGAAAATAACCAGTCTTCAGTTGAAGACGCAACGTCCAGACTTCATGAAAACTACAGCAGAAACAGAAAAACCATGTTCCTCTCACCTGTCACAGAACGAGAAGTTATGCAAGTGATCCAGGGTTTTGATAATAAGCTATCTTCTGGCATTGACGGCATTCCTTTCAAGGTCATTAAAGACGTGGCCAGCATGATTGCGCAGATCTTGGCACATATTTTTAATTGCTCCCTTAGTACAGGCACTGTACCGGATAGTATGAAATTTGCGAAGGTAGTACCCATTTTTAAGAAGGGAAAAATAGATGACCTGTCTAACTATAGACCAATTGCCTTGCTGCCAGCATTCTCTAAAATCTTAGAAAAATTAATGTTCAACCGACTTGTAGATTTCTGTGAGTCATGCAATATATTGTCTAAACATCAACATGGTTTCAGGAAAGACAGAAATACCGTAACAGCCGCGCACGAGACAATTCAAAAGGTATTAACAGCTAAAGACAATAAACTCTACTCAATTGGCGTTTATTTCGACCTGTCCAAGGCCTTCGATACAGTGATGCATGACATTCTACTAGACAAGCTCGAATACTATGGCATTCGTGGTGTTTCCCTCAAATGGATGAAGTCCTACCTATCGCAACGTGCACAATGCACTCATGTATCCTTCGACGGAAACAATGGAGTTTCTTCCAGGAAACTTCTGGACATTGGAGTACCTCAGGGATCCATCCTAGGGCCACTGCTGTTCCTGATATATATCAACGACCTATTCATCCCCGATGGAGATATACACTTAACACAATATGCTGACGACACAAGCATACTTGTGACTGGTGCTGATCCAGACGATATCCAGATTAGAGTAAATGCTGCAGTACACAATATAAATGCATGGTTTCAGGATAATAAAATGACTGTGAATAACAGTAAAACTGTGGTTATGGACTTTTCGGGTAGCAAACAATGGGAACCCGAGATATACAACGAGGATGTTCGTCTCGATGTGAACGATCTTACTAAATTTCTAGGATTTAGTATTGACAAGCACCTGAAATGGACGTCTCATATAAATGTAACCTGTACGAAGCTCAGACAGGCCATATTCAAACTACGATCACTGAAGAAGGTCCTGGGTTCAAATGAATTAAGAATGATGTACCTGGCAAACTTCGAATCTGTCATGCGTTATGGTATTGTGTTTTGGGGTGGTGCCGCAAAGAAAGACGTCAACAGAATTCTCAAACTCCAGAAGTACGCTGTACGACTAATGACGAATCTAAGTAGATTGGAGAGCTGTAGAGGGTTATTCAAAAAGCTCGGTATTTTAACTGTCACAGCCATTTATATTCTAGAATTAGTGTCCTTCGTTCATTCTCATTTAAGTATTTTTGACAAAGATGTAAATCATTCACATAACACTCGAGGTAAAAACCTTCCAGTAGTTGTTCATCATCGAACTGCTTTATTCGAAACTGGACTGTATTTTAATGGTGTCAAATGTTTTAACTTATTACCTAAAGAGCTACGCATGATGGAAAATGTAAATTGTTTTAAACGTAATGTAAAACGTTACCTTGTAGATATGGAACCATATTGTATGACTGAATTTTATCTTGTAAAATGACATGAAGCTTTCTTTTAATGTAAATGACGAAACATAACATACCACATGTATACTGTGAATAAATAAATGAATTATTATTATTATTATTATTATTATTATACATTTTTCAAGAGAACCAATAGACTAGTCATTGTTATAATGAACATATGTTAACCATCCTTGTTGCTGGAACATTTTATTGGCACTCTTTAAGGGTAATAAACCCTTGCGTTGACCATCTATGCGTTGACGATTTGTTCAACTATACTGTAAGTCACGTATTTCTTTTAACTCAAAGCTTTGAACACAAGGTATATTGTCTATGTCTTTTCGCGTGAATTTCAGTATAGCATAAAACTTGAGTTTTCATTCATGACGTTTTCGTCCCTCCCGACTCTTGGTCCTTTTGGTAGGTAGGCATATTATATTTATCGAATGATTTTTTTTTTTTTTTATTGAGAAAACAAAAGTTAGAAAACATTACAAATAATCAAAAATTAACATCGCTTGTCCACAAAGCCTTATAAGGGCTTGACTGTGGTTATAACAAAAATAAAATAAGTCGATTATACACACAAAAAATTAGTTAGTTGAAAGACAGGACGAAAATTACAGTATAAAATTACGAAAGAAAATGAGAAGAAAAATGCAAAGATAACCATAAGAAATGAACTAATTGTACACAATGAATAACAGTCGTTGAGAAAACACACTTGCGCATTTAAGATGCAATTACATGGAAAAGATGAGAACAATTACTAGAAAAAAGACCAAAAAAGCATACGATCGAAAAAATTACAGCCTTGTTCAGAACTTACTTCACCCGAAAAACATTCTGAAGGTATACATAATTGAAACTGAAATAAATCAATTCTAATAATAGGACAAACCTTTTTCCATAACAATAATTACATAATATAATGATGAGTCAAGATAACTGTATTATGAATTGAAGAGTAACCACATTTTAATTTCTGTTTTGATATTTTTGTAATTTGTTAAGTGCCTTAAATTAACTGGAATTTTATTGAAAATTATTGGTACTGAATACTCCAGACGTCTTTTGCCGTACTTATTGTTGAATTGAGGAATTATGAAATTATTTAACATTCTGGCTCTAGTATTTGCTGAATGATCTACAATATTTTTAAAAGAATCATCGAAGTAATATTTAAGAATAAATTTGTAGTCAAATAGGTCATAGATTGGTAAAAAATTACAGTGTCGAAATATTAGTTTGTCATCATTCAAATTTTCTTGTCTAACTTGAGAAGGAGTAATACTTTTAATTATTTTTGTTTGAAGAGATGCTAAGCATGACAAGGTCGAGTATGAAGCATTACCCCATGCTAAAATACCGTAGGAAATGATAGATTCTACGAGAGCTGAATACACCGTACGTAATAATTTGATATTAATAATTCATATTGAGAAGTCACGAAGAAGGATGAAGTGCGCGTTAGTACTAAATATCACAGTGGAAAAATATTGGCATATTTGTTAAATATTTAGCAAAATGTTTTGATGGATCTCATGATGGATTGCATTCCCATTAGATTGTGCAGTGAGTAAAAAGAGTGGAAACATGAAATAATGCGGTGATCGAAAGATAAGTGGTAGTTTCGTTGCTGTATTGGTAAGTCTCTGCATGGCCAACTCAATAGTATGGCAATAATATTACCAACTTATTTGTTGTCATTTTTTACATATATTTCAAGATTCCTAAATATTATCTGCTTCGACAACTTCTAGAATACTCGAGCAGGGACGTCGTTAAAACTTGAAAGGGGGCCAAGGTGGGACGCGTGCCCCACCAATCGACATTTGCACCCCACCAAAAATTTATTTATTTAGAAATCGCGAAAATAACTTCGAAAATGTCCATGATTGAAATATTGAAATAACGTTGGAAATGTCCATAATGGTTCAATCTAGGACTCCTAAACTGCTTGTAAATCGCAAAAATCACTTTAAAAAATGACCATATTTCAAAAAATTCCCTGCAGGGCTTTACTGGTGGAGATCGAAAAATTAACTTCGAGAATATCCATGGAGGTTCAATTATTGGACTTCAAAACTGTATGTAGATCGCAACAATTACTTGGAAAATAACCATATTTCAAGAAAATCCCTGCGGGGCTTGGGGAAGGAGTAGCAAAATCAATTTTCAAAAAGTCCATAATGGTCCAACTGGAATTGTACTGTCAATATGTATTGTTGTTCCTGTCCATAAATTCATTAAATCAATCAATCTTGTAATGACAATGTACTTATTGTGTTGTTCTCCATATCTGAGGGTTGTATCCTAATAATACATCATTCAGTGTGAAATATGTTATAACTCAAGAAATCAGGGCATTAAATTTAATCTAATTCAGTAGCCTAGTTTGATTCAGTAATGTAAATTATTGAAATGTGAGTAATTTATCTAGGACAAAAAGGCTTTTTCTCTCCAGCTTATATCCATTACAGATTAGCACAACCGCATCTAGTTGAACAAAATATGACAAAAAACAAACTTCATGGTATTCGATATCAAGCCCTTCCACATCAATTTCCGGAGACTGTCAGCGCTAGCAACTCAGCTACCTAGAAAGTTATCGAGATATTTGAGAATTTACTTGTGTCAGGTGGAATACCTGTTGGGGTATTCTGCTTCCCTGGTATTTGAGTCAATTTTCCACGAACAAAAGTTTTCGAGCAAATTGGTCAACAGTCCAGTATTCCTACCAGGGTAGCAGAGCAATCGACAGGTCGAGTTTTATTTATAATATCTTCTTCAAGTATCTCGACAACTTTGATAATTCATATGTCCAGGTAGCCGAGTGGCTAGCGCAGACGATTTCGGCTAGTGGTTCGGAGAGGCTCGCGATCGAAACCCATACCGAGCTGCTTTTTTGTCATATTTCACTCAACAATTACTTAGATTAATTCAGTGATAAGAGTTATTACAGTGTGATTCAATTATCCAGTGAAGAGAGGAATTATCTCTGAGCTAATGTCCACTGAGGATTTGTACAATTGCATATGGGTATATTAAACAAAATATGACAGAAAAAAAGCAGTCCCCAATGGTATTCGATACCAGGACCTTTCGCATCGTGATCCGATTATACCAACGCTAGCAACTAAGCTACCTAGCCATGGAACGTTTGCAAAGTTATTGAGATACTTGAAAAGATATTTGAATTATTACCTAACCTGTTGGTATATTCTGCTCCTCTGGTAGGAGAGTTGAGGTTTGAAAGATTATTTGAATTCATTTGTGTCAGGTGGAATACCTGTTGCGGCATTCTGCTTCCCTGGTACATGAGTCAATTTTCCACGAACAAAAGTTTTCGAGCAAATTGGTCACCAGTCCAGTATTCCTACCAGGGTAGCAGAGCAATCGACAGGTCGAGTTTTATTTATATATCTTCTTCAAGTATCTCGACAACTTTGCAAAATTCATATGTCCAGGTAGCTGAGTGGCTAGCGTAGACGATGACGGATAGTGGTCCGGAGTGGCTCGCTATCGAATCCCATACAGAGTTGCTTTTTTGTTATATTTCACTCAACATATAATTAGATTAATTCAGTAATGAGAGTTATTACAGGGTAATAATTTATCCAGGGAAGAAATATATAATAATAATATCAATCTTTATTAGCATTTGTAGCTATTTACATATACATTTCATACAAGTTACATAGTTTACAATCAATACTTATCTAATTACATTTATCCCAAAAGTTGAGATTATTCTTCTCATATGCCTTAGGAACTAATTTCTTTTCTTTTATAATCTTACAACATTCACGCCTAAAACTACTTATTGTATTAACATTCTTTATACATTCAGGTAACCTATTATATATTCTAATGCCTTTAACAAAGATAGAGTTATCTTCCTCTTTTGAGGTGGTTCTTTCAATACTTATATTATCATTATTTCTAGTTTTATACCTATGTGTGTCCTTATTTAAAATTATCTTATTACAAAGGTAGGCAGGCACAAAACCCTTATTCATTTTATAAATTAAAGTCAAGCTATTTAATAAAATTCTTTCTTTGACAGTAAGCCAACATAGGGCCTTACACATTTTTAATATTGACGTATCTCTACTCACTCGTAAGATACTTCTCATTCCTTTATTTTGTATTTTTTGTAATGACATAATTTCATTTTTCTGTAATAAAAACAGAATTGAACTACAATAATCTAAATAAGGAACTATCAAAGCTTGATACATTTGTATTTTTGCTGTTGTTGTGAGGCAACCATTCACTCTTATAAATAATCCAACTTTTTGAGCCATCTTCTTGATTATATACTCAGCATGTTTTTTGAAATTCAACTCATTATCTAATATTATTCCTAAATACTTAATTTCTTTCATAATTTCAATATCTTGACTTTCCATAACCACTTTCACCTCTTCTATCTCTTTTACATTCTTCTTTCTTACATCTTTTGTGCACATTACCATTGCTTTCGTCTTTGAAGTGTTAAGTTTCATTTTGTTTACTCTTAACCAGTTCTCAACTTCTTTTAAATCTTCATTAACCATATCTGAAGTTCCTTCTACCTTTGCATGGCTACCTATTATTAGTGCGTCGTCAGCATATAAATAAATCTTACATTTTTTTAGAACCTTGCACATATCATTTATGTACACAATAAATAATAGGGGTCCTAAGATTGACCCTTGTGGTACTCCCACTTCATTTTTAACTATATCCGAGTAAATGTTATTAAATTTTACTTGTTGCCTCCTATCTTCTAGATAGGAGCTTAGCCACCTTAATACTACTCCGTTTATACCATATTTGGACAGTTTTTTAATAAGTATTTCTCTATCTATTGTTTCGAAGGCTCTTTTAAGGTCTAAAAATACTGCTATTCCAATCTCCTTTTTTATCATTCTCTCCTTTACCTTAGCCAATACTAATTGAATGGAAGTTTCACACCCATGTCTACTTCTGAATCCTGATTGTTCCTCTATTAGTATATTATTATTATGTATAAATTCATCTAATTGGTCTTTTACAACGTATTCTAGACATTTCTCTACTATATGAAGCATGTTAATCGGTCTATGTTCTTCCCCTCTTGCAGTATTTGGAACTTCAGGTACTGGAATGATTATAGATTTCTTAAGACTATCTGGAAAAATCCCACTTTCTAATGACTTATTGATAATATTGGTGAAATAGAAAAAGGAATTATCTCTGAGCTACTGTCCATTGAGGATTTGTATAATTGCATATGGGTATATTAAACAAAATACGACAGAAAAAAAGCAGTCCCCAATGGTATTCGATACCAAGACCTTTCGCATCGGGATCCGAAACCGCCTACGCTAGCAACTAAGCTACCTAGACATGGAACATTTGTAAAGTTATTGAGTTACTTGAAATGATGTTTGAATTATTACCTAACCTGTTGGTAGGTTCGAGAATTCGAGAATGTCCATGAAGGTTCAATCACCAGACTCCTAAACTACATGTAAATCGCAATTTTTTTCAAAAAATGAACATATTTATCGAAAAAATGACTTCGAGAATGTCCATGAAGGTTCGATTATTGGACTTCAAAACTGTATACAGATCGCAACAATTACTTAGAAAATATTTCAAGAAAATACCTGCGGGGCTTGGGGAAGGAGTAGCAAAATCAATTTAAAAAAAGTCCATTATGATGTCTTTGTTATTATGAAAGTCTTCTTGAACTAATAAAATATGTACAAAAAAACACGAATTTTCAAAATTCGGTGTGGGGGGCGAACCCCCCACACCCCCATTGGGCTCTGACATGTTTTGCTAGATAATTATAGCACCCGTCGGAATTTTCAGAAGTCGGCGCCTATGTACAGTAATATGTTTTTTAAGGCTGACTGCTATATGATAAGAACACACAGGAAGTGCATATTTTCATACTTTCAAGGTCATGTAGATTGTGTTCCTTGGAATAGTATTGTAACTTATAAGTTATATTAAAATAGTCTGATTCAAATTAGACATAGAGTTTTGTAATAAGTACCACTTTAATTTTATTATGTCTATTTTAAAGATGAAATGTATTTTTGTTTATACACTACAGTATTTCAATTTTTAGAATTGAGTTTGGGTTCTATTCTTGGCACGGGATTATTATTTCTCATTTTGGTATTCATGAGTAATACGGTATTTAGAAAATTCTATCAGTATAAATATTTGTTATCATTAAAAAAAAGTGCAATTTTTTACATTAAGAAAGTATGGAAAAGTGTTCACCTCTTTGGAGGATAAGTCACTTAGAAATAAATAATAAAATTAGGTTTATTTATGTTTTATTTACAGAAGATTCCTTGGACAATTATATCATTGCCATATTTTACCATCCCAACACAGTAGTTGCACGCAAGCACATGTATACATACGGTTCAACCTAGTTTTAATAAAAGTGTTATTTCAATCTGGCGATCAACTTCAAACAACAAAATGACAAATTTGAAAATAGGCCTACATTAAAATGTTGAGCATGGTACACACAGAGATACCAGACAACAATCGTTGACTGACTTGACCAACCAAATTGGATTGTTGACTTGCATTTACACGAATCGCGATTCAAAGGCAGTCGGTAAACATCAGTTTTGCTCAGTATAGATGAAGTAGCCGGCCAATTGTAAGTGAAATTACAATTAAAATATGATATGTTTTGTTGAAGTTAGAAGCTGACGACGGACGTGACGTCATACATTTATTGCGATCTCACTAGTTGTCTACTACTAGTCGGCTGATCGAGTTGACAATTTTAAGAGCTCTCGCAATCCTCACCAACCCGACTCCCGCCAACAGCGATCAAATTTATGTGACGTTCAAACGACCAAGTTTCCGGTAGTTAGTCAAGCTTATCGGCGATTGTGACGGTTGAAGTTGTCCGTGTGTAACCCGCTTTAGAATCGCTCGAATAATACATTTGGATATAAACACTAGACTTAGGTACTTTCAAATTATCAATTTTAAAAGTTTACTCATGTTTAAAAATTCAAGTTGGTGAGAGTACTAGAAACTTACCACCAAGGGACAATACATAATAAAAAGTTACAATAATTTCTGGCACTAATAGGCCTACTATTAAATAAATAAAAAATTTAACTCAAATAAAGGAGAAGGATCTATACTTTAATTTTACAATATCAGCTTTGGTGGAAAGTAACATTTACATTCTCATTACACATTTCAATGTCGACTATTATTGAGTAACGTCTTGCCTGCCTAGATAGTTTAGTAACTATCTTACATTATAATTTTCAATTTATAATACGTACACGCAATGTACAAATAATAACTGGCGATATGCAGCTGAATTTGATTGCATAATTAATGTAAAGGTCTACAAAAATGTAAGGTACTAGCAGTAGGACTGAAGACACGGAACATTTTGTCTCGCAAACATACATGAAACATATTTATTTTAAAAGTTAAAACACTGACTTAATTCATGTAAAAGTATTAAAATTCAAAAGTTTTCATTGTTGCTTTTAATTACATCTAGAATGACACTTATAATCAGAAATCACTTGGACCTTATAATGGTAGACATACTCAACATCACAGTCTACAGGCCATTGGAAAGTCATGGCTTGGTGTGAGAGTATATACTGTAGTAGTCTCTGAAGCTAGATCATATATTAAGATGAACTTTTTTCTCTGGGGGAAAAGTTCAAGTCAGGGGGATTTTACGGATACAGTACAAATGATGATAAACGTTAACAGTGCAAGATACCGAATTAATAAATACGTTACAAGTTGCTGATACTGTAACATTATAGTCCAAAATGCTAACGAGTAATATTTTATGAAAGATTAAAAACACACGGAAAGATTAAAGGTTGATTCCTCAATAAACAGATATATTTGCCAACTACTGTACTCAGTGTACTGTACTTTTACTTCACCATGGATTGTGAAATACAAATAACATGTAACTCAACTTCCAAGGGAATGTTTATTATGGCTCGACAATGTTTTAGAAGATACTTCTCTCGGATGATATAAAGTACTTTCACTTGAATATTTTCAAACAAAAAGTAATTATTTGTGTTGGCACTAAAAATATTCAGCTGTGGCTCGAACCCCTTAAGGAAGTAAGGGTAGTCGCTTCATCCTAGCTTACGTAAGAACAGGTAGACAATATGCTTGCAACATTTGTTTTTACCACTTGGCCATCCCCATCACTATAAAATATATATTTCCCACAAATTGCATACTTGTTTGTTGTTTCATAAATGGTAATTGCAATTGGTTTATACTTTAGACATCGGAGATAGGAGAAGGAAGGGAAGTAAGTTTGGATTTAACCGAAACTCACTTGATTTTTACTCTTTAAAATATACTGATCATTCACTAAACAATAAACATCATACGGTCATACCTGTAGGGTCAACTGTTTTTTGTAACTGATTCAGGAAGTGGGCTTTCAGGGCCTTTATTCTATAACAGGAAACGAAATCAAAGCGAGACGAAAGTGTCAGAGCCCATATTATACACTGTGTTAAAGTATACTAATTCATCAAAACAGAACGGGAGATTGGCAGCTTAATTTTGTTATGGAATATAGAATTAGGGCCCTCTTATTTCTAAATTACTCTCCATTCACTTAAATTAGTCTACGTACAAATAAATAGTTGAACCGAAGCATAACATTATCCGATTTAGGATATTCAAGAAAAAAGGGGTCGACACCTCTAATGAAAAATAATAGTACTGTAGCAGGTAACATACGACAAATGTTACAATCAAATAGGCTCAAATAGGCCCTTGTTTTATTATTTGTTACTTAGTGATGACGTTCATCTAAAAATCTCGCATTGGTAAGTTGCCGGCGTATATCGTTCTATCCGAATTCAAGTTTCCCAAATAGTAGATAATTCATTTATAAACATTTGCACCAAGGACGGAATGTAATAATTTCTGTCTCCATCGTAAATTTAAACATTTGTAAGCTGACTTGGGCTGACCTGATAAGAGCTGACTTGTATTTATTAAAGTAGGTTGAAATATCATTTGAAATATCATCTTATAATATGTACATATGATAACTAAAGTATGTCCACATTTCTGTACATTTTCAAATCATGTACTACTGACAATACGTAGGGCTTACGTGTCGTATGGCACTATATCGAGTCCTAAAGCTGCTTACAACTGACATCACTCATTGATGCTTGATATCGTCAAGAAGGCTGTCGCCAATGACATCAAAATTTTCACCAATGACATTGGCATCTCGAATGACCTTATTCATGGCATTTTAGATTCGAGTAACATACATGAACATATCAACATACATTTACCCAAGGGTGGTTTTGACCTTTCATATCATCTTGGAACCAAGTTTCATGGGTCCAGCGTTTCCTCGAGTAACCCGACGTGCCTCTAACTCTTTCTGACGTTGTAGTTTCTTTTCTTCACGCTTTTTACGTGCCTCTTCTAACCGGTTTGAACCTAAAAAAGATTTGTTAGATTTTATTGTGAGTCAAGAAGGAGCATATATTCAAAATGAAACTGATCATTCCTGTGGTTAATTACATGTCAAGTTCAGTACGAGCATGTGATCACAATTTTCAATTATGTATTGATTTATTACTTTGGTAACAAAATAAAATGGAAATAAAAATTGATATTTCAAGAACTACGATTGTGAGAACATAATTAATGGCGTAAAGCTTGAATTCTTGGGCTCACAATTAATGCTAAAGCGAACACGCAAATGAAACAAAATCGCTTGCTAGTTCAAATTATTTCAGTTGGCACACAGGCAACAAGGCAGTTATCACTGATCACTGTTTCAGTTTAATTTAATTATTCATCAGTCATCTACAGTTTAATATAGTTTATAAATGTGCAAACTCTGGCAATACTGTACATATTTTTCTTGTCTCAAAAACAGTCGTTTTTGCAATTTTTTTTTACTTTCCCCTTGAAAAGTCAGGTCAGGGATACAGTAGGCCTACTGTAATTTAACCCAAAGAATACATAATCAGTTCTTACAAAAGCATATTCAACAAACTTACAAAAAAAGATTTATTCACACAAATCTTTAGTGTAAAGTTCAAACATATTTCATGAGTTCTTACCTTCAGTTGTATCTACAGGCTCCCATTCGTTCTCATCCCAACCAGTTCGAGGTTTAGCAGTTTGAGCATCACCCTGTCAAGCCACAGAAGAAACACGGATATTGTTCAAAGAATGGAGACACACTTGTAAGGCAAGAAAATGAAGAAAGCATATTTGGTAAGGATCAGCTTTCTGCTTACTAAATGCCAATAATCTATAGATTTTTTCAATCGTGCTTAACGGCTCAACTAGCTTGGTTATACGGGGGAACGGAGCCTGAGTTTCAATATGGAAATATCATTTAAAACCAACGGCCATAGTTTCAATATGCTAGCATACTAACCCTCACTGTTGGTTTGCTTGTGATTCCTGCAAAGTCATCCTTGTTCGAGTCCCCCCAGTTATACGAGCTGATTGTCTTTGCGCGGGGGTCATCGATCGGAGCAAAGTCCGACGCATTCCAACTTTCCGCGGCTGGACTAACAGAATCCTCCTGGACCTCAGGGAGTACCTCCTTCAACAAGAACCAGGACATTTGACAACTGGCAACGTATACACCCATTCAACTCACAAATCAGGAACACAAGTAATCCATATAAATATCTAGTAGGCCTAGGCCTATTAAGGCTATTATTAATATATAGGCCTACCAATAAATAGTAGGGATGCCACCGATCATCAGACATTACACATAACTGAACAATATGGATAAACCATAATGCTGTAGCAGTAATAGAATCAATCTATTCAAGATGATCATTACCATATTGCGCCGAATATAAGCCCACCCCGAATATAAGCCGAACGACAAACTTTTAGATCAACAATTGAAAAAAGCGTTTCTCTCCTTTTCCATGTAAATCATCACTCTTCCGAGTTAGAATTTAGTCAATTTCGTATTGCGCGCGTGAGGAAGCTACGCCAACTGCGTGTGAGAAACCGTTGAGAGGGTCCTCTCGATCGTGTTTAGTCGGCTAGTGCCGATGACGCGCGATCGTCATATGACCCGCTTACTCGTCAAGGTCCGACAAGACAATGCCGCAAACAGCTCAACGTGCCTATGTTCATTACTATGCGGCAAATAAAAATTATGGAAATTGGGAAAATCATGCTTCTTCATGATAAAACATTTATTAAACGTATTTTTAGTGCAATATTTTGCAGTTTCAAGTTGATTCCGTTGTTGAGAGTGTGCATGTGTAGTACGCCCAATTATATATAGTGGAAAACGTGTTTTTGACCGACTTTAGGACGTGATCCGCATATAAGCCAAGGGTGACTTTTATACTCGCAATTTCGAGAAAAACCCTCGGCTTATATTCGGGACAATACAGTACTATTACTAGTATTTACAGTGAAATCTCTATGCATCGTTCCCGGATCCATCGTTTTCCTGCTTCGATCGTTCATTTCTTCACACCCCACTCCCATATCCCATTTCCCATCTTCCCATCCCATTTTCCTGGATGGATCGTTTTCCTGCATGGATGGTTTTATTTTCCTGGTTTCTTGAAAAACGATGGATAGACGTTTCACTGTATTCAAGTTCGAATTAACAAGGGTTTAATGTATTCAATTATTTTCTATTAATTTCTCACTATTTTCTTCAAAAATATAGATTTCTAGGTCTATTGAACGCAAGAATTTAATAGCCTACGATACAAGTCTATATTACACACGTTATTTTTATATGTACTGTATTCTTAAAATATACATTTGCAAGAAAAAATTCACCATTTTCTTTCATCTTTCCCAAACTAACGTAATCCACTCACCCCTTCCTCTTCCAGACTGCCCCACTCTTCCGTGTCCCAGCCGTCGGTGCCCTTGGGAGGTCCGGGTTTCGTGCGGCCCGGTGCCAACGAACCGCCTGGAGCGTCCATATCGCCCCAATTCTCTGACTCCCAAGTCTCGTCGTAGTCGGACACAGACACGTCGCCCTTGCTCCCCTCCTGTTCCAGCGACGTCATTGACGTCACACTCGACGTTGTCGTGGATATACTGCTGCTGGATGGTTGCTCTGAAAAACAAACAATGACCTTTGATCATTCAACAATGATGCGTTCATAATCATAATCAAATAACTATGGTCACAGACAGTGACCTGATGTCATGATTCACTTTTTTACATTTAAAATAATTAGAATGGGGTGGTAAGTTTGCCCTTGTGGTGCCCCCCTACTTTTGTCCATACCAGTAGCCTTAACTGGGGAACAATGATTCTGTATCAAGTTTTGATGTTGATAAAAAAAAAACGATAGGCCTACCATCGACTGTAGATCAAGTTACTTTCACACTTTCACACAAGTCACATAATTTTTATGGCAGAACGAAACTGGGTACCGCTGCACACTTTTACTTGCCTATACCTGGAAATACTGATATAACTGGAGGGGGAATGTTACTAGTACAAAATTTCTCCAAACATTGTTGAACCAAATTCAACACATTATTCTGATTATTCATTATTATTAATTAAAATAACTAATAGTAGCACCACAATCGAGAATAGATTAGCGCTTGTATCAGATGATAGCATCTCTACAGGGTGAGGGAGTAAGAGTGGGGATCAGTTTTGATTTAAAATGACGTGACATGTCTCGAAGAATATCGTCCGTGGAATGACTCACCAAGAGATCCCGGTTTACTGAGTGTTTTGATGGCGAGCGGTGTTATCGACTTGACGGTATCAGACTGGCTGCGATAGAACTTGGCCGTCACCGCGGTTACGGCCCATCCTGCCCACGTGGCAGCTGCATTGGACAAGCTCGGTGTAGCTGTATGCACGTCAGCCTCTGAAATAACATTCAGCTTACAGTGTCAACCCTCGATGACTAGAATACCACTCAAATCTTTACGAACGGGTCGGCTTTCAAGAAATAAGGCAAATTCAATTGTTTGCTTAGTCAATCGAGTGCCGAGGGCAACAAGTGTATTTTGTCAACAAATACTACAGTCTTGAGAATTTGCAGCATTAAGGGTTGCATTCCTGGGGTTCTGCTAAAGTGAGCAGGCAAACAAAAAGAAACCACCTTGTGGTGAATTGTGTGACAGCGAGGTTAGTACATATATTTGATCGAAATTCTGTACTGGCATTAACCTAGCTCATTTTTCAACAAACAAAATATAAATAAATTAAAGTAATATTGAAACATTACAGATGTGAGAGCTCAAGGTGTTGGAAGCTCAAACGCCAGCAGACGCCTGCGACCGCTTAATTTAGCAGCTTACCCATTGATTCTCTGAGACTTGGATCCTCGGAAACTTTTTCAAGTTTGCCGAGGAATCCTTTGAGTGTTCGAAAGGCGCTGTCTCGAACGGTTTTCTCAGAATCGGTTGTCAGTTGGCAAAGCGCCGGTAAAATACGCATTGCCACCTCTGATAGAAGGAAGTACTGTTGTGTAGCTGCAAGTGCTAGAATGCCTGTAAAACAAGACAGAAAAAATTCAACAAGCATTACAATTTTTAAATTATTTCGTAATCTTTTTGCATCGATAGAACTAGGCTAGAATAATGCAGACACATTTTTTGTACGATTAGGACTGAAAAATAAAATTTCATTGTTTAAAAAAATCAGGTTGTTAGATGAGCGATATAGACTGTGAAGATTCCATTTTGCATACCGGTACTAAAAAGAATTGCTCTGCTTATTAGGAATTATTTCAAATTTTTGTTAAGTGCTCTATATAGACCTAATGAAAAAAAAAATCATCAGCACCAACAAAACTGCAGCTTTATACCACAATACGATAGATCTGTACAAGTTTGGAATAGAATCTGGTAGTCCACTTTCAAAGTTATGACTTCTAAACAATCGTGTGAGAAATGAAAATCTTCGTCATCGTTTATTTCCCCTAGTCTCACCTGCACTTCTCGACGGTGGAAAAGGATCTCGCATTGCTCGAATAAAGGCTGATATTAATACTTTCTGCCGTATCTGCGGATGTAAATGTTGAGCTATCTTTCCTAAGCACACAGTCGTATTGGTGCGAATGCCTCCCTGGAAACGAGAAAGATGCAATAGGAGAATAACTACAAAGTCACCATCAATAGAACGTATATATACACTTACATTAAATCATTTGAAGCAATAAAAACTGTACTGGATGGGAGGAACTGAACAATAGAGTCAGGAAGGAGTTGCAGAGAGGTAGGGGAGGAGATGCATTGATGTAGATATGGAGAATGATGGATTCATTCAGACGCAAGGTTTTGGAACAAAATCGAGACTGTGAAGAGAACGGTAGATTTCAAGAACATGTTCCACGAGTCTAAAGAGATGTAGGCCTATCAAAGTTATCTGGAGAGTCATGCCATCGTGCATCAAGTGCATCTACTAGAATATATATATAACTAAGCTACAAAAATGCTACATACCTGATCATCTTTGGACTGCAATCTTGCAAAATGTTTCAAAACTTCCACATTGAGATTGTTGTAGTTCAACTTCGGTGCGAGATAAATCACAGACTGGAAGATGAGAAAGTAAAACAAAATATTACGCCCAATGAAATCTAGTGAAATTGGAGAAGTTTAATAAGGGACGTAATAATGAAAATTAACGATGTGAAATGTAAAACAAGTTGAAAAACCTACCTTGACAGTTTGCTCTCGAATGGTGGCATTTGTGTCAAAGAAGCCATGAGCTATTTGAGGGTAGATCTGGTCATTCACGGTATCAGCTTTCATATGGCCTGTAAAGTATAATTTTATTGAGTATGTTTGATTGTAATTTCATTATGTATTATAGTAACCATTACCACCTGTTCAGTTTTATGAATAATCTGTAATGAATAAATAAAATATGTGAATATGTAAATAACTGAATATGTAAAACAAACTTCAGAATGGGCACGCACAAAATACGAAATCAATTGTTTACACAGTAAATCACCAGCCGATTTCAGTAGGCTATATGTAATTAACTAATTATTAGAGGTGCAAGTTTCGAGTTCAAGTTCGAAAAAAAAAATAGACTCTAGGTTTAGAGCTGTGCGAGCAGGCCTTTTATTAGTTCGAGCGAGTTCGAGCGAGCATAGAGGTTTTTGCTTGAATTTCGAGCAAATTTCGAGCGAGCACACACTTTAAAAATAGGTGTCCGAGCAGTTTTTTTTCGAGCGAGTTCGAGCGAGCAAGTAAATTTGCTTGAATTTTAAGTGAAGATTCAGGCAATAAAATAGGCATACATTTTTTTGCTTGTGCGCAAAACTTTAATCAAGAATAGATTAATTTTTTCAAACAAATGTTTTGCAAGCAATGTAGACCTATATGTGCATAAGTAAGTTGAGGAATAAAGCAAGGTAAGTAACACATTGGCTTCATAAACAATCAAACTTTACTTTACTTCTATGTACAGTGTACACTTATAATCTCCATCTCACCCACAGGATTGGCCAGAGGTGTAGGTGAAGGCACAGAAGATGTAGAAGGCCCATTAAATCCCATTAAATCATCTTCATAATCACTATTCATTCTTAATTAAATTGTAGCTTGTACTAATCTCAAGAAGCACAATAGGAAACACAAGACTGAGCAAAAGTGAGTGTTCGAATTTCAAACACGAAAAGATGTACTGTACTTTTGAAAATAGGTTTTCGCCGATTGGTGGGGTAGAAGTGGGATCAGAAATTCGTAATTTATCACGGCCGATACGCTCGTTCACGAGCGATCAGAGCGCAAAAAATGTTCGAGATTTTTTTTCTCAGGTTGGTAGTATACAATACGTCATAACTCTAGGCGGGATCAACATGGCAACCTAACCTAAAAAGTTGAAACATCGCGATTTGTCAAGTTCAGTGATTTTATTCTCGAAAAACGTTCGAGACCCGAAATTTCGAGCAAATCTCTCAGCCTATTCGAGTCCAGTTCGAGCACAATCTCTGCTCGAACTCGACTCGAAATTTCGAGTCTCGCACAGGCCTACCTAGGTTCTATTACGCTATCAATTATTGAGTTTTCGATTGGTTTTGAGTGAAGTACAACTTACTATAGAGCAACCATTTTCAACACGCCGTACGTTTAGTACACGCCGCTCAATTACAAAACTGAAAAACCCAGCGATGCATAAATGAAGCTAAGTAGATAGTAATTTGCGTTGTAGTCACCTATAAAGTGTTCAAGCTGTTGTAAAAGTCGTATTCGAGTAGCCCGGTCATTTGAACTAAAAAGTTTAACCACACACGGAACTATCTTCTTCTGGTAATCAGCCTCATCCAATAATCGACCCAACTGGAAATAAATTACATTTCATAAGTCAAGTGGCTATTTCCACCCATACTTGCAGGTTGTACATTATTATTATATTATATTCAATTCAAATAGTTAATTTTACCTTAGATTAGATTTACCTTTACCTTACCTTAAATTAGGTTAGTTTTAGGTGAGAATAACGAGAAAATTAGGTCCCGACACGGGATTTACTAATATCTAGACTAGGCTAGACGCAAAACGTAGCACGGGCATCGTTGAGTCGGTGAAGCCGAGCTGGTATGAGCGGGGTTGAAATGAGGCAAGAAACCACGTGACACGGAGAGAGGCAGCAGACTAGCGAAGTTATACATAGCGATCACCGCATAACACCGTTTTATTTTTATCCTCTGAGGATATTGAATACAAGAATGTGGTTATAAGTCACACGAAACGATGCAGAAATATATACTGAATTACTGATTATCATAAAGTATATTTCTCAGTTGAGTTGCCATATCAGTCATAACAATCAATGAATGAAGTCATTTATTTGGTCTGACTTGGAGCTTTCCCATAAAGATATGTAACGAAACATTCCCAGTCAGACTGCTGGCACCGAAGCACGTGACTTACTCCCACCCCGCAGACCCCATGCCAGCAAGCATGATGGCTTCATCTATGCTCCCTCCACTAGTTTTCAAGTTCGATGGTCTAAATACAATACAGAAGTGGTGTTTTTACCTTGAACATTGGGGCAAGTACAGCTGAGCCCGCCTCACCGTATTCGAATGCAGTTATCAACTGCGGAAGAATCTTGTGTTTACAGACGTTGTCAGGAAAGTTGTCTAATTGAGCCGTGATCGAGCTAAAGAATTTATTCTTCTCGTTCTTATCTTTGATCTGCATTTCTTCAAGAAAGAGCAGAGCATCTACGAGGTCGTTCTTGAAATAACCGCCTGGCTTTCGACACCGAGTGATAATGTCGGCGGGATTTGGTCTTGAGCCCGGATTGGCTCCAACGAGCTCGCAATAGACAGAACCAATCTGTTTAGGAATCTAAAAAAACAGAAAGACGAACTTAATGTTTTTTTATTCTACAAGCTTCAAACACAAACAATACTACCAGAATAGTCTGTTGCAATCGAGTGTCCCCTTTCTAGTTTTTAGTTTACTAGGCCTACAGTAATACATCACAATTTCTGGCATTAGTTCTTTAGCACAAACTAGGAGATCGCTACACACACGTTCTTAGACGAGCGAGAGGTTAATATAGAACAAAGTAAAATAAGAAAAATATACATTCTATCTTCAGACTCAACAACTACACGCCATATTGTTTTGACCTGTTGAGCATATTAATCATAGGTCTACCTGGAAATATACACCAATTCAAATTTGACTTTACATAAAATGAATGTTTTCATTCTTATACCAAAAAGACTTGTCAGATTGATAAATTTAATATTCAAAGATTATTTCTCAAATTTTGTTTTACAGGGTTATTCTTACAGTTATCGGGAAGATTTGAGAATTGTTTGAGTGACCTGCTACTTAGTACTTACATTAGCCAATTCTTTAAGAGAAGCTTGCTGTGGTAGTACACCATTGAAGGTTTCCCATATAAGGCATCCAAGACCCCACATATCTGTAGAACTGAAACAGAATGAACGTAAATAAGAAGCACTGATTGGTCTATACTCTTTAGTTACCATAATGCAAGGAATACAGTCATAACACAATGACTATATCTATAAAATCAAGTTAGCCTATGCTTGAATATTTGGAACACAAAAATAATTTGTAATTCTTACTTATTTATTTACGTTGCATTCAACGATGCAGTCTAGTGATAACTAAGATCTATTGGCGTCGTTGAATGATGAACAAGGTTAAGGGAAGATGAGGTGAAAGGTTAGTTTATTAGGTGTTTTGGGACTGTGGCAAGAAAGCGTTCGGGGCCGGCTCTTAGGGCACCATCCCAGAATTCATGTCAATTACGAAAGGAAACACAAAAAACACATGGTTGACCAAGGCAGGAAGATATCCCCAGTCTCCCCAGAATGGATGCGCTAGTGTCTGATCCACACTTCTTAGTACAGTAAACCCTCGTTAATCCCAAATGGAAGGGACCCCGGAAAAATTAATTTCGATTTATAAGAATTCGGATTAACTAAACAGTCATTTTTCCCGCTTAGAATACCGTATTTACACGCACATAAGACGCACCGGCTTATAAGACGCACCCCTACTTTTCAGGTTCTATTTTTGGAAACCTTTTTGTTTACTTATATAAGATGCAGTATCATATTCCCAATATTTCTGGTCATAAACATGATTCAGGAGACCTTGTAACCACAAAAGAAGGTTCCAGTCCCTTTCCCTACACCAGACCCACTCTATTGGACAATAAACAATATTGATAATATATGTCTTCCAAGTTTAGATTAATTTTTATCCATCCTGTACTATTGAAAGAGTAGCCCCCTATAGACTCAGTTATCACCCATAGCACACTTCCAGGCAAGCATTGTTGATTGATGATAAACAGATGTGTCAAAGTGTTTGTCTTGGTATTCAGTGTAACATGATCCCCAGTCTGACCTCCTGACCTCTAATGGAGGAAAAGGCATAAGGATATTTTATGAGTATGTTTGTTGTCATTTGTTGACACATTTACCACAATATTATATCCCGACAATTGACTATTGGGGGGTCTGCCCTATGCTTTTATATCGACGAGGGTCGTGCATACAATCTGACGACGATTGTGGGTTCGCCCTATGCTTTAACACTGGACAACCGGCAGTGTTTCACGGGAACTGTTTTTGCGATGTTTTTACATCAGAGAAAAACAGTTTTCAGCGAGTGAGCGCACATAAATATATCGCAAAATGTGACAGTTTTTTCGTCACTTACCTTTATAAGACGCATGTGACTTTTTGATGACTTGAAAATGGAAAAAAAAGTGCGTCTTATATGCGTGTAAATAGGGTATAGTCAATTTCATATTGCGCGCTCGAGGAAGCTATGTCACCGGCTAAGACTACGTAATAGATTCATTGCTAAGGGCTTCGCTGATCGTGTATACTCGGCTATCGCCGTGACACGCGATCCTCATATGGCCCGTTTCTATTGGCGCTTGGCCCTCCCGAGTCGGGAGAACGAGTATTCCGAGCTCAAACTTTGTCAAGGTCCACTGCACTCGGTCGGATGGCACACACAAAGCATTGAACAGCTGAGCTGCTTTGATCTTTTGTTACGCGTCGAATAAAACCGATGGAAATTGGGAAAATAATGATAAATTGAAGGAATTTACTCAAACTATTTCAGATTAGCCAATCCGAAATCAGTGTTAAAGCAATTCAAGGGACGAAATATTAGTTCGAATTACGGTTTAGTTGAAATTCGGATCAATCAAATTAATTAACATTGAAATGCCTATAACTTCAGCCGGGGGCTGATTTCAAGTTCGAAATACGTCAAATTTTGGATTAACGAGGGTTTACTGTATACTTAATGACTTCTTTCATTGAATATAATTTCAGTTTTGTTCGATACGTTGGGTTTATTTACATTTGTTAATACCGTATACCAAGTTACCATTTTGTAATGTGTCTTTGTTTACTGGTGTCTGTCTTCTCTGGTGGATCGTATTTATCGAGCAGTGGCAGAATCTTGATGGGAAGTCCAGCGCCTTCCGCAGCCACGTACTCCACTCCTCCCAACTTCCACTCCCCGGCAGTGTTGACAAACACCGACGATAAGCACACGTTGTTGTGTCGCAGGTTACCGTCATTATTCAAGAAACTTAATGCTCGCTACAACAGAAAAATAACAAATCAATTTATAAATACACAAAATGAGAAATAGTTTTCAAATGGATCTAAAAAACCAAAATAATAAATAATGGTGATGTAGTTGAGTGAAGCCTGCGCATGTATAATTCCTTACGTGTGGGCTAGGGTAACTAAACGAAAAAGAACAATTAGTACAATTCCAGCAGACAAACATACGAAATTTGTATTGACAATAAAAAAAATAGTAGGCTACTGTAATATTAAGGAGGGTATAATATGATAAAATCTATATTTCTCTCTCTGTAAGGGCTATTGGTTACGGCTGATCGAGTCTCAAAATTTCGAGTCAAATCAAGACTTGAACTCGAATTATTATTGAAACTTCAGTCTTGAAGGACGAAAAAACTCGAACCTTCAAGTTATTTTGTGTCTCGAACTACTTCAAGTTCCGTAGATTTTAGAACTATTCATGGGACCCATAAAGTCCTAAAAGTTGTCCTGAAAAAATAGTAAACTGGATCAACAACTTGGATCAACTGGTAGTAAAACGGATAGTTTTGGCATAAGGAAATAGGTATAAGTAGGTCCTATTGGTAGGCCCTATAAGGAAAATAATCATCTTGTTAAATAATGTTCTTAGGTGTAGGATAAATAGCATTACGGTAATTACCGGTAATAATAATAAAAAAGCAGACAACTATACATACCGTAATCTGAAATATCCCCCAGGCAATATATAGATCTCGTTGATGTCCTTCCTTCGACAGTTGAGTTAAGTGCGTTCGTAAAGGCTCCACATACTCGGTGGCAAGATAAATTACTTTTTCAGTCTAAGAAAAAACAAACAATTTCATTTTGGTATTACAATGAGCACAATCAGAATGAGCATTTTCATCATGTATCAATATTTTTTTTGTTTGGTGAACGGAGGACCCCAGCAACAGCTAGGTTTATTTGGGGGTACGTATGAGCAGGTGATAATGAAACGATGATGTGAAGATAAGTGAAGGGACTTTTTTAAAATCGCATGCCTCCTACAAGACTCAAACCCACGCCCAAATGGTGACTGAAGTTTGTAAAGCAGTGCCTTAGCTGACTGAGCTATAGAGGGAGGCTTCATCATAATTATATCAATCCACAAGCTGAAATAAAAATGAACATATCCACTCTTGTCAAGTTGCGAGAATCAATGTATTCCAGGCAGAATAGAATAGATGGATTTAAAAATCATGACATTATCAAGATTTATAGATACTTACATACAGAGAGTGCCATTAGGTGAACTTTATAAAAGAAAATATTTGTAATAAATGGACATAGGCCATCTACTATATATTATGCCAATAGGTATAAATTCCACATGCAAACATTTAGTTTTTGAGGCTATTTTCAGATTTCTTTTAAGATGGTAGCCTAATATGGTATGAAATTTATAAACTATGGATCTAGAACTACTTGTCGTTCTTATACTGGTTCTGTTGATTTTTACTAGAATTTCTACACACCGGCACATGCAGCGCAGTGGTTAACGCGCTCGCTTCATGTGATCCGGGAGGCGAGGGGAATTCCGAACCCAGTTCGATCCCCGCCGCCGACCATCTTTACAGGGGTTTTCATGGTTTCCCTTTGTAGTCTAGGCTAATGCCGGGATGGTTCCTACAATAAGTCGGCCATGACCGGTTCCTTCCCACTATCCTTCTCATTACCCAAGAACCTTCATCTCATCATCCCATCATCTCATTAATCATCCATTCAATGCCATTAGATCTCAGTTATCATAACAGTGCGTCGTTAAACCCAATATATGAAAAAAAAAAATCTACACATTTTTCAATTGTGATCAATTGGCCTGCAGCTAATACCTAATACAAATAATGTTGTTCTATAGTGGGCCCCCCTAATAATAATATGAATTTATTCACATGATATATGTAATGGTTGATCTATTCTTTCTGTGAAATTCAGGAACATTTCACATGGAAATGATCTTAGGAAATCTGCACATGCTGTCTCGTTATTTCAGTAAATTGTATAGGCACTTATTTATAACGTTTAAAAATGAGCACACACACATAGAAGATAACTGATTACAATAAGAATGGTGTAAATTAATGGCTGATAGTGAGTTGGTGGACAAAATAAAAAATCAGTCATCCTTAACAAATACCACAACCATCTCCTAGAGTTGCTGTTTACGTACTGCCTTCTCTCTTCTCAATATGGCTGAATGAAGGCCTTTTCTGTTTACCAATTTATAAATGCGCTACACAAGCTAATAACTAGTAAACTCTCAACTATATATTATACATAGGAATTATAGAGAGATACATACCTCTAAACTATCCAAGTACGTTAGAATACTGGGGTGTCTCAAGGTTTTAAGCCGTTTCACTGCAGCTTTTGCTATGTCAAATTGTGTTTCACTGCCATTTCTCATATCAAACACAAATACCGATATCTCTTCGCCCGTTACCTAAAACAGAAAAGATTATGGTACCGTACACGCAAACCAGACTTGAATAATTGCACAGAACTTTGGAAGTCATTAGGTACATGCATTCAGAAGGCACTCTGAAGAGTCGTCAACATTTTAAATATAATTCAGGTGGAGAGCCTATTTTCCATTTAACCGATTCATGACTAAATAATCTCGAAAGAATGCTTGAACAGATTGTTTCATATTGGGAATAGGGAATCACTCAACAATGAGCAAACAATAATAACTGATTGAAAAGGAAACACATTTCATAGTTTTTCTTAAAATTGGCAATAAACGAGGCTTAAAATACGTGAATTCTCATGAATGTAAGTTTTTTTATGTATTGGTTTTCAAAAATGCGTAATATGAGACAATAGTGTTCTAAATAGAGTCACCATTTACTCATACTGATAATAAAATATTTAGAACATGACTGTGTGGCTTCTTTGCTCATAAGTTTTGAACTCCAACATCATGTTTTCAGAAGTGACTCAGATTTATAGCAAAGGCCTAGACTAAAGAGATACAAAGAGAGTTACACCCAATGTTACATAAGGATTCATCCCACTCTTATCCCCACTCCTTTGTCCCTACCCTCTCCACATCCCTTGCGCTGTAGTACCGACAATCACCGCTACGAGTGCTCAGAAGCGTTTCGGCGACTGTGCTTCAGTCGACGGTAAGATAGATGTTTGCCTGGGTTGCCTGCCGAGTCCTCAACTTGACTGCTAGCAGCGCTCTAGGAATGTGTAGCGATGGTTGAAGTAACTTCAGGTAATAATGAAAGGGTTTTGAATCTCACGAAGTAACTTACATAAGACGTCTTGAGTAACTCTTTAGTCAATGCTTATAGCCTGTGTCTGACAAAATGATCATCTTCAGTACAAACATATTCATTTTTATAGACCTATGTACAGTGAAACCTCGACGCACTGTTCCTTCTTTGTTCTTGTTCCGTCCTTCTTCCATTACTCCATTCCATTACTTTCTTCCATTCCATTCCGATTTAATATTTTCTATTTGATTCGAAATTGAATGAAAATTGAAAATGTTGATATAATTTTATCTTTGGAATGATAAAAGTCGATATTGATATCGTTTGCAATAAGCCTATCCCCGCCTATTCACATTGAACGGCAACCCTTCCCAAAATAGATGTATGTCTATTTAACAACAATTTCATACAGTTAAGAGTTGAAGTGATTTTGATTTTTAAATTGTTTACACCTAGGCCTACAGACGCATGCAGTTGATAGGGTCAATGCGCAACTACGTGTGTTTCCGTGCACAAACACTTTGACATGCACGGTCATATTTTTGCTGCAAGCACGGCTACCAAGTTAGGGTGACCAGACGTCCCGGTTTTCCAGGGATTGTCATTGTTTTGAGTTTCCTGTCCTGGCGTCCCGAGAAATGTTCTCGGGACCAGCAAATGTCACGGTTTTTTAAAAATGGAAGAAATACGAATAGGCCTAACTGGGTATTTTTCATAGGGTACTCTGAAATTCATCAATATTCTCATAATTTATATAAATTTGTTTTCAATTTAAAAAACTGCAAATATTTTGCAAATCAATATTTAAATTGCACATCAAATTCAAATATGCCTAACTGTCTTTCTATCACTAACATGTGTGCGCTATATCCTCTTGAGTGTAAAGTTGTATACAAATGCAATTTCTTTATAGAAAAAAATATAGGTAGGCCTTTTCTCGATTTTATATGACTATAAAAAAAACTCAAAATAATACTAGAAGACTACTAATTCCACAAACTGTCCCTGCGGGGCTGTTGAGCCTCCCCCTTCCTTAATTCAATTGGAAATGAATGATTTTGAGTATTCACGTCTTGGCGTTGTACCGGATTTTCCTTTTTTGAATATGGTCACCCTAATCCAAGTGACCCTACTGAAGCACAGCGTATGCTGAATATACTGCGATTTAGCAGACTCCCTTGAGAACTAGATACAGATACGAGTGGCTTCGATGCCGGTGGCATTGTATAGCATTGTTGCACTGTGTATAGTTTGATATTGAAGCGATAGTTCGCTAGCAGCAAGTG
Organism: Brachyptera putata; assembly: GCA_907164805.1. Lineage (NCBI taxonomy): Eukaryota > Metazoa > Arthropoda > Insecta > Plecoptera > Taeniopterygidae > Brachyptera > Brachyptera putata. The sequence goes on along the minus strand of OU015462.1, from coordinate 41,758,041 downwards.
GAACTGGACGACGATTTTGTCCTCCCTGGAAATACTTCACTTGCACGACGTACGCCTACACCTTCTTTATATTACGCCCTATGATAAAGTCTGTTGGTATCACTACATCGTGGAGTAACTAACCAATTGGCTCTACTGGCGTTGTGATTGGAAAAAACAATTTAGAAGACACTGTTATCTACTTATTTCAACAAAGTGTTACATCACTTGAAAGAAGCCTTATTACAAGAAAATCCTTCCCCACTTCTGCTAGGCATAGGCCTACTCATCTTGGACACGTCCCTCCCACTTATACAATTTGGGCTTGACCGAAATGACCGAAAGCATACAAAATCAATGCCAAAAGGAACGTTACGAGTGAGGGCATTGATTTGTAAGTTTGGTGCGGGTGACTGACAGGAAATAGACACATGGCACTAAATATTAGTAACTTCATATTGTTTTGTTTACCTTTTTTTTCGCTTTATGTAAACTCCACACACTCGTACCCTCATTTCCTTGTACAGGCTCGCCAATTTCACATGGAAAGTCTTTTGAAGGATCACGAGAGAAAAATGACCACATTTTTCGTCCGGTTGAAGCTAATTTTCTTTAAATTACGTTACACAGAAATGTCACATTCGGCTAGGCCTACTTGACGTGCATAGTGCCAGCTGACGGTGACGTCAGGCTGACGTCAGGCACCGTCAAAAGTCCACAGCCTGCTTTGATTCAGCCGCTAGCTTCGCTAGATTAGTCTTGCTTGCGAACCTAGCGATACTTTTATCCGCCAATTCAAATAACATTACGTGGTTCGATAGATAGATTGTTTTATTTAGCATATTTCAGCTATTGGCGCATTACAGTAAATAATAATACATGATGATAAAATATAATTAGATGAGCGTAGCGAAGATTTTCACTGAACTCTTACGGAACTTGGTCTGTGCGTTTTTTTTTTGTTTGTTTGTAAACACTGCACAGGTCGCAGGGTTTGACCGATCGACATGAAACTTTTTTTTATATGCAAACTTATCCAACTTAGAACTGTGTAGTTTTGAGGTCTAATCGGTTGGACCATTTTTGAGAAACATTATTTAGAAGTTTCTAAATACCCCATAAGATTTGGCTGAGCGGAAAAAATTGAAAAATTAAATCTCTTCAATATGATTCAAATTTTCCACAAATGTGAACACAAGAATAATATACATGAATAGAAATTTGGTTTGATATTCGGACCAGCCGTTTTGGAGAAAATAATATAATAAATGTATTTTATTCATCGGAAAGATAGAAATATTAGTTAAAAAATGTTGCATTGTCTAAGTCACGGCTTTCTAGATTCATTGACATCGGATGAAGTTCATTTCAAATGATCAAGGTTTGTAGAGTTTTCGATTATACTTTATATAGACATCTCGCTCATCGTACAATGCACATCCTGCGTTTGCCTAGTAATAATAACATACAAAGGTACATAGGCAGGCCTACATGGGTATATAAGCAATGCAAAAGTATTTTAGCATTAATTTAGGAAAATGATGAGCTTGATTAACAATACAATATACACATCAAGAATTAATGATAATTAATAAACATTGGTGGAGAATTAGTTATAAAAAAATATAATATTGTAACATTAAATATAGGGCTACTACTTTACGGGAAACTCTATTCTGACAAACTTTGTACATTCTTTTCTAAACGAGCTTAAATTTGTAAGGTTTCTTACTTTTAATTCCAATTTATTATATAATCTAAATCCACAATAAAAGATGGATTTTTGGGTACTACTTTAATTTTTTCCATCTAAATATTATAACTTATTTGAGTTATCCAGTATTGTGACAATGGATATCACTTGAGTACCATATTTTATTGCTGAGATAATCAGGTGACTTATTTTGGGTCATTTTAAATATAAATATCAATACAAACAAAGCCACTCTTTGGCGGATTGTAAGCCATTGTAGTGCATCTACCATTTCTCTTATTGCTGTTAATTTATTGCAATGTAATACCACTCTCATTCCTCGACTTTGTAGTCGTTGTAATCTACTTAAGTCTTCACTATTTATATCCCACAGTAAAGTATTACAGTAGTCAAAGTGTGGTGCTATAATTGTTTTTTAAATTAGGAATCTAACCCATGATGAAAGAAAATAATTTACATTTACAAATTCTGGGCTCTCATTATTAATAACAATTTCATTTGAGGTTTCACACATTTTTCTCTGTATCGAGTTATTGCTTGTTGTGACCATCATGCACTTTGTTCTATTTACATTCAGTTTTAATTTGTTTACACTCAACCACTCATTTAGTTTTACCAATTCTTCATTCAACTTGTTACATATTTTATGGTAATCATACCCTGCTAGCGATATTAGAGTATCATCAGCAAACAAGTTAATAAATACACCATCCATACAAATGCTAATATCATTGATGTATAAAATAAAAAGAAGAGGGCCTAAAACCGAGCCCTGTGGAACTCCGTGAATATTTTCTACCTGTTCTGATACTTTATTGTTATACTTGGTATATTGCAGTCTATTTGTAAGATAGCTTTCAATCCATTTAATAACTGTACCTCTGAACCCATACGTCTTTAACTTTACTATTAATATCTTTCTGTCAATTGTCTCGAACGCTCTTTTGAAGTCTAGAAATATTGTAACTATTACTTTATTACTATCCAATTCGTTTTTCCACTTATCGATAAGTAGTTGTAGCGCCGTTTCACATGAGTAGGCCTAACCCTCTCTAAAACCCGATTGGTTACTGCAGATTATTTTATTCATGTCACAGTATTTTTTGATTTGCTTATACACTGCAGTTTCTAATACTTTTTCGTACACAGGAAGCATATTAATTGGTCGATGTTCCTCACCCATAATTGTATTTGGTACTTTTGGAACAGGGATAGTCATGGAAATTTTCCATTCACTAGGAAAAACTCCTTTTTTAATTGATAAGTTTATTGTATTCAATAGAGCGTTTCCAGTAGTACCAATCGTTCCTTTTAATAATATTGTGGAGACTCCCTCCTCTGTTCCCGACTTATTCTTTAGGTTCATTACTATTTCTTCGAGTTCCTTCAGATCTATTACTTTAAATTCTTTAAATACAACTTCTCTCTGTTCTGCTTTGTTCATTCGTATAATACTACTATTTCTATTGGTTGTATTATCTATGTTCAGTACAATGTCTGTAATACTATCTATAAAATATCTGTTGAAACTATCAGCACAGTTGGTTGAAACTTTACCTCCAAATGTTATTCCATCACTATTTACTTGCTTTTCATTCCCTAGCAAGCCTTTGAGTACTTTCCACATCATTCTGTTTCGAGTCGTTTCGTAGATTACTAATTTTGTTATCATAATATTTTCTTTTTTCCTCCTAATCATCCCAGTTAATACATTTCTATTTTCCCATATGTTTCCCATCGTTCATTTGTATTTATATTTTATATATATATATATATATATATATATATATATATATATATATATATATATATATATATATATGTATATATATATATATATATATATATATATATATATATATATATATATATATATATATATATATATATATATATATATATATATATATATATATATATATATATCTTTGAAAGTAACTCTTTGAAATTTTAAAATTGACTTCTAATACGATGACTGAGAAATGTGTGCATTAGTTTGATTCAATATAACTAGGAAAACGCCTTATATGCGTTGTGAGATGAGCTTAGAAGTATGGAAATGTAGAATTAAGAACATTTGGTCAGCTCAATGTACAATTGTACATATACAGGCCGTGGATCACTTCAAAGGTTTAAAAACCGCGGCTGTCTGTTGGTATATAAACCTTGGTTTCCAAACAATTATACCAGTGCCTTCTTCATATCCATCACAGATTTTAAACGTTTTAATTTATTGGTGACACTTGTTGCTCATATTTAATAGTTCCTTGATTGCTTTCTTAATTGCTTTTATTGATGTGTAAAAAAGTACCTTAAAAATGCGTTTTCTTCGTTATTTCACATCCGATTGTTCCATAAATCGCTTAAAATAGGTATGATAGATCTTTCCACACTCAGTATAAATTTGAGAGCTTTTGAAAAAAATAAAATTTCAAGTATTTCTCCCCTGGCCTATTCTTATGGGGAATTTCCATACTTTCCGAAAAATCCGTTTGACCGATTTTTCTGAAAAACAATCCCAACCTATTCTGGTATAACACCAATTTGTAAAAAAAGTTTCGAGTTGACTGAAACTTTTTCTTGACCTGTATGCCGCGTACAAAATTACACAAAAAAAAAAAAAAAAACATAAAAACCAAGCCCAAAATTTTTCGGTATATGGAATGAAAATTTTCGCTACGCTCATCTAATTATGGTAAAGATGGTTCAATCCTACATAATAAATAAATATACACACCAAAAAAGTAGAATATATTGCAACACTCATCAAATTGAACCATATTATTCATTACAAGATTTTATCCCCGTATAACCTAGCTGTTGGTGGGGACGTAAAGCAACATTAGAAGATTTTATCCACTACATAAGTAAGCTCATAAAAGATATTATACATATTTATTGCAAGATATATTTACTCATTAGACATTTGAAATTTAACAACTCAGTAGTTATCATAATATTTCGAACAAGAACAAGGAAACAATCATGGTACATATGTAGTCTACGTGATATATTATGCAATCACATGCAATTATGTATCACAGCCACTCAGAAAACACCCTCCTCGTAGCCCGATCCCGAAGGAAAGGGTGAACGATCATCGTGGACCAGGATTATCCTACAGGAGGATATTCCATGATCAGCCTCACGCTCAGAGGAGGGTGTTATACCTCATCATCATGGTTGTGTTGTTTCGATTTTTTGAGTCGAAATGTTCGAAGATTTACTACAGAAATGATCCTGTGAAGTAAAGTCTTAATGAATAATCCCGGCAGGTAAGCAAGCATGCATACTATTCAGCTGGTGCACTATTGAAACGTAGTAGGTATATTAGAGCTGGCACTATCTGGCGGCGAAAAATAACATTAGTTAAGAGCTGGACGAGCGACAGAGAGAGTGGGAGACTGAGAGAGAGAGAGAGAGAGAGATTGTGCGATCGAGCTCGTGAGATAGTAACCGAAGTTATATCTATAATTCTTCTTACATTTGATCAAATACGACAGAATTGTGTCGAATACGACAGAAGAAATAATAATATGAATAAATAAATAATAGGTAATAATTAGATATTCTGAAAATATATAATAATCATTTAATGACAAATATGTTGAAAATTTCCGTCATTTTTGCTGCGTTAATTTCAATAATACCATCATTAAAAACATTCATCTGCTTAAATAACCTTTATACACGATGAATTATTTAAAACTAATTCATCCAGTTTCTGGCAAATACTAATTACATGGTTTAATATCAATTTTTATGAGTTTAATTGAAACGCTACAAAATATTTATGTGACAAAAATGAACTGTCTGCTCGTTTATTGATTGCATCAATTCATATTAGGTTTAACAACCGTTAACAATGCCGGAATGGTTCCCCCATTATAGATCATGTCCGCTTCCTTGCCACTATCCTTCCCATTACCCAAGAAACCATCATCTCATCCTCCAATCATCTCATCAATCATCAATCTGACGCCAATAGATCCTCGCTATAATCACAGCGCGTCGTTAAACCCGATGAAAAAGTTATTATTATTTATTGTTTTTAATATCGCATTATTGTGATATCTTTTATACTTGAACGACGTACTGTAGTGATGACTTTTGTATTCGTATGTTTATATTCACACACACATATATATATATATATATATATATATATATATATATATATATATATATATATATATATATATATATATATATATATATATATATTAGTTTTGCTTTCTTATAATTTCTATCCCGCAGTCTTTGTTGTTGTATAATGTTCCAATTGAACCATGGATTCGCTATTTTAATATTTTTAATTTTATTTACAGTTAGTGGTGCAAATCTATTAATTGACCCCACCATATTTTCAACAAACAAGTTTGCTGCTGTATTTACATCTAGGGTCTCTAATTGCCAGTCTTTATTCAATAAATCACTATTCAGTTCTTCAACTTCTGAGTCTTTTAATATTTTTCTTCTCACTGTTGTATTTGTTCGTTTTATTCTTTTAGATCCATGGTGTTTAAGTTTCATATTTATATATATGATTTCATGATCTGAAATTCTCTGCGCTCTCATATTCACAGCCGTTAGGTTATAGTCATTAGTAATAGCTAAATCAATTATAGTGCTTGTATGTTCTGTTACCCTAGTTGCATCTTTAATTATTTGCTTCATTCCCGACGTATTTATTATTTTAATCAGCTGTTTACTGTAATGGGATATTTTACTTACATCTATATTAAAATCACCTACCAGAATGGATTTGTATTTATAGCAAGTAACTTCTTCAAGCCAGTCAGTTGTATGTGCTAAGATTTCTGCATGTGATGCACTAGGAGAGTGATACATAACAGCAATATGTGTTTGTTATATTTTCGTAGTTATCGTTGTTCCAAGCATCCAATAGTTGAGATTAAGCGAGTAATTGTAATTAATTTGATATTTAATGTCCCTTCTTATATACATTGATACCCCTCCCGTGTGTCGACTTGACAGGCAGTTTACGAGAGTGTATCCTTCAACTTCAAGTTCCACATATAATATTTCCTCAGTCACGTGTGTTTCAGCCAAACATAAAATAGGCGGTTTAAATATCTTCAGTAATTACTCAATCTCATCCTTATAACCCGTTAATCTCTGAATGTTGAGATATAATAAACCATCCTTTAAATGCATACCGGTGTTATCTGAATTCACATGTAGATCATCTTTACTACTATGTCTGCTACATCTATGTCTACTATTCGAATCTGCTCGAATTAAATTATACCCGTTTATTTCCACATTCACAGTCATCAATTTCCGCAGTTAATTTTGTTTCTGATAATCCTATTTTTTTTTTCTATCAACTAATTCCTCTATCTCATATGTATTACTTGTCAAACTTTGTACATTCATGTACAGTATCGGTTCTTTCTCCTCTCTACTTTCACAACCTTTTTTAGCAGTATTATTATTATTTAACATTTCACTAATATGACCTTTCACTAAACCTATACTGGTGTCCTTACACTTATTATTTGTATACTTATATTTATTGCCACTCTCCTCTAATAGTTTTTTGTTACCTCATAGCTGCACCCCATCCTCTTGCCTACACCCATCAGTATACTTGCTAATACTGCATTTCCTTCCCTATTTAGATGAAGTCCATCTCTTCCTAAACACTTTGAAGTAATCCAATAGTTAGGATCAACATATTTGATTCCTCTCGTCTCCGCCATCCATTCTATCTGACCATTCACTTCGTCAATAAACTCTTCTTCCACATCTCTCCTGTGAGTGATTCCTATCACTGCTATTTTTTTAGTATTATCATATCCTATCTCTTGTATTGTGTCAATAACACCTCCCAATTCATTTATTACATTGCTACTTTTTTCCACCCCCTCAAACTGTTTGACAACATTCAACATTCACAATAACTGCATCTAGCTTTGGATAATTTCCATATTTACTCTATTATCTTTCAATACTCTGAACAATTGGTCCATCCTTATCCCTGAAAATCTATCCACATTTCCTCCATTCTGTTCAATAATACTTTTTGTATTAAATATCATTGAGTCCCCAATTACACGGAGGGTACAAGCATAGATGGTACAACTTTTCTTTTTCTCTCTTCCACTTTCAGTCTTCTGTTCAGTCTTTTCTCGATTTTCTTCTTCAGTCTTCTTTTTCTTCTTATTTCTCTTAACATGAGCCATTGGTACATTGGTATTAACATTGGTATTCTTTCAACTGCTCCTCCATTGAAAACATTTCTTTTCTTTTTCTTTGTTGTCGATCATTCTCTATGGTTCGATAATATCGAAATAATATGCACTAATCATAGAGAAGTAACTTCTCTATGCACTGATCAAGATTCAAGAATGAGAATGAAATAATGCTAGGAAGACGCAGCATATGCGTTGTGAGATGATTTTAGAGATATTGAAATCCAGAATGAAAAATATTCTGTCAGTTTAATCTACATAATATGACCTTGGACCTACAGACCTACAGACCTTGGATTACTTCAAAGGTTTAAAAACCCTACCGGCTACGTGTTGATATTTTTTGTGGAAATTGGTGCATATCCACCTTGCAAAACCTGTTGATCCTAATATGGGTACTTTTATTGCGTTTTCTTTGCTATTTATTATCATATTGTTGTGAAAATCACCGAAAATGTGCATGATAGTTATTACATATTCAGTAAAACTTTTAGAGCTACTAAAGAATTTTGTTTTTCAAGTATTTTTCCTCCGGATTATTCTTATGGGGATTTTCCAAACTTTCAGAATTTTTCCCGAAAAACCGGTCAACCGGGGTAGTTGGTAAATAGCGAGAAATAGCAGTTGAAAATATTAAACTATGTTTATTCGATTGTATTTCCGAGTTCCCAATCTTTGTAATCATTCAGTTAATTCGTTTAATAGTTATGATAACTCTGAATATGTTATTATTCTGTGATACAATATTGTTGTAAATACAAATCAAGACAATATAACTTACAATAGAAAAACATCTTATTGCCGGTAGAATATAGTTTTTTGGGGAATTGAACTTGTACAATATTTATGAGAAATGGTAAATTTCTAATAGTACAAACATCACTTTTCGGGGGATGATGATGACAAAATCTATAAGTAACAATGTCTCTTTGGTAAACAGGATCTACCATCTTTTCTTCTTCTAATTTATACAATATTTGTCGTAATTTTCGTTCTTTCATTCAATTCAATTGTTTGATTTTATTATCATTCTTTATTTATTACTATCGTTGATCATTTATTAATTAATTAATCAATTTATTTATTTCATAATTTCTTTTTTCATTTCTAAAATTATATTTCATTATTATTATCATTATGAAAGAGAAGTAAATGATAATTGAACTTTTTTCATATATAGGCCTATCATAAAGCCGATATTTGTCTCGTATAGCTTTTAGCAATAGCAATGTCGGTTGTCAATCAATAGTTTTACCTAATGTCTTTATAAGTATTTTTGATTCACATTCATTTTCCATATAACGGAATTATTCAACATTTTGTATCCAACAGATAAGCTTGTATTGGCTTTGTGGTAGAGGGTGTTATTATTCTTGTATATGATCATGTATTGATTAAAAGTCACTAAAAAGAAAGAAAATTATTATTACTAGCTATAAATATCATTTTTTTTATTCTTTCTTCCTCTATTCATTCATCCATTTATTCATTCAGTTATACTCTCATTTATTAATTTATTAATTAATAAATGAAAAATCAAATTTATCTATATGGTGGTGATATGATTATATGATAACAAGGACAGTATAAATAAAGAAGTCAGGATAGCACGATAATAGTATTTTATTCAGTATTAAATGAATATAAATAATTGGAAAGTGAAATATTCTGAAACTGACTGGAGATATGTTGCAGTTGATTGATTGGTGCACTTGTTTCACTTTCACGTCAGATGAACTCTGACGTGTTGAAGATGTCGTCGGCTGCAGCTGCTGTTAGGAATCTGATACACGGCTTAGATGAGGAAATAATCCTGGAAACAAACAATCAGAAGAACGATTAGAGGTGTGCCTCTAACAACAATGATGTTAGTATCAATCACGTTTTTTTTATTTGTCAGCACGTACTCAAATATGGGTTTTAACGACGCACTTTACTGATGACTACGATTTATTAGCGTCTGTAAATGATTATGGGATGATGAGATGATGAGATTAGTTGTTTTTGGATAGTAAGAAGAAGTCGGTCGTGGCCTGCTGTTGAGGAACGATCTCGAGTGTTGACCTGAACGACAGAGCGAAACCACGAAAAACCCCTCTCAGGATGGTCGACCATGGCGGAACCGAACCCCGGTCTCCTGAATGACGGTCTAGTGTGCTAGTCACTGGACTACTCGTCTCAGTTAAGAATATTTCATTCTCACTCCACCTTCTGTTACCATATTATCATCATTATACGTTATTATTTTTTCGAGAAAATAATAATTATATAAACAAAATGAATGTAGACCCTATAACATGGGTTGTAATATTGTTTGAAGTATAGTTCTTAAAGGTTTATTATAGGACCTTCTATTTGGTATACCAAACAAGAATATAATAAGTGATGTTAATAAATCTGAAATAAAAAATATGTCGCCTTCAGAAGACGTACAACAAGTAACAACTCGAAGATCTAACATCGATCCAACCGGTAAACCAACGCAACTCTTCAATACCTTCACTGAGCGTTGCGGAGTAGATATTCATGCAGTTGTAATAAACAAATATATAAACATTTTCATCTCTAAATGAAGAAATAGATAACACAGTGGGTGACCTCTATTCACCGGACCATCGATGTATGTAACAACCTGCAGACGTTGTTGTCGTTGCTCGCATCCTAAATTAACAGTATATCAACCCAATTAACCAAATGAATCGACCGAACGTATCCAAACTAACCTAGTCTTAAGTAGCCCATCATAACAAACAACTTGAACTAATTTAATCTAAACTAGGAAAACGCCATATATGCGTTGTTAGACGAGCGAATAGTAATGGTATGGGTGAAAATGGGTAAAAACTGCTACGAGTGGTACCAATTTAGCACATTTTATGCTTTTTCTTCAAAATGGTCGATCCGATCAAGCTGAAACTTTTTAGAAATGTGTATCAAAATGTAATTCAACTTCACGCGAAATTTCATTTTTTTAGAAAATAAAAATATTTCCTTTTTTCCGCTATGTTATTCTAATGGGTATTTTTGAAATTTCTAAAATTCATAAAAAAAAAAGTTACCCCCCGATAATGCCACAAAACTATATTCTACAGATCTAAGTTAGATGAGGAACCATATTGAAAAAAAGTTTGAAGTTGATAATAGCTGCACCCGTTTGACCTGTGGAGAACCGACAAAAAAACATAAAAAAAACAAAAAAACAAAAAAGCATAAAAACGAACACCAATTTTTTTCAGTATGTCAAATTGAATCTTCGCTAAAGCTCGTCTAATTAAAATGAATCTAAAATCTAATACCGGTCGGGCGCATAGCCATGCTTAGCAACACAGTGCAGAATAACTGCTCTATCGACGTTGATTGTATACTAACCTCAGGACTGAATTTGTGAAAGCACAGGTGAAGGTTCCATGACTTCTCGCAGGCGTTAGGTCCGGCTGTAACATTTATAAAATACGTTTATTACACGTGCAACTTGGTAGAAAGTAAAAACTAAGTAGTATATCAATTAACTGAAATAAGTACATTCGGAGAATAATTATTCTATATCTATTATTATTTTATATTATTCTATTATTCTATGCTGTCTCCAAACTTTTTACCCAAAGGTCCACACTGATTCTTCCACTGAGTCCCAAGGGCCAACAGTAGTACAACGCCATCTTGGGAGCTACATAAATCTCATTAACCATAACGATGTTTAATTCCATTATGAGAAAAACCTATGTATGTCGCTCATTGTGAAATTTCAGGATAAATCTCATATCATTAATTACAGTTAAAATGTTCGATCTCATGTGTATGTCAGTTAATGTACTTTATTATTTTGTATGATTTACTTACATTGTAAATTTCACAATGGAATATAAATAAACTATGGTGGGCCAGATTGGTGGTGCTCGCGGGCCGTAGTCTGGAGACCCATGTTATAGACAATAGATATATACTACCAAGTCACAAAATGATGAAAATTAAAATAAAATTGCTTTCCCCTTTTACTCTGACTATTTTATCACCACTCTCTTCTAACCCCCTCACCTAGTAGCCATTTAGACCGCTAGAAAGCGCTATAGGCATGTTGGATTGTTGTGCTACCTTGCAGTCACCAGAGTCGTTCCTTCAGTGGCAAGCATAGTTACTAATTGTAGACGTAGGCGAGGGAACAGAGGTGTGCGCAGGGATTTATTCTTGTTTAGTCATGATGGTGAACTGCCTTGGTAATCATACTATATCTTTCGTCCATGATTAAAATGATTTGAAATAATAAAACATTACGTATACAATTTAGGAAGTTACCTATTTAGAACTATCACATTTTATAATGCTAAGAATTCATCTATATAATAGGTGAAAACAATATAGACTAATGCAGTTGGCAGTTGGGAAGAGCATCAACTCAAGTTGGATTACTAAGACGAGCATTGGACTCGACTAGCACATTGGTTCGACAGCATGCATAAGAACATGCATCATACAACATGGAGTATAAAAGCATGAAGATGATGATGAGAGCATGAAGCTTTTAATATTATCTATAAGTTCTATTGTAAAATATGTCTTTTTTGTTCCGATTTCCTCGAAAGAGGGTTAAAGGAATAAACACTACTACTACTACTACTACTACTACTACATGATGGTGACCAATACTCACTTGTGTCTTTGCAGGCATCAATCATCTTCAGGCCAAGCTCTACGTGACTTGGAGGAATCATAGCCTTCATGATTTCGAAGTCAGTTTTGCCATCCTCTTCCATCTAAAACAGAGTAGCCTATTGTCATTGTTGTTGTGTTAACATACAACACAAAACTTTCAACAGATATCAGACCAATCAGCATACAAACTTATACAAGCTTATACAACCACGATGGCTGTAATCAATGTATCTTGTCTGACGCATTTCACCCATACAATAAATATACTTCAAGACAATGTCACGCAATATTTAACTTAAAAAAACGAATTGCCAAAGAAAGGTATCTTTCAAACATTCTTATAAACATCAATGTCTGCATAGTTGAGCGCTAAGGAGACTGTAGTACGTCAGGATGTCTGGATTCGATTCCAACCATTGGCTACTTTTATTTTATTTTCAATTTGATATAAACCATAGCAACAAAGTGAACTAGTGAACTAACAAACATTTTTCTGATTGATCAATTCCAACTGGTGGGTGGACATTGTTGTCTGTCTCTTTCATCAATGGGTGACGTCACTTGACAGAAGCCTTAACAATAATGAGCATTTAGGTAACTTACGATTGATGTAGATGTGAACAGACACTTCATGTAGCACTGCAAAGACATAACAGACGATATAAGTATTAGAAAGATTAAGCATGTCATGCAAATTGATGTATTTTTATATAATATATATAGATATATAGAAGGTAGGTATGTTAACTACCACTGTGATAATTCAATACCAATGTATGTACTATTATTTATGTAATGTATGTACTATATAATGTATGTACTATTGATACAAATATGTACAGGGCGAAGACTGGCTCTACAAGAAATCCAAACTTGATCAATATCAGTCATATAGTATGTAGCAAATGGTCACAATTGACACGTGGTTCAATGTGTTTGACGTACAGTTTTTTGTTAAGTTTCGTATTATTTCATTTTTTACATCTGCATTTATTCACATGTTGCCGATTTATTTCATTATGAAGTACATATAGAATCAGTATTTTGATATTTATAAACTATGTTTGCCATACAAGAACTGTTCGACAGTCAATTGACCACTTATTCTTAATGCTCCTCTGTCGTCACAAAAAAAAATAACATCCAATAAAGTGAGATTTTTACCGTGGCACTTTAGAAATCTCCAATCAGAGAATCTCAAGTTGCATATAGATAGGGGTCTATATAAGCGGCCGATTAATAAGTCATACTTTTTTTTTTTATTTGGCTGATACCGGCAGCGTGGTCATTTCATCACCCATTTGCATACTAATAAGAGTTTCGAATTTGTATAGATTTCATATTTTTATTGATTTTTATTTTTATTTTTATCTTCATAATTTTTTTTCTCCTTCAATATTCATGAAATATAATTATCTACAAAAGCAATTAAATAATATTTTATCTAATAAAAAGGTTAAATTCAGGAATTTGAATAGTTTATCTATCCGTTTTGAGTCATCTGACAATATTTTATCTAAAGTGGTATCCATGGACAACTGTTGTCTAATAGTCGAGTATTTTTCGCAATCAAGAAGAATATGTTTCATAGTGAGAATATCATTGCCTATAAGCCTATCGCATCGTGGTTTGATTTGTTCTATTGTAAACAGATATGCTTGAGTCAGGAGAGTGTGACCTATTCGCAAACGGGTCAACACCACTTCTTCTCTTCTCGAATACCTATCAGTAAGTCGTTTTGATCCAACAATAAGCCAACAATCATCCAACAAACAAGCAAACAATCAGCAACAAGCAAGCTAACAATCAGCTTACCTTGAGTTTCATGTCATTAATAAAGTTACCCTTGGAGGCTTCATCGATCAGTTCTAGAAACAAACGAGCACAATTATTGATTGATATTTTTGATATCTACATCATAAAATGTAATAATTAGATGAAGAAAGGAAGATTCTAGAAAAAAAAACAGGACAAAAAATCAAAGAAAAAAGAATTGACCTGAGATTCCTTTACCACAACACAAACTTGATAGTTTACTATTTTCAGGTTGTTAACGCCCAGTTTTACTAACTGATAGTCAGTGGATTAAGCAATATGTAGCGGGTTAAATTGTCATCACCCTTGGCAACAAATTTAATTTTCGTGCCTTATGTAAAAGTTAGCGGATTAGTTCTTGACCAAGATTCGTAAAACTGGCTCTAAATGAGTTTCTTACAATATAATTAATTATTTTCTCTGGGATGATAACATCGACCTAGTGGAGCTCCGTCCAAATGATCCTACCTTGCTATATTTAGTGTAAATTGGGAAACAATGCCTTTGCGGCAATCTTTACATGCATAATAATAATGATACGGTAATACAAAAAGCATTATGGCGTAGGCCTACTCGTAAATAGTACGGTAACCTATACGAACCTGATAAACATGGGAAAACAGTAATTTGTATACCAAGTTCTTAAGGGGGGGGGGGGGGGGGGGGGGGACGGCGTGTACGGTGCTTATAAAAGTAGAGAAATTCACATTCACTAATTTTTTTCCATGTTCAAAAAACAGTGAAATTGAATGAAAAGTTTACATTCTAAGATAATTCTATGCTCTTTAATTAATATGACATTCTATTTCAGTGAAATCAATCAGTTTTAAGATTAATACGTCAATGAATAGAATGTGATGAAATTCATTGACGTATTATTTCAAATGTGATTGGATTCACAAAAATAAAATGTCATATTAATTGAAGAGCATAAAACTACATTGGAGATATTAACTTTTTATTCAATTGCACTGGTTTTTGAAAGTGGAAAAAATAGTAAAGATAAATTTCTAGATTTGTTTGTAAGCACCGTGCACGCACCCCTTTAAGGGAGATCAACACCTTCAAATTGATTTCAACGAATTATGAAGATATTTACTTGCTCAATTTTAGCGAAAACTAGAAATCATTATCTCAATTTCATAAATTATAATCAATTTATTTGTTCTCCAGGACCCGGCCCTTTTACAGCGTCGTGACGTAGAGATCACTCGATTCTGTTTATGTTACTGTATAGAATCTGTAATGCTTACGCCATTACGTATGTTATCTGGAGTAGGGCTACAATATTTTTTTAAAAATAATTTCGTAATATGAGATGATGATTTCTAGTTTTCTCTAAAGCTAGGGAACTAAAATCTAGTTTTAGGGTTGTGATTTTCTTTAATATCATAATTCATAAGTCGAGTAAGAGCCGATCGTACCAACTGATGATTAAATGTTAATTAGTTAGTTAATTACGGTACAAAAATAGCATAGGTAACCAAGGGTGATAACAAGTTAAGTTGCTAATTTTTGCTTAATTCACTAATCATCACTTGGTACAACCAGCTCTAAGTATTATTAATTATATTCACCCTCAGATGTTCCTTCTTCCTCTACACACTGTGTGTGCAGCATTTTACCCATTGCCTTCATTTCTTCATTAGCCTGCAAACAACAAATTAATAACAACACATCCAAACGTTTGAGCAGTATAATCGGATGAGCGGAAGTGATTACTCAATTTGACCGTACTTAAAAAAACTGATATAATATATTTCGCTAAATCGGCTCTTACGTGTTACTTGACTTTACTAATATTTAATTTCCTATTTATGAATATTTAGGACAATAAAATCTACGTAATTGTATTTCAATTTCATAAAATTAATCCACTTGATACTACAATATAAATTTTACTCCCAAAAACAAATTGAAAAAATAGTATTTTGAAATAACTATGCATTTGAAAATAATAGCACAAAGTGAATCGCACCGTAAAGTGAGAAGTGGGCCTACAAAGTGCTAAATAATGATAAAAAAATTAGAACCACTTCGAATAATTTGATAATTCTTGCAGCACCCGATTGATGAAACATTACAGTATGAATATAAAAATAAAAAATATGAATTATAATAAAATAGGTTTCAATGTCCCCGCTTAAGACCAAATGAACTTGAATAATATTCGACCCAAAGGAAACTATTGTGTGATTGTATTTAATATTGATCTTACCTGCACAACGTATACCAACATCGCCAGTAAAGCAATCTTCATGAACGCCATTGCTGCTGTTGTTATTGTTGTCTTGTAACAATTCACTTACTGACAATATTCAACTCTTGTCACCAACTCTTATAGGCAAATACGACCAAGGTGATTCGAAGAATAGTTACCACTGACACTCGGCCGTCCGGATGTATCGCAAGTACATCTCATTTCAATAATACTTATAATTTGTTCAATAATTTCTGACATTGGTAATATATTGAAGGACAAGATAATATAATTAATCTGTCTCCACTTTTGTTTCTATATTTTGGCTGTCGAAGTTGTGCTCAAGATCATGGTTACTGCCGTGCGTTGGAGCGTATACCGATTATTATAAAGATTCTATATTATTTTTGGGTCAATTAGTTTTGTAAGCTGTAAAACTATAATTAGTTTTGATAATAGTTCATTATGTCTGTCTTGTAGGAAGTCGATATGATCGGATAGTTTTGGTCTTGAATCGCTGGTCTGACGTATTGGCAACACGATCGAGTCTTCTCATACACCTGGCTCTATGACAGTGCCCGGGACTAGTAGAACCCATTCACGCTGAACTTATTGGGACTCGAACCCACGCGCTCAAGGCGCCCATTACGCCCCGAATATTGATGATAAATATGGACATAAATATATGAAGAAATATATGGAGATACATGCAGTCGTTTTTCGGACATGTCCGCTATGGCAACTCCTAGTTTAGGACAGTTTTAGGTTATAGATTAAATATGTTTTGAAGAGGTGTGTTAGGTTAGGTTGATTAGGTTTAGAGTATGCTGGGTCGATTTAGTAAAATTTAGGTTGTGCCCAACAACAGCTGCTATAGGTAAACAATGCCCACGGCATAATGATGCAACTTCTTTGAAGATACTACAACTCTATATACTTTGTACTCAACGACCCCATAAACTTCTAGGTTATATGGGGGTACGAATGAGCGGATGATAATGAATCGATGTAGTGATGATAAGTGAAAGGACGTTTACAAAAACCCATGCCTTATGCGGGACTCGAACCCACGCCCAACGGGATGTTGATGTTGATTATTATGATTAGGTAGGCCTATTGGTATCACTACGTCGTTGCGACATAGTGAAATGATCTTTCAGATGTAAACACCGAACTGAGCATCGCACCCGTGTCGAGATGTATTGAGTTAACTAGGAAAACGCCTTATATGCGTTGTGAGATGAGCTTAGAAGTATGGAAATGTAGAATTAGGAACATTTTGTCAGCTCAATGTACATATACAGGCCATGGATCACTTCAAAGGTTTAAAAACCGCGGCTGTCTGTTGGTATATGGACCTTGGTTTCCAAACAATTAAACCAGTGCCTTCTTCATATCCATCACAGATTTTAAACGTTTTAATTTATTGGTGACACTTGTTGCTCACATTTAATAGTTTCTTAATTGCTTTTCTTAATTGCTTTTATTGATGTGTAAGAAAGTACATTAAAAATGAGTTTTCTTCGTTGTTTCACATCCGATTGTTCCATAAATCGCTTAAAATGTGTATGATAGTTCTTCCCACACTCAGTATAAATTTGAGAGCTTTTGAAAAAAATAAAATTCCAAGTATTTCTCCCCTGGCCTATTCTTATGGGGAATTTCCATACTTTCCGAAAAATCCGTTTGACCGATTTTTCTGAAAAACAATCCCAACCTATTCTGGTATAACACCAATTTGTAAAAAAAGTTTCGAGTTGACTGAAACTTTTTCTTGACCTGTATGCCGCGTACAAAATTACACAAAAAAAAAAAAAAAAAAAAAAAAAAAAACATAAAAACCAAGCCCAAAATTTTTCGGTATATGGAATGAAAATTTTCGCTACGCTCATCTAATTATGGTAAAGATGGTTCAATCCTACATAATAAATAAATATACACACCAAAAAAGTAGAATATATTGCAACACTCATCAAATTGAACCATATTATTCATTACAAGATTTTATCCCCGTATAACCTAGCTGTTGGTGGGGACGTAAAGCAACATTAGAAGATTTTATCCACTACATAAGTAAGCTCATAAAAGATATTATACATATTTATTGCAAGATATATTTACTCATTAGACATTTGAAATTTAACAACTCAGTAAATATCATAATATTTCGAACAAGAACAAGGAAACAATCATGGTACATATGTAGTCTATGTAGAATTTCCATACTTTCCGATTATTTTCCGGAAAATCCGTTTGACCGATTTTGCTGAAAAACAATCCCAACCTATTCTGGTATAACACCAATTTGTAAAAAAAGTTTCGAGTTGATTGAAACTTTTTCCTGACCTGTATGCCGCGTACAAAATTACACACACAAAAAAAAAAAAAAAAAACAAACATAAAAACCAAGCCCAAAATTTTTCGGTATATGGAATGAAAATCTTCGCTACGCTCATCTAATAAGAAGAATGTAATTTTTGTACATCACACCTTACGGTGTATTGTATTGTGATTCCATTTACATTGATTGATTAATTGATTTCGTATTGCCATTGATTGATTCCATTTCCATTTCATTGATTCCATTGATTCCATTTCTGTTGTGATTCCACTGAAACAGTGGAATTGTGCAAACCATTATTGTGTAAATAACTACATCTCAATTGATATCGTAGGTATTATATATTAATGTCTTTGATTTGAATACATAAAAGATACCGTGATACACGAGATATTTATTCCATGTGGTCGTGATAATCAATAAGACAAATGATTAACAATCGTTACCATAGCAACATAGCGAATTGAGGAGCTATCCACGTTATGATTTCTGTATACCAACTGCTAGGCATTGTTGTCCGTATTTTGCAACAATGAGTGACGCCTGTATAGGCTAGAAAATTGAAATCGCCAAAAACGTACATACTGGCAGTTGGCTATTTTGGACTATGTTGGTAATTTGAGCTGATTTTTACGAAGTAATATCAAAGTATATGGTCGATATGAAGGTCTTTGATTATTAATTTCTATTAGGCAAGACTGTAGCTGAGATAATTAACAATGCAGTGGATGTTTAGTAATGTGAGTAGTAATGTTAGTAATGTAATTATATGCCTATACATATCTTGGAATTTACTTACATAAGAATTTGGGGTGGGGAAACATCAGAGAATTGTTAAGAAGGGTAATAGAATAGCTACATTTTTTGAAGCTGGCAACTTAAGGGGACAGAGCACGATGCATAGTGACACCAACATATACCTTATCATAATATAAAAATGTACCAACTCCCATATTAATAACATGGCAGGCATTTGCGGTTTCTTGCGGTCAAATCAGAGCCAACGGTCCCATTTGTCTGTCGCGATTTAGCGGATTCCCTTGTGAACTGTAGAAGAAGAGTAGCTACGGTACCGGTGACATTGTTGAACTTGCAAAATCTATAATCATCGTGAAAAACAGATGCCACCTCCAACATAAATATCCTAGTGAGTCCTGTTGTTGGGCATGTTATTGAGAGCCCGGGGTTCTCGCGCCCCTATAGACTTCAGCCTTGCCAGCATGTGGTAAAAATAAAGTGCCAGGGCGTTGGCATCAGGACGTCTGCCGGCAGTGGTGCTGTTGTAAAAATAACGAGGTATACCCCAAAATTTCGCATCAAGATATATATGTAATTTAGATAGCAGTCAATGCGATTCCTAATTGGTGGTGGGTTCAGAACGCCCCGCGAGGAAAAAATTTGAAAATTGTTTTTGTGTACAATTATATTCAGTAGGTTTTGGTACGGTACTTGTCAGTAGTTGGTCAGTAGTTTTGGTTCTAGCACGTGGCTGGCCGACTGGGACTTGATTATTAGTTATTACTAGATTTTTATTACTAGATTTTCATTATTACTAGATTTTTTTTAATATGCACTTTGTCCCACGATAGATATATAAAATAACAGATTACCAAAGATCAGCGCCCAACGCCGCCCTGCCTCAGCTTTAAAATTACCAGTAGGCCTACCAGGGGTAAAAGAAGTAAAAGTACAAAAAAAAGTACCAGGGCGCCGCTCTTGACCGACCTGGCCCCACTGCATGCCTGTAGTAATATTGTTGTGTTGTTGTAGGGGCCCAATGGCGAGAATCATAACTGTGAACAGCGTGGCAAGAGGGACGAGTTACTGGACATGGTACCTGGCACAACTATAGGAGCACGTTTAGCACGTTTCATCAGGAGGAGGCTGCTAGTGTCAGAGCGTAACAAGAGGAGTAAGATCTACTTGAAGAGCAAGTCGGCAATTGATTACGAGAGAAGTCGACATCTGAGAAATCATTATCATATGATACACCCGTTCAGTGAGTTTAGGTAATTACATTTATATACATTTATATATATATACTTATATATAGGCCTATATATATATATATATATATATAGGCCTATATATATATATAGAAATTATATATATATATATATATATATATATTTGGGATGTTAGAGTCATGTCATAAAAGATACGAACCCGGGACCTTCTGATTGCCGGTCAGGTACTCTCTCACTGAGCTACCGAGGTAATTGATATTTAGATATTATGTACAATGACTATAGCATCCCAAATTTCTCGATATTGGATCGTATCCAAGAAGTTCAGTTATACCATATACACACATATATATATATATATATATATATATATATATATATATATATATATATATATATATATATATATATATATATATATATATATATATCTGATTCTAATGACTTCCTATAGTTAACCACCGGTCTTACGGTTTTATTGCCGGTCTAACGCGTCACCAATTCCGTCAGAGAGGGAGTCGAGACCATCAATCTCGAGATCCGGGCTCGACTCCCGGGCGAAGTCGCACTTTTTAAACAGTTTTCAATCGTACCATTATAATAACCTACTGGACCAGGAAGTCATAATCAGGAAGTCAAATAGTCATAATGCTAATGATCCCAACAGCTGTTTTATAAAAGCAGTACGATTTCCTGTCAATGTGATGGTGGTGGTTGGTGGGGGGTCGTGGCGGGGGTTCCCAAGTCTCGAAATTTGTAACTGTACGAAAGATATGACAAATTAAAACTCTTCCTGTCATTTCTGCCTAGATGACTTTCTGTTGAAACGCGTACAGCACGTGATGTTGATAGGATGGATATTATGATCACTGAAAAATACTACCTCTTCGCGGAATTTAGCCCCAGACCTTATGCTTGATACGCAACTGCTCTTTCCATCTGAGCTAACGAGGAGGGCATCTTTCAATATGATATCAATGTGTGCGAAATCAATGGTACATATGGAAGTTGAGGGGTAGAGATACGTTCTATACCTATCAGGAAATATATCTTGCCTCGGTCGCTTTATACGGAACTGCTCTTAACGTCTGAGCTAATGAGACATTTATCTGTCAATAATATGTATGTGCGTTGAATGGCACAGAAGGAGATCTACCTCTTGAATGGGTAGAACATAGGTAGAACGTGAGTATAGGTATAACGTACTACTGATGTGCTATTACAATTACTATTCGAATAGCTTTGAATAGCTGCAGTACACATCTATGATACGCCAGTTGAGGTTTACAGTGTTACCAACTGATCGTCATGTTTATAGACCCCATCAACAGCTAGTTCATTTGGGAACACGAATTATGTGTACAAAAATAATGCCTAATGTGTGAGCTAGGATTATAGCTATCTACGATGGATACGCAACCGAGATCGACGTTGTTCTGTATCTCTGAAACCGATCCAAGCCACTTAGATCGACTACTCAGGCCATCACAGCCCTGTAGAGCCTGTGTGGCTAGCTTATATAGGCGATCTAGATGGCGTCGAAAAGTTTCTTTGCCCTGAAGATGATCGTCAGCTGAGAGAACATGGGAGAAGGCCAAG
This sequence comes from Brachyptera putata, assembly GCA_907164805.1. Lineage (NCBI taxonomy): Eukaryota > Metazoa > Arthropoda > Insecta > Plecoptera > Taeniopterygidae > Brachyptera > Brachyptera putata. The sequence goes on along the minus strand of OU015462.1, from coordinate 41,735,558 downwards.
TTGCGTATCCATCGTGGGTAGCTCTAGCCCTATAGGTATTATAGTTAGTGTTAGGGTTTAAAGGCACTTCGACAGCGAGGTCATTTTGCGTCTACGTTCATGGTACTTTGCCATGGTTGTCAACGTTTGTGGATGTTTTAAGCATATGGAGGGTGCAAGATAGAAAGAGCTAGAAAAGTAAGATCAGATGATATAAAATAAGATAAAAATAAAATACTACGATAGATGAAGAGAAAAGTGTAGAGAAAACGAAATAAAATAAAAATCCAAACACAAGGTTCAGTACTTGCTCCATACACTCAAGGCTTCCACTCGACCGAGATGGTCCGAACTTGGTCTGGACCCTCACTCCACACCTTATTGCCATCGGTGACCCTGCTGAGAGCGAATAAATTGCTCCCGACGATAGCTCTGGAGATCACGGGGTCACGCAAGCCTCCAAACCACTACAAGGTGTTCGGATCCTTTGAGGGGGTCCTAGGTATTATCGACCACTGATAATGACTGAATCTTTCTTGTAGGATGGTTTGGGATATCCTCATGGTAATTCTCATCTCCATTTCCCTCCTCATCATACCATTCATCGTGGCTTTCTTCCCCACTGATGACTCGACGAACCCGTTTGAGGTGTTGGCCGCCGTCATCAACACGTTCTGGATCGCTGACATTGTGCTCAACTTTTATACCGGGATTTTCCATAAGGACACGAAGGAAGTGCATCTAACTCCGTCATTCGTTCGAAAGTAAGTCGATAAAAGAAGAACAAGAGAAGCCATTTGACTGTTCACTGACTGTGCAGTCGTGCATAATAATTGTATAGATAGTAGAGTTGATAGTTTGTCAAATAGGGATTTACGTTTCAGGTTCGATAATATTTTCAATGTTTTCTTTTTTTTATATATGACAGCCCAGGTTCGGTTCCTGTTAATGGTAAGACTGAGGAACTCAACTTGATCCACCAGAGATACGGTAGAGTAATTGATTTGAAGTGTATTTATTTATATTGGGTTTAACGACGCACTGTTAGATAACTGATATCTAATGGCGTCGGATGGATGATTAATGAGATGATGGGATGATGAGACGAAGGTTCTTGGGTAATGAGAAGGATAGTGGGAAGGAAGCGGTCATGGCCGACTTATTGTAGAAACCATTCCAGCATTAGCCTAGACTACAGAGGGAAACCATGAAAAACCGCTGTAAAGATGGTCGGCGGCGGGGATCGAACCGGGTTCGGAATTCCACTCGCCTGCCGGATCACATGAAGCGAGCGCGTTAACCACTGCGCTGCATGTGCCGGTTTGAAGTGTATTTCAGCATTAGTATAGTAATAACATGCGCTTATCTGCACCATACAGGAGCTATCTGAAAAGTTACTTCGTCCTCGATTTTATCGCGGCAATGCCAATCTTCCTCTTCAAATTGATCATTGTTCCAACCTTCACGAACCAAGAAATCGACTCGCATGAGATGCAGGGTGATGAGCAATCCCCTGACACTCCATGGTTTCACATCTTGTCGCTCTGCATTTGCCTACGCATCTTTCGTCTCTCGCAATACTACCAGCACGCGTGTGAGGTAAAACCTAATTTAAAAAAATCTAAAAGCTTACCCGGCAGGAATTTAGCTACGATTCCTTTATTATTTTTTATTTTTCTAATGCTGCTTAACGACCCCACCAACAGCTAGGTTATACGGGGGTACGAATGAGCGGATGCTAATGAAACGATGAAGTGATGATAGATGAAAGGACGTTTACAAAAACCCATGCCTTATGCGGGACTCCAACCCACGCCAACGGTGACTTCAGTTACTACCGCTAGCGATAATTGACTTAGCCACCGGGACGGATTTCCTTTTTTTAAATGGTACCCAGTAGTTGAAAATCACAACAATTGTGTAGATATTTTTCTCTCTGTGGTCAAATTGAAAAATAAATTAACCGTAAACCATAACCCTTTGCACTAGACAACATTTAGGATATTTTTTTGTTTTAAAGAAATACTGCGTCGGGAGTCGAACCGTGGAACCCGAGCACGTGCAGCTACACTAACAGTAACGTACAGGCTTACAACTAATTTAATATAACGAAGCTCGGGTCGGTGACTGCAGGAGTCATGACATCACAAACTTATTCCTATTGGTCACTTTTAGTACAATTTAAAAACCAATTTGCAGAAAAATTCTCGCAAGTGGGCATTGGGCTAAATTGGCATTACCACTGTTTCCGAAATATAAAAGATTTTCAAAGACATAAACCGGGATATGCGCAGTATAAATATCAACAAGTAGCAGATAGGGTTGTTAAACTGTGAAGTCATCCAAGGTATGTAGATGTAGATTGAGCTGACAGCATATTTTTGATTCTAGATTTCCATACTTCTGAGCTCATTTCACAACGCACATCATGCGTTTTTCCTAGTGTAAATTGAATGTGCTATTTCTGATTCAGCTTCTTCACATCAGCTTCCTAGTGGAGAAGTTTACTAGCCTCGTGTTGACACTACTAGTGTATATTCATTGGGCCGGATGTATATGCTACTTCGTCATGTTTTACTTCAAATCTGAATCAGACAGGAAACTAGTGTAAGTATTCTCTACCCGACCGCATGAAATACGATGTTTTGTTCCACTTCTTGAATTCAACAGTTGACTTTAAGTAGTTGAACTGTCCAAATCAAAAGGTTAGAGCAAAAGCATAGAAATCAATTTTGACTCAATGTTAATTAATCCTCCAAGATAGAAATATATTGAAAATATAAGGAAACCAACTCATCAGAATAGGTTCAATAAAAATGACACCCTCGCAGTCATGCACGTCTTCGAATTGAAAGAACGAAGTACGATCGTAACAAGTTACCCATGAGGTATTTCCTTCAATTCAAGATGGAATTGGTGTCACTAAAAGAAATATGCAACTGTGTAAATCAAAGCTTACATCAGCCGAGCGGTCCCACTTTTAATTATTCTTATACCTCGATCTCACCCTTCTATTCGTTGGGCATGAAAATAATTGTATGCTGTTTAGGCATCTGGGCAAATATATATTACATAAAAAAATGTATATTCATATATAACATGTCATATGGCAACACATAATATATCGATTTATATATATAAAATACATATAAATATAATATATATATATATATATTTATATATTTATACATATATATATATATATGTATATATATATATATATATATATATATATATATATATATATATATATATATATATATATATATATCTTATCCTCGAATCGACTGGATGGTTTTTGTACTGTTCCAGTTCTTGAAAAAATTATTTGCAAAACATTGTTATTCGAAAAATAGTTTTTTAAATATTGTGGTAAAAAACGTTCTCAACCTCTATTTTGTACGATCAATTCTCCGTTTCCTTAGGGTTCAGGTATGATTATCTTTGGTTATGATACCAGCAGGTATACATTTATTTTCAAATTGTGTTTTTGTGAATTTAAAACAGCTAATCGATCAGTGACTCCGGTTATCAAATCTCATGCCAAGTTGATCTGATTGCATCAGGTCGTGGATGTCGAAAATCGGGAAACAAAAGTGGTATGAGAACTACGCTCTCAGTTTACTGCACTCGACTTCGATCACATTCGGAAGCAGTCTCGGCGATTACAAACCGTGTTCGAACTTGGACCAAGTCATAACTATCCTACTGCTCTTAGTAGGACATGTACTCATTTACTACATAATAGGTACGTTCATAAAAGTATGATATACTGTCGCTCCGGTGGCTGAGTCAACTATCGCTAGCGATAGAAACTGAAGTCACCGTTGGGCGTGGGTTCGAGTCCCGCATAAGGCATGGGTTTTTGTTAACGTCCTTTCACCTATCATTACTTCATCGTTTCATCATCACCCGCTCATTCGCACCCTCGTATAACCTAGCTGTTGGTGGGGTCGTTAAGCAACATTAAAAAAAAAATGATATACTATCCAGTGAGTTCACACTCATGGTAAAACAATAATAAATCCACGTGCACACCTACATTTCCCTCGACTACGTCTGAAATAATTAGTACACACACAGAGATGTCGTCAGGGGTCCAAGGTGGTCGAAAAAATGACCCAATTGTCGACAGTGTCGTTAAGCACACACAATAGTCATCATGACGATCGAGGAGTTGATTGTTATATATGTATGTTATCAGCCAAAGTGATGCATCTGACGAAGACCAGCCAAGCGTCGTCCGCTAAATACCAGGAGATGACCTCGCAGCTACAACAATACATGCGTCATAAGAAGCTGCCAGCTCAGCTTCAGAAGAAAGTTTTGACCTACTACGACTATCGCTTCCAGAAGAGTTACTTCGTCGAGAGCGAGATTATGAACTCGTTGTCGGGACAATTGAGGCAGGTGGGTGATCGTCCTAGACCACGGTCTTTTGGCTGATACCAACAGTGCTGGTAGTTTCACCAAAATCCGTGAGGAACGCTAGGTGAAAAGAGGCCGGTCACGCAGTCCAGTTGAGTTTGACAGCCTTCTTGCCGCCAACAATGACGTTCTGGTGCGCGTATATGTTGAGTGTGGCCCATTGGCCTCTTTTCACCTAGCTTTACGCACGGCTTTTGGTGGAACTGGCAGCATTATTGGTATCGGCCTTCCAACGCACGGAGATAGCCCGATACAAGACCTCTCCTATTCGAGACCTTGTCCTTTACCTAGCTAGCTCAAAGAGACTTTGTGACTGTGATTGGTTAATATTCACTATAGAGTTATACCTACTATGACAACACAAGATAATAATGGAGTAACGGTCTCTTATAATGCAGAAACTTGTCATATGTCAGCAGTGCTAGGTTTTGTGCCAACACCAATGGTAATACACAAAGACTGGAAACGTTGTCATAGTATTTCGCTCTTCTGGTAAATATTCCACCCTGATCTCCGGAATATATTTCTGAAATAGTTTCTCATGTACTGATTACTTTTCAGGACATAGTACTCCACAGCTGCAAGCGCCTGGTCGAGAAGGTGCCTTTCTTCACCAACCTGCCAGTCACGTTAGTTGTGCGCATAGTGGCGGGCATGCGCAGTGTATACGCCCTTCCCAATGACGTCATACTGAAAGTTGGTGACAGCGCCAACGCCATGTACTTCATTAAGTCGGGCACAGTCGCTATTTACCAGTCGTCTGGTAAAGAGGTGAGTGCTCATTGAGACGCGTGTCAGGGAAGAGGTTAGGAGGCAGTGGCGGAACTTCGTTTCCTGGGCCCGCCCGCAAAAATTTTATGAAGGCCCCCTTACTAATTCAATATATGTGTATATAAGTAATTGAGTGAGTAATTGAGTGATACGTCAGGTTTGGCCAGCCGGCATCTATGCATTTGTGGCCCTAGTTTTTTTGATGGTAGATGTTCCACCAGCCTGACCACGTATTTTTATGTGAGAGGAATAAAGATGATATATTTCTTTTATAAACACACATATATATTTACATATATATATATATATTGTCACATAACCTGCCTTTAGATAAGCTTCCTCCGAGCTTTCATTTTGGCGAAGCGGTCCATGACACAGTCAATGTCCATTTGTTTAGCCCTAGCGGCTTCTATATTCAACACAGCCAATTTCGTGAGTCTCTTTCGGCCCATCGAATTTCATAATTTTTAGTTTAGAAAACGACCTTTCGGCCCCTGCCACACTCACTGGCAAAGTTAAAAACAAAAGGAGGGAAGTACACACGTTTAAATGTCCCGAAGATAGAGCAGTGTATTGAACGAACACCAAGCTGGCTAATTCTAATACAGTTTGCACTTTTCGAATTTCTAAAACCATGGTATTTCGAAAAGTAAGCAGCTGAAGCAGAATACTGGCCTTTCCACGAATTGTTTCTAATCTTGAAAGACAGTTGACTTCCTTTCTAATTTTCTAGGAAATATTAATGTCAACAAATACATTTGCTGCTTTTGTTTTCAATGCCACCGCCAAGTATACAAGTATATTATAAAATGGCACATCTCGAGCATTCAGCAGGAAAAACGAAAATTCAAATAGGGCCCCCTAAACTGGCGGGCGGGCCTCGGCCCGCCCGCAGCTGCGGGCTCTGCGGGCGCCTAGTTCCGCCACTGTTAGGAGGGCCAAGGTAGGGCGCGCGCCCCCACCAATAATTTATCCTTTTATGAAAATAATATATATATATATATTTGCTTACGAACAAACACACAATAAAATATTTTGCTAGGAGATATCGCGACCATAAGTATGAAAATGTCCACAATGATTAAAATATTAAGAATAACTTCCGAAATACCCATGATGGTTTAATTACTATAGACTCCAAAATTGCTTGTGCATTTAGAAAAACCCCTTAAAAAATGACCATATTAAAAAATTCACTGCGGGTCTCTAGCTTCCCTTTTCGCACCAGGCTGGTGACCAGCTGGGCGGTCATTTCATTTATGTAACCTGCGCCTCCCCCGATACACACATCCTAACGATGTCCCTGGAGTACCGTCAAGCAGGGGATAATAGTTTGGGGACGCCGAAGAGCGTATACCGGAATAAAGTCGCATGGGCTTGGGGATACTTTTCAATGGCATGTGGTTATAGGGTTCAGGTAAGGTTGGACGCCCAAACCCATGTCACACAACCGAGTCGACTTTATTCCTGTATTCGCTCTTCAGGCGCCTCGATAGGATTTCCCATGATACTGAATGGTTGGATTTGTTGGCAGATTTGTCACTTGGAAGACGGAAACCACTTTGGTGAGATTGCTCTCCTATTGGATGTTGTGACCCGGGTTGCTAGCGTGGTCGCTGTGGAGAGCTGTGAACTATATCGCTTAGACCGCAATGATTTCCAACGGTGAGACCCTCAGATCCTCTAACTAAAGTTGTTAGCTTGCTTATTCTTTCGTTGGGGAGAAACATTAATTTTCTGGGCGAGACGAGTAACGTCAAAATGGAGACAATAAAAGACTCGAAATGGAACTTTATGTGACTATAAACATTGAGTAACTAGGAAAACGCAGAATGTGCGTTGTGAGATGAGTGTAGAAATATGGAAATCTGGAATCGAAAAATACTCTGTCAGCTCAATCTACATCTACAGACCTTGGACTACTTTAAACGCTGGAAAACCTTACCTGCAACTTGTTGCTATTTATGGAGCAACCTGTCGCATGTACACTTTGCATTACATGTTTTGATCCTGATATTTGATGAAATGTATACTTTTATTGCGTTTTCTTCATTATTTCACATCCCATTGTTCCATAAATCCTTTAAAATATGTATAATATTCTTTCCACATTCAGTATAAATTTGAGAGCTTTTGGAGAAATTTTGTTTTCCAATTATTTCTCCCCCGGCTTATTCTTATGGGGATATTCCATACTTTCCAATTTTTTCCAGAGAAACCGTTTGACCGATTTTTCTGAAAAACAATCCCAGCCTATTCTGGTGTGACACCAATATGCAGAAAAAGTTTCGAGTTGATTGATATTTTTCCCAGACCTGTATGCCGCGTCCAAATTTAAAAAAAATAAAATAAAAAAAAATAAAAATAAAAATGAAAACGAAAACCAAGCCCAAAATTTTTCGGTATGTGGAATGAAAATCTTCGCTACGCTCATATAAATAAATATCCTCACGGGATAGAGTGGCAGAGCCCTGGTTATACAGTCTACATACCGTAGTAGTAATATGCCCTTACTCCTGCACAGGAGCGCTGTTATCAACAAGAAAATGTCATCTGCCAGACCACTGTTGCGAGTGAATGCTGGTAGGAGCGTTGTGATCAGCCAACTTGGTGATTGTTGGTGATAATAGGCTCTGTCATACGGCTTTGTCCATGTGGAGACTACTCTACCTATGTTATAACTAGTCAAATCAACTACATATCGCCATCCGGCTTTTATATCTTCAAATTCCTAGTGACGATGTCCAGATCCCAGATGACGTCCCACGGGCTTGGATCTGGGCCGACCAAGATGTATTGAGGGTTGCGTTGGTTCGCCGTCTTGAGATGGTGCCTCATATCTCAACTTTGAATTTCGTTCCATTTCATGAGCTCTTTCCTTAGAACAACCTATTACTCCTCTACCTAGTGTTGTTTTGTAGAAACTTGATGTCATGCCTTCTATATACCTTAATATTGCATATCGGCGAACCGACGCAACCCTCAATGCATTTTGGGGCCGACTATACAGAATGTTTCGAACAGAAAAATATCTGATTGAGACTACCTTCTCATCACCATATATTATACACACCTTGCTCTCGACCTAACATGGTCAACACTCCGACTCGTCACTTATGCGCAGTGGTATAGTCGTAAAAAATAAAGTGCCAGGGCGGTGGTGCTGCGACGTCCACGACATTCGACGTCACGACGTCGAACACACGACGTCATAACGTCGACGTCATCATCGACGTCGACATCACGACGTCTGCCGGCAGTGGTGCTGTCGTAAAAATAACAAGGTATACCCCAAAATTTCGCATAAAGATCGAAATGTAATTTAAATAGCAGTCGATGCGATTCTTAATTGGTGGTGGGTTAGCCCCCACAACGCCTCGCGAGGAACAATTGAAAATTGTTTTTGTGAACAATTATATTCAGTAAGTTTTGGTACTTGTAAATCTAGTCTGGCCGACTGGGACTGCCCAAGTTAATTATTACCATTATTACTAGATTTTTGTTTTAATATGTACTTTGTCCCATGATAGATGTATAAAATAACAGATCACCAAAGAACGGCGCCCAATGCCGCCCTGCCTCAGCTTTAAAATTGGAAGCAGAGCTTTGCCCTGTCACCCAAAATAGTACCAGGGCACCGCCCTGGGCCGCCCTGGCCCCACTGCATGCCTGCTCTTGCGGTCGTTCTACTCGATTCAAAGATTTGATTTGATTGATAACTAATACTCATCTCTGTTCTGTTTAGTGCCATGATCCACCACCCAGCTATGTTTGATCGCATGAGACTGACAGCTGATAGACGACTGAAGAAGTTAGATGATATGGTAGTGCAGGACGAGGCAGGTGGCAAGATGAAACGTCGAACCAACAGTGCGACCTAGCTCGAAACGTCGTGCTTGTGTGCATAACGACACGCTAGGTGAAACGTTGATCCAACTAAAAACTAACCAAGGTTTTGTTGAGGATAGTGAAACGCAATCCTATTTGAATTTTCTTTATGCAAATAAATAAAATATTGTGTTTGAGTGAAATATAGGCCTAGTTTTTAATTGAAAAGGTTACATAGTGGACTGACTGCATGTGACAGCACTGGCAACCGGCAGTGACCTACGTCATTGCCGGTTGCGAGAATCGTTTCTGCAAAGTCTTGAGTCACTCTTACGTTCACTTCGAAGATGAGCTCGGTTTTATAGTTTATATTAAATGATAAATAACCTATTCCATTAACCATATTCACTCAAAATAATTATTTTACACTCAAAATGTATAATTTGCGTTATGGAGGTCTTCAGGCTAACGCTGAACTGATAATGTTTATGATTTTTGATCATTTTATGATATTTTACTAGGCAAACGCAGCATAATGCGTTGTAAGATCAGTGACATATCTACATAAAGTAGACCGTGTATCCACATCAGCAACATCTTCCTGCTATTATTTTCTATTCATCTTCATTTCTATCCATTTGATGCATAACAAACATTTAAACAATTATTTTCTTCGAAACGGCTGGTCCCGAATTGCATACAAATTCGTAATAATGTGTATAATTCATTTCATGTGTATACATCCACTGAGAATCTGAAGTTATTTGGAGAGTTTTTATTTTTCAAATTTTCCTCCTCAGCCTAATCTAATAGGGTTTCTATAAACTTGGAGATGCTGTTCCTCAAAACTGGTTCAATCGATTTGACCCAAGATCTATACACTACTAAGTTGGATAAGTCTTCGTGTGCAAAAACGTTTCATGTCGATCAGACGAACCCTGCGACCTGTGCAGTGGGTACAAACAAACAAATAAACAAAAAAAGACAGACAGACAAAGCTCCATAAGAGTGGGATGGAGGTCGTCACTAATTGTTTATCCAATTAACTTGGAATTGTATACTTTTTGGGCTACATTGGCAAAACCATTTCTGCGGAATATGAGATATATTTCAAACCCATTCAAATAGCACGCTGGAAAATGTCTTGGCACGTATATATATATGTCTGATGCTCAGAATAATATTGTTCTAGTTTGTGTGAAGATTGACATCAATGGTTGAACCGTTTTTGTAGAGAAAAAATTATCGTTACCAAATTCAAATTTAGAATTTAATAATTCGGAAAACGCATTTCATTTTTACTTCTAGTGTTGACATATTCCAAATTCAAATTTTGAATCTTGGGAAAAGAGGATTGACTAGTGAAAAAGTGGAAAAGTTTGAAGGGAGGGGTGCAAGGAGAATCTCAAGAATGATACTAGTTTTTGGAAGTTGTGATATATTAAAATATATCACGATAGATAATATTGTTTGTGTATTTTTTATTTTCAGTGTATAGTTTTATAGATTGTATAATTTTTTGATACATTCAATTGATTATGTGTTGTACCTTAAGTTCCATTACCTTTTATTATATTAACATTATAAGAGTGTATAATTTTTGTAAACAACAAAAGTACAATGTGCTATAATAAATACATGTACTAATATATTCTATTCCAATAAAGATGAATCTATTATCTGGACGAAATATTACCAAAAACAGGCTATCAAAACAAGACGAAGACTGTACGAAAACAACGAAGATTTTAAAAAATGTATAAACATGATGTCCAAAATACAACTTCAAACAATTGCAAATATATTTGCGAAATCATCCCATTTGATAGTCTCTTATATTCATTTGAAAAATCATTGTTATCCAATTAAGGTCTCATCCAATTATCCAATCATGGATGATATTCAATTATGGATGATAAATTGATAGGTAGGATCGTTCGGACAGTGCACCACAAGGCGATCGTACAAATGAGATACAAAGTTTATGTTACACAATAGCTAAAAAAAAGTTTTTGACATTCACATTTAACATAATTACTTTGCATATTATTTGAGATACTCTAATATTATATTTTATTTTAATATTATACCTTATTATACCACCGGTATAGGATTTCATTGTAATGTTGCATGTCATCGCATCCTGTCACGCTTCGTTATGCCATCAAACACTATCATTGTGAAACAATATAATCAACAGGTATCCGCCTTATTCTGGATCACTATAATTACAGCATCCTCCTACTGCGCGACTACGATAAGAAGAGAGACACTACCTGGTATCAAGATACAGTCTGGTGTTGATATTGGTGTGCGATGGAGGCTGTCTTATTGATATATCTCACATTACTTGGTTGCAACCACGTGGTCTCAGCTGGGGATGTTGACGGAGGTAGATTCGTGAGTGTTGACGGGGTCAAAAGTGAACTGAGAAATGATAGTTTGAAATATGAGGTTGGAAATAGCGATAGAAACGGAAGTGTACAGTATGAGGTTGGTACCATTGAACCGGAAGTGGTAGAGAATGTCATGGTGACCGTTGAACAAGGTGATGTCGTTGGAGTGGTAAAGGTTTCGGTTAAGGACGGTAGTAAATTCCACGCCTTTCTTGGGATTCCATACGCCAAACCTCCGGTTGGGGAGCTCAGATTCAGGGTAAGTTATTTATTAAATTATTCAATCACAGGTAGGCCTACATATAGGCTATAGAAAAATTATTCCACATAGGAGTACTTACATCAAATGGTAACATTGTTGTGCTGAAATTCAATTTTAATTATATATTAGCGTAAATTAATTGAAGAGCAAGAAAGGAGAATAATACGATTACGAAGTATATATTACCGCCCTGAATTTGACTATTGAAGCCTAGGTTATAGCTTTGTTTCGGTAAGGAAGTATAGGCTAGACTTCACAGCCACCCTAAGCAGAGAAATGGATCCCTGACTATTAGAAAAACGTCATACAGTGCCGGACTGGCGGCACAGAGGCCTCCCGGGGAAAATAAATCAGGGCCCCAGATCGAGTTTGATGATATACCACCAAATTGAATAATAAACATCAAATTATTCGTACCTATTGTGTAAACTGTTGAAAGTATTGACATAACTGGCACCAGGGACGTCGTTATGATTTATCTATTTATAAGGGGTTATTTAGATAAAATGACTGCCCAGCTGGATGTCAGTCCCCTAGCCCCCAGTAGAGCCCCGCAGGGAATTTTTTGAAATATGTTCATTTTTCAAGTGAGTTTTGCGATTTACAAGCAGTTTAATAAGTCCGATAATTGAATAATTATGTACAGTAAGTACATTTTCGAAGTTATTTTCAATGATTAAATCATATAGACATTTTTTCCGAAGTTATTTCTATGATTTCTCTCAGCAAAGCACCGCAGGGAATTTTTGGAAACATGGTCATTTTTCAAGTGATTTCTGCGATTCACAAGCAGTTGTGGAGTCCGTTAATTGAACCGTTATGGACATTCTCGAAGTTATTTTAAATAATTGAATCATCATGGACATATATGGTATCATAATTGAAATCATAAATTTACATGAATATAATTTGAATAAGGGATCAGAGGCCTCCAAAACGATCGAGGCCTCGCGGGGGATTTCCCGGTAGCCCGGTGGGCCAGTCCGAGCCTGACGTCATAGTCAACATATAGTCATATAGCTTCCGAAGGGGGACCTATATGGCTATGGGGGAGGAGGGGGGGGGCTGGGCTAGAACCCTGACTGTTAATTATAATGATATTTAAATCATACGCATGATTGTGTTCTAGACTCCCGAGCCCTTTAAATCCTGTAATTGCCGGAGTCATGTCTTTTTGTAAACGGGCTTTGTTCTTTGCCCCCGAGTCCCCTGAGCCCTTGAGTAGAGCCCTGGATGTTGGTAATATTTTTAATTAAATTTGAAACATGCGTGTGTTTTAGGCGCCAGAGCCACCTGAGCCCTGGAATGGAGCACTGGTAGCTAACAGGAGTGACGTGAAATGCTGGCAGAGGAACATGATCACGAAGGAGGTCGAAGGAAGTGAAGACTGTTTGATACTTCATGTTTATACAACACAGGTAAAATACAAAATATCACAGTGTAGGATATTTAGGGTGGATTGCAAAGACGAAGCTTACACCTCGGTCTACCTTAGACGCCGTATATTGCAGAGGCAATGCAATTTTGTAATTAGACGGTATCCAAGGTAGGCCGAGGTTTAAAATTCGTCTTTGCAATCCACTCATCATAGATTTGATGGACATGGCATTCCCGTGTATGAAAACGCGCAGTATGAGGTCACGTTATCGAGTTTAATGTATACTGAACGGCGTAGGCCTACTGTAAACGAGACGATGTCTCAGCGGTACGATAATCGGGGACTCGATGCGCAATCGCACCTTTGTAAACGGTTAAGTATAGGGTCTCCCTGTAAGCTGGCGAAGCAATACAAGTGGTCTAAAACAATATTTGAAATGATAATAAAAATGGAGTAAAAGTTCAAAAGACCTATCGACACATTATACTGTCCTATACCAGGTTATTATACATTATACATTATACTGCAATACTGCATCTGGATGAGCAACAATATTGCCTATAATACTTTCAAAAGGTACAGTAGATAATTATTATTGCTTCATCATTCCTAGATTATTTGTTTCGTACATTTCTCATCTACAATAATTGTATACGATAAATATACGAAACAAATAATCTAGGCAGGATATCAATTGAATTATATCAATAATTGATATAATTCAATTGATATCCGGGATGAAATTGTAAATCACATTTAAAAAAAAAATCTGCACCATATGTGTAAATGGAGGTGAGATATTATATTGATTCCCGTAATATCATTATCAATATCACATCATTGAGTTCTCGTTGAAGGTTATTCTGACAATAAAGTCCAGACCTTCCTTAAACTATTCACTATTGGCTCATATTCCACATAATGTTAATATTCAGTATATTCATGATCATGTAAAATAACTTGCCTTGAGTAATTGTTTCCAGTCAAGGCTAAGGACGATGAGGTTGGATCGTTCGGTTGAGGCATTACATGAGGGACCGTATCACCTCAAGGAGAATAGTTAATTATTGTATAACAACACATTAACAACATTTAAGCCACCCCCGTGGCTCAGTCAACTATCGCACTGCGTTATGAACTGAAGTCAGGTCGGGCGTGGGTTCGAGTCCCTCATAAGGGATGGGTTTTTGTTAACGTCCTTTCACCTATCATTACTTCATCGTTACACTATCACCTACTCATTCGTACCCCCGTATGACCCCATGCTGGTGGGGTCGTCAAGCAGCATTAAAATGACAAAAATGTTAACTAATAAGATTAGGGATGATGAACAATTCCAGCAATTTGTGCACAGATACGGAATAGGTATACACTCGCAGTCACATAACTGTTTTCCCGAAATTTAAATTCAAATTTACATATAATTTATGCATATCTCACAAGTCATATTTTCACAGACTGTACGTGAAGTGCGTATTGTCTGCTAAAGTTTTCATGCGTATAGTCTTATAATGTCGATACATTTTCTTCATAATGCATTTTACTGTGGATCAATCGACCACTTTGTGTAATCTCTTATCTGTGATTATTCTTACATTTTCTTTTCTTTTCGAATCCTCATTTCTTCTTCCACCTGTTGTAATAGTCTAAACATTATTATGAGTTTGTTTTTAGTTACCAGTGGTAACCGCCTCCACCCCGTCTTCCCTGAAACCTGTCATGGTGTGGATACACGGGGGTGGGTTTGAAACAGGGTCGGCAAGTTTCGACATCTACGGACCAGACTTCCTTCTCGCAGAGCAAGTCGTTGTTGTGTCCATCAACTACAGGCTCGGCGTCTTCGGTAAGTCTTCTTCCACATATCACCTTGTCTGTTGAACATTATTCTATATGAGTGTTGCTTCACGACCTCACCAACAGCTAGGTCATACGGGGTTACGAATAGGGCTGCAGTTATTATATTATCCTAATTATTGCCATTAGAGCCCGTTCTACCAATAATAAATTTGTTGATTAAGCGATAATTAGTGGATTAGCTTGTTATTACTCTTGGTTACCAATGTTATTTTTGTACTCCAATTGATTAATTAGCTTAATTAACACAATTTTATTATTGGTAATATGGAACCTTTTATTATATTATCCTAATTATTGCCATTAATACATTTAAGCTTTTATTATATTATCCTAATTATTGCCATTAATACATTTAAGCATCTAGTTCATTGAGAGTGAATGTTTTTTTTTTAATAACTTCGAAACTAGATACACAATCATTGTTCAGAGCAACATGCTTCAATTTCCAATACTTTCTAGATATCCGAAGCTTATTGGGCCAGTGGGCGATATTCACCAACTCTAAGGCATGCAATCCTCCTTGATCTTTGTGATTGCCAGTTCCGAGTATTTTTGTTCGTCTTTTCACTTCAGAACTATACTTCTCCTGTAGTGCTTAAGATTTTCCTATATCTTCTCACCAACAAATGTCTTCACCTCGTTTGCATCTGGTCCTACTTTCTTCTTTTCCATCTGTCTCCGTTACATACATCTGCCAACTTGCACTTGAATCCTCAAATTTTCTCTTTAAAAGAGCGAAAAGTACAGTATATACAATTCTAATTTTCAAATATAATCCCAAATAGATTGAAAATACAAAAATAAATACAAGCATGATTGAATGTATGGTCGTTGAAGAGTGTGTTTGTCTGATTGGACAGGTTTCTTGGACTTGGGTGACTCGTCAGTATCTCGTAACGCTGGACTCAAGGATCAAGTCGCAGCACTGCGCTGGGTTCGAGACAATATCGCTCAGTTCAACGGTGACCCGAAACAAGTCACGATCTTTGGTCAGAGCGCAGGCGCAGCTTGTGTACACATGCACTTGCTGTCACCATTGTCTAAGGGTAAGATTACGTATAGTGTATGTCGGGGACGCTGAAGGGCGTATACCGGAATAAAGTCGATCGGTCGTGTGACATGAACTTCGGCGTACTTTTCAATGTATGGTTTTAAATTGTGGTTATGGTTCAGGTTAGGTTGGATACCCAAACCCATGTCACACAATTGAGTTGACTTTATTCCGGTATATGCTCTTCAGGCGCCCTTTGTATGTCGTACGAACCTCACATATTGTGTTAACACATATCGTGTTAATAATACTAGTAAATTGATGTAGACAGCCTATATATTATGAAAGAGAATGGCCATACAGTAACTTTTTTGGGGCAAAAACAACATTCTGATAGAATTAAATATAGAAATATTTGAAATTAGTTTACCAAAAAATATCATCAAGACAATACTATCTAACAAAATTAATAAACGAATACGTTATTCGGAATATTTAGTTGAAACAAAAACGATAAAATGTTTGTCGGAACTCGATTTTGAAAACTCGACACAGTATCACAATGAACTTCTCCTTATCCCACAGGTCTGTTTCACCGTGCCATATCCCAGAGCGGGTCTGCGCTCAGCCCCTGGGCCCACACGACGTCCGGGCACAGCCACGCCATGCTATTGGCCAAGACCATGGGCTGTGACCGACCACGTGACCAAGATACGGTCAACTGTCTGCGAGAAGCGTCAGGCTTCGACCTCGTGGACAACTCGCACAACCACACACTCACTAAAGAGGTAGGAGTCGAACTCACGTCCGTTTGTAATATCGTCAAGTTGGTAGGGTTATTAAAAGGAAGACATGATTTGAGGGGTGAAATAAGCTTTGTGAAACTTCCAAAATATATAAAAGCCAGTTAACTATTAGGCAAGGTACTAAAATAACCATATGTACCCACAAGGGTGATGACAAGATGATCGCTCAATCCACTAACTATCAGTTCGTAAAACCATAGACCTTGAAAAGAATGAAAAATCAAAATTAAAACTAAAATACCAGAAATCACAATTGAAAAATTAAAGATGTTATAAAACAAATAGGAAATATATTTGGAAAATAAAAATAATTAGAAACTGTGGAAAATCTCAAAAATTGCATAAAATCTTCAATCAAATTGTCACTAAGCATATGAGTTGGAAACTTGGAAGAACATTAAGAACATTACCTTGCAAGCACGTAGGCCTATAGTTATGTACTTCGAATGATAACGTAAAGTAGGTCCAAATATGTATACTGTGTTTGTACAAGTCTTCGAACTTATCGTATTTGCATTATAACACGTTGCTTTATTCCTCTCAATATTTCAGGATGAACGTCACAATATACGTCTACCATTTGTACCAAGCACTGAGCAAGATTACGAATACGACGAGGCAGCCTTTCTACCTGGGGATCCCATCACTATATTGGAGACAGGTAGGCCTGTGTGTAAAATCTTCTTTATTAAGATGATCTCTGCCCATAACTGCAATAACTGCAATATTCTGCAATAACTGCAGAATCTCTTGAATTAAATAGAGATGTTCATTTATATGCCTCTTTTAAGCAGTTATTCGCAGGTTCAAGTGAATAACCAATTTAGCTCGAAATTTCCACCAGCCTAGACTTTGTAGAAATTTGAGAGTTTAGCTCACGAAATTTTGAACTTTTGTGCTTTTGTAATTTCAAAACTTCACATACATGAACTTTTGAACCTTTTTATTTTTCAATTTCCGAATTCTGAGTTACTGATTGTCTGAATTCCTTAATTTCGAATTCCGAATTCATATTTTTTTCTTATTGTTTCATGCTATTGTAAACATTATGATGCACTCGTAATTTCCCGAACTGTCATGTCTGTGTATGTCTTTGAACGAGTTCTTGTCGTCATCACATGATTACGCCTGTTGTTCTAGGAGGCTACAATCAGGTCCCTCACATGATAGGGGTCAACTCCCAAGAGACAGTCATGTTCCTGCCGCTATACGGCACTCCAGACGTACTCACTGATATCAACAAGGACTTCGCCAGGATGATACCTGTTGATATGCACGTGAAAGAAGGAGCACAGGAGAGAGACGTTGCAAAGAGAATTAAGAAGTTCTATTTTGGGGAGAAATTAGTTTCTTCGAGGACAATGGCGAATCTGATTAATGTAAGTTACAATTAAGGCAAAGAAATATAAGGAAGATACGCAAAAGTTCTTCATAGAAATGTATAAAAATGGACGAAACGTGGCGCCTGAAGAGCGAATAATGGAATAAAGCGTAATCGGTTGTGTGACATGGGTTTGGGTGTCCTACCTTACCTGAACCCTAACCACATTCCATTGAAAAGTACCCCGAAGCTCATGTCACAAGACCGAGTATCTTTATTCCGGTATTCGCTCTTCAGCGTCCCCGACGAAACAGGAAAAGAGTAGAATCTGTAGTAATTATTTTGGTTTCAGTTAACTACAGACTTACTCTTCACTAACGGCATTTATAAAACAGTGAAGATCCAGACTCAAGTATCTGGCAGTCCTGTCTTCTTCTACCAGTTCTCTTACGACGGTCAGCTGGGCTTCATGAAACGCCTGGCTGGCCAAGGACATAGGCCAGGTAATTATAGACACTCATTTACCTGAAGTCCAAAATCACTTGTATTTCTCCAATAAAATACCGACACATACAGCGCAGTGGTTAACGCGTTGGTGGCGTAGTTTAAAAAGCAGCATTTTGAAGAAAAAGACAAATTAACACGTATGAACATTATATGAGTTTACACTGTTGGTCATGCATTGATAGGCATATACATTTAAAAAATAATTATTCTAAAATCATCACATTCCATAATACTGCATCACTGTTGAATTATTTTTTATTTTTTCCTGCCGTAACAACTTTTGTAGAGATAGGTCAATTTTATTGTTACGGTACGTTAGTTCAAGTTACTGTATTACAAAATCAAAAGAATCAGTAATGTTTGTTCTTGCAAATAAAGCCAGAATATATATTTTCATATCTGGAATGAATAATTTTGAGTTGAAAGAAGGTGATATAATTCGCACTGTGTTACGAAGAAAAAAATACTTCTCATAATTAAATACAAAAACAAGCAGTTGACTTTATATTTCTAAACAAATGTTTGGTGGGAGATAAAAAAATATGTAAACATCATCTTGAAATAATTATGTTGATTTGCTTCCTTCCTGAATGAGACTTATTTGTGCTTGTTCCAGGTGCTACTCACTGTGACGAACTGGGCTACTTGTTCAACCTGGGCTTCTGGGAGATGAAGCCCGGCAAAGACTCGGACGATGCGAAGACTAGACGCAGGATGGTCAAGATGTGGACAAACTTTGCTAAGACTGGGTAAACATCTTCTCTTACTCCATCCATCCGGCTGGTTTATATAGTTTCTAGAGAGGATTTTTGTTCCATAGTTAACTGCTGGTAGTGGTCATATTTGGACGCTCAGGTTTCACCAATATCAAAGAATGAAACAGCCAGAAGTTATGTTGGAGGAATTTAGACTCGTCGAACATAACTGGTCAGCGTTACATTCATATGTAATTAGATACGCACTATACCTATACGTACTGCATCGGTCGCACAGTACAACCATAGTCTAAGGGAATACAAAGACAGTTTCACCCAACGTTAAATTATTATTCATCCCGACTCTCATCCCCACTTCTTTGACTCCACATTTCCAACACTCCTTACCACATGTAGTACCGTCAATCACCGCTAACTTAGAGTGCTGAAAATCTTTTCAGCGATTGTGATTCAGTCGACGGTAAGCTGGATGCTTGCCTGGTTGTTTGCCAAGTCTTCAATTTGACTGCTAGCAGCTCTCTAGGAATGTGTAGCGATGATTGACGTAACTTCAGGAGATAATAAAAATGATTTGAATCTCGCGAAGTACCTTACATGGGACATCTTGAGAGTATATCTTTAATGTCAATGTGTTTTCCTTGCCTACAGGAATCCCAGCTCGGAGTTGATTCCTGAGTTGACAGTGACATGGACTCCATCTAGCGCCACCGAAGTGAATTATCTCAGTATTGACCGAGATCTGGGCATGCGCAATGACATGGAGCACATGGGATTTTGGGACGGAATATATGACGAGGTCAAGCGTGGTGTTACTGTGACAGCTGTCACTACTGATCGTGACATGTCTTCAAACTGTCCGAAAACAGTTTCAAATTTTATTATTTCAGTACTTTGTTTACTTTCTGTTGTATGTAAGTGGAATTAATAAACAAATTGAATCATAGCTGAGGAATATTACTAATTATTAATTACTCGTCAGTATCACCTCATATTGTCAATCACCTCATTTCACCAATATGCATCATCATCCAAACAACTCTTATACTTTCAAATTGGAAAAATATTATATTACAAATAAACAACGATTTCAATACGTTCTTCCATATGTAGTGTTACAAAAACAAAACCTCAACTTCTACCCAAGATAATAATTACACGTATTACTCATAACATGATATATTTACAAGGCGAATAAATTTGTATAGGATTACAGAACACTAATTAAAATGTTATGAAGGTAAGATGCTGGATTAATCTGTAGAAAATTATTATAGTCAGTGAAATAATACATGATGAACTTCACACATGTCAAGACAAGACTTCAAGATAGCAGCTCTTCAATTAATCCTAATCAGATAAATCATATGTTATCACTCATAATATCTTGTCAAGTGTTTGTATTTAAAACAATGAAGGCAATATCACTTCAGATGGATTGC
Source organism: Brachyptera putata (assembly GCA_907164805.1). Lineage (NCBI taxonomy): Eukaryota > Metazoa > Arthropoda > Insecta > Plecoptera > Taeniopterygidae > Brachyptera > Brachyptera putata. Next base: position 41,714,879 of record OU015462.1, on the reverse strand, counting down.
GATTTATAAACATAAACATTGATAATAATATTTGGCTATGTAAATGATAGAATAAATCAACAGACATTTGTCCTTTTGTTGTAGATAAATACCAAATTAGATTAGGCCCACCTGAGAATTATCATGCTACCTCCGCATGTCTATATAATTATGTAACTAAACCAGATAGCGATACTCTGTTTCCAAGTTGTGTATGCTGTATCGTTTCTTATTGATGTAAAAGTAACATTTGATACAATACTGTGAGAATGATATGGTTGGGAAAATATCTAAAATATACGAAATTTGTAATAAATTGAAATTTGTCGACAAAAACTATGTTTACATTTTTTGATGAAAGCCAATTGATAATTGATTGATAGAAAGTTAGAAATAATTGGATGAGCGAAGCGAATTCTTTATTTAATATACTTGAACAAAACGAACAATTCTTTTGTGTCTCTGTTCGCGCTCCACATTATCAAACGAAAGACCACATTTTGTTGAAACGTCTTGGCTTACACATGTGTCACCATTTACTCGATATTGTAAACTTTCAAGACGCAATCGGTTGCATCAAGTTTGAGAAACACCTTTTCGGTATATTCAAAAAACGTCATATAAATAACCCAGAGGAGAAAATGTGGAAAACATATTATCTTCGAATAACCGCGAGCGTAAATTAACTTGTAAGTTCAGATACAGCCGAAATGATTAACAATTCGATACTTTTTAGTATTTGGCAAAAGGAATATTTTACGTATCACATGAAGGCTAATATGTTCGTTATCGCTGATCTATCTAATCACGATCTCAGTCTGAGTATAAAGACAGGTGTGGTACGTGTACTAGTGTAATCACTCGTTTGCATCATGGCCAACTGGACGGTATTAGTGGCCGTGTTTTGTGTGGCAGTGGCTGGTGCCACGGCCGGAAGAATACAGAATAAAGTCTCAGACACACTTCTAAACACGGTAAGAACTCAGTCCTTTTTAACTGCAACCTTTTCCGGTGTTACAGATCCTTGAGGTGATCGTTGAGGTGAAAATATTATTAATTTAGTTCACAATAGTCAAAAATATATTGGTACAAAACTGATTTATAAATGACACGAGATCGGTGTGAATACTATTCGACCCCCAAAGAAGTATCATCCTCACCACACACAAACTTGCGGATGAAAGTAGAAGCTTCAAATTTCCAAGAATCAGTAATTCTTTCTGAAGGAGTGGACTTTCTGTGTTTTTGTGACTAAACCTCAACAACTCTTCCATTTTTATCTAATCGGACCAGCTATTTGTGTTTTTGGGGATTATAGAAGAGAGTTAATTCAATATGACGGACACCGCAATCCTCAAAACGCCGTATAGTGATATCCTAATGCATCCTTAGCCTACTTTGATCTCGCAGAATTAAGTCTTGACATTCTTGACATATATCACTGAAAAAAATAAAGGATGGAGAGATAGATAATTATACGTAACTAGGAAAACGCAGAATGTGCGTCGTGAGATAAGCGTAGAAGTATGGAAATCTGGAATTGAAAAATACTCTGTCAGCTCAGTCTACATCTACAAACCTTGGACTACTTCAAACGCTGAAAAACCTTACCTGCAACTTGTTGCTATTTATAGAGCAACCTGTCGCATATACACTTTGCATTACATGTTTTGATCCTGATATTTGATGAAATGTATACTTTTATTGCGTTTTCTTCATCATGTCTCATCCGATTGTTGCACAAATGATTGTAAATGTGAACGATAGTTGTTTTCAAATTCTGTATGAATTTGAAAGCTTTTGAAAAATTTTAGTTTTGAAGTATTTTCCCCCTGGGTTATTCTTATGGGGATTTTCCGAACTTTCCAAATTTTTTCCGGAAAAACCGTTTGACCGATTTTTCTGAAAAATAATCCCAATATATTCTGGTGTGACACCAATATGTAGAAAAATTTCCGAGTTGATTGATCATTTTTCCTGAGCTGTATGCCGCGTAAAAAATTACCCCCCCCCCCCCAAAAACGTAAAGGGAAGTAATAGTTTTAGTTATTTTGTGAAATACTTACGATACAAGATTTTGACTTCTGGGCTAGCCAGAAGGAAGGCTGACATTCAGCTAATTTGATATAAAGTGATCACACAGAGTTTTTATGACTTTGAGAAGTGGTTTCGATATCAGCGTTTCAATATATTGTATTTTAGAATAGATTTATGTAAGCACATTCATTATTTCTAGGATTTCCAAGATATTTGGGTCCCAAAAGTTTGAAAATCACTCAAAAGAATACAGGAACTTTGGCAGATTGTTTTTGTGCCCGGCCATCAGGATATCATTAATGTCGAGAGGGCTATGGGGGTTCGAGACTTTCCACTGCCACTTGGTTTTCCTTGCATCCATGTCATCACAACTATCAATGTCTCAAGAAACGAAGAAAACAAGAACAGACGAGAAGAATATAAGTTGGAAGAAAAAATGTATATTTCAAGACCAACAAACATTTGATCCATCCTGACGTGGTTTTTCGTGGTTTCCCACAGTCCTCGAAGTGAATGCTTGGATGAAGTACTAATTGGCCACGACCTATAATTATTAGTAGAGTGATATGCCTAGTTATATTGAGGCCTGTCACTCCTTATTGTTTATCCTTTGTATAATGATGAACTTTGCACCTGCTGTCATTGGAAGAAGTGAACATTGCCTAAGAGACTTAGTTCAAAGTGAAAGATATCAACATTCGTGTGGTTGGATTATTCCTAATACCAATGTTGGTAGTGTCCGGATATATCGCAAAAACAGTTTATATTGTGTTCCGGACTTTCGACAACTGAAGACTTTTATCTGCGGCGAAGATGTGTGGTCACAGACAGCGTAGACCTGGTGTCAAAGTTCATTGCTTTAATTTAAAATAATAATAAAATGGGGTGGTGGGATCGCCCTTGTGGTGCCCCGTCCAAACGATCCTACTCTCATCCTTAGCCTTAATAGGGGAACAATGATTTTGTATCAAGTTTCGATGTTATTAAAAAATGAATTAAAAAATAAAAACCAAGCCCAAAATTTTTCAGTATATGGAATGAAAATCTTCGCTACGCTCATCTAACTACCACAGCTTGCGTTCGATATATAATGTACTGTACGTAAATACGTATCCAAATGTATAGATCCAAGTTGTATGATGTAAATCATATGAAGTTCTCCTTTCTTTCGAGTTGAAGGACTTCACTGTGTTCATCTTAAAATGATCCCAGCTTCTATACGAAACTAGATCTTGACAAGTTGTCCAACATGCGTGTTTCAGCCCCAATTAATCAGGAAGTACGGATACCCGGCTGAGGTCTACTCAGTAACGACTGAGGATGGCTACGTCTTGGAGATGCATCGTATTCCCTACAGTCCCCTGTCACCTGAAGCTCCCAACAAGCCAGTCGTGTTCATGCAACACGGTGCTCTGTCAGCATCCTCTGACTGGATCCTCATGGGACCCAACAAGGGACTTGGTAAGTGCAGCAGGACAGATAGTTGCTTGAGAGGAAGCAAACTTTGTATCGTGGAAATTCAAACGTGGAAAAGAACGCTGTGAACTTTGCTTGCACGAAATGTAAATACTATTATGAAGTATGTCAGAGGACGTGCCCAACTTTTTTAAGGATACACGTACCAATTTTAGGATTTTAGTTTTTAAGGTTAAGTAAGGTAAGGTTTGTGTTGAAAGGACAACAAGACAGTAATTTCGATACTCAAATCTTCTCTTACATAACCCTAATCATCGCCCATCATCACCTAATATACCCCTTCTCCGCATTCTCACCAATTATTATATGACAATAATTTCATTTGCAGTGTATTCTAATCACACAAGAGAGAATAAGCAAGAAATAACACTCTTCTTTACTGCAAAACCATCTAGAAAACTGTGAAAATATTAATTACATTGGTGTTGCTTTCGTGAAACATCAATCGATTAAGACATTGAGAGGTCACAGGTGTCTGCTTGGTGTGACAGCTTTCACGTCGTAAAGACTTAAAACCGTTGTTTTTTAATTATAAATTTGATTTGTATAACATTTTCCAAGTGATATGCATAATCCAAGTCTCCGCCAATACAGAATTAAAAAAAAACTACGAACATACACTGAACTATGCTCTTAAATTGGTCCTCAATCTCTTTCTTTCTCTCTCTCTCTCTCTCTCTTCTCTCTGTCTCTGTCTCTCTCTCTCTCTATCTCTCTCACACACACACCCTGTCTCTCCTATAGGCTACATTCTCGCCGACCTCGGTTACGACGTGTGGCTGGGAAACTCTCGTGGTAACACATACTCACGCAAACATCTAACTCTCGACCCCGACAATAAGACGAGCGGTTTCTGGGACTTCTCCTGGCACGAGATGGGAGTCTACGACTTGCCAGTCATGATTGACTTTGCGCTCTCAACCACCGGTGCCCAAGATGTCATCTATGTCGGCCACTCTCAAGGCACGACCCAGTTCTACGTGCTCACATCTGAGAAACCAGAGTACAACGATAAGATCCGGACAATGTTCAGTCTGGGTACAGCTGTGTTCAACACTCATGGCAATAATCCTTTGTTGGATATCATTGCTGATGCTACTGACCCAGAGGATGTAAGTCAGCTAAGATCTCCTAGGTATCCTAGGTCTCCTAGATTTCTGATAGGTCAATAACGCAACTATGTATGCTATCTAGGATTGTAGCTATCTACGATGAATACGCAAATGAGAACGAAGTTGTTCTGGATCTATGAAACCGATCTAAGCCACTGAGATCGACTACTCAGGTAATCCGAGCCCTGTAGCTGTCTTAGGCGATCTAAGTGGCGTCGAAGATTTCTTAACACTGGATATGATCGTTAGCTGGTAGAACATGGGAGAAGTACAAGTTGCGTATTCATCTTAGATAGCTATGGTCCTAGATGCTATGTAGGCTTCTCGAGGAGACGACTTTTCAACTCTTGCGATACCCATTCATTGGACAATAAAACTAGGATGTAATAAAGAAACACAATTGGGTAAATTATGTGTCTGTCTGATAGAAAGGAACTCAAATTTTGATTGGTGAATGACGGACCATGACTCAGAATGATCATTATAATAATATATTTGTTCAAATCTAGCTATTTATAAGTAGTTTAATTTTACGAAGAATAGAAGAACATACATTTTATTTAGCTTTTCTTTCACCGGTATTCTTTGAACTAGACTAACGGATGGGTTATTAATGCTGGGAATAATTATGTCGCTGGATGCAAGGTTTCCGGGTTGGATACGAGGTTATTTTTGTTGAAAGTAAAGTTTATTGGACTGAAGGCAAGGTTATCATTTCTTAAAACAGGGTTACTGGCCTTGGAGAAAGGTTATTGGTTATTGGTTATTGAGCTGGAGATAAGGTTGTTATTGCTGGAGGCATGGTTATTGGGTGGGACACAAGGTTATTGAGCTGAAGGTGAGGTTTCTTGGAGGAATAAATTGAATCTGTTTTCCAGCTGGAGAATTTGCTCGGAATTGGAGAGTTCCTGCCACACAGCGACCTGTTGGTTTTACTCGGCAGTACGCTGTGTTCTGACACTTCCACCACACAAGACATCTGTGAGAACATCATCTTCCTCATCGTAGGCTTCGATGAGCCGCAAATGAACAAGGTATACCCAGGGTACAATTTGACTCGGCCTACGCGAAATTGTTAAATGACATCATAACACTGAAACCAGATTTTAAAGAATAATGACGATTTCCATAATTTTGAGAGAATATTAGAACTAGAATACTAGAATTATGATCAATTTTTTGTCTTCCAGAGATCATGACTCTTGACGTAGACATTGCCATTCTGTATAGGAACATGAACAGAATTGAATGATGTGGTTTTTGAAATTGGGATGAAGATTTCTGGTTTTCTCTATAATTATGGGAATAAATGCCGTTATCATTCTTTAAAATATAGTTTCAGGGTGTGTTCTCCTCAGAATATTACTTAGAACCGATATTATGAATTAGGTTTTTATGCGTTTAATGGAAACGACCACAATCACCATAGTCACTCCCAACTGGATATTTAAAAAAATATTCATTTGAAAAAATGAATGAATACTAATAATGGAGATATATTAAAATTGATATTGGTGATAATGTATAATAAACTTTCCAATCTATTTGATGTCAATCACAAACACAATTCATTGATATATGAAGTTATTCTCATGAAGTTAAAGTTGAATCTGTTCTTGTTCTCAGACCATGTTGCCGGTAATCTTGGCTCACACCCCGGCTGGCTCCTCCACCAAGCAAATGATTCATTACACGCAAGGCACTTTCAGCCAGAAGTTTGCTCAGTACAACCACGGTGAAGCTGGCAATATGGCTATTTACGGCACTCCAACACCGCCTGAATACGATCTCAGCAAGGTCACAACTCCAGTTCATATCCACTACAGTCTCAACGATCTGGCAACAGTGGAGGTATGACAACATGCACTTTTGTATTGGATTAAATAGCTTTAAGCCCATTCAAATCGAAATGTTTGCTGACCCTGCTCTATATCTGACTACATCTACAAACTGTCGTAAAATGGCAGACTTTACAGTTAATATCTAGACGGCACTAATATCAGTGCCAATCTGACAATATTGAAGCTGCAAGTGAGTAAGAAATATAGGTGTTTCGGTGCTTCAATCCTTACCGAACATCGTTCGTCTGTGGTCAATAATTATTGAGAGTTGCGTTGGTCAGCCAGTCTTTTATGGTGTTTCAGCTTCCATCTCAAAATGGTCACATTTCATTGAACTATAAGCAAAGTCTATTGCCATAACTATTGCTATTATACTAATACTAGAGACGTGAAAGTAATTTTGAGTTCATTTGTAAACCAAGTTAGTTCCTTGTATCAGTACTAGATGAGCTTCAATCAGAATTTGGACGATAAATAGGTACATTTTTTCATAATTAGATAGATATCGAGGGACCTTGCTTCCACCTGGAAAATCCAGCTCCTTATACAGCGGCGATCTAAACAATAATTGTTATAACTTTTCGTCGATGATACTGATAGGTGTTATTTTAAAATATACTTTCTTTGTGAAACAGAACATTGACGTGCTGGTGAATGCACTTCCCAATGTTGTCGGTAAGTTCCTCGTGCCTCTGCCAGAGTTCAATCACGTCGACTTCGTGTGGGCGATCGACGTCAAGACCCTCTTATACGACCTCATGATTGAGCAGATGGCTGACTTCTTGTAGAACCAACATTGTCTACAGAATGAGACTCTGAATATTTAAATTATTTAAATTTGGGCCCTATCCTTCAAATAATACATCAAATTATTGTTTAACGTTTGTTGATTTCACCTGTTCATCCTCCTCTTCCATCTCCTACCAGAATGCAGTGGCGTAACTAGGAATTTTGGGCCCCGGGGCAAAGGAGTCACATGGGCCCCTACCCCCAAAAAAACTACATATTGAATAATCAACATCAAATTATGTGTACCTTCATATGATGTGTAAACTGTTGAAAGTATTGACAGAGCTACGTAACTAGCAGTTTGTAAGTACTTTCAGCTGACCCTGTCCAGGGACGTCCTTATGATTCGTGTATTGAAGGGGGAGGGGGGTGCCGTTAATATAGAGAAAATACCGGTCAGCAGGACACCACAAATCCCCCAGCAGAGCCCTAAAGAGAATATTTGAAATATGGTCATTTTCAAGTGATTTGAATTGCAGTTTACAAGCAGTTTTGAAGTCCGATAAGTGAACCATTTTGAACATTTTCGAAGTTATTTTCGAAGTTATTTTCGATAATTGAATCACTATGGATTCTTTTTCGAAGTTTTTCTGCAATTTCCCTCAGAGAAGCCCCGAATTTTGCGAAATTTTTCCGAATTTTCCGAATTTTTTGAAATATGCTTAATTTTCAAGTGATTTTGCGATTTACAAGCAGTTTTAGAGTCTTGATAATTTAATCATTATGGAGGTTTCCGAAGTTATTTTTAATAATTCAAATGGTATGAACATTTTTGCACTCATTTTCGCGTTTTCTCCCAGCAAAATTCTAAGCAGCGAATTGTTTAAAATATGATCATTTTTAAAGTTATTTTTACGATTTACGAGCAGTTTTGGAATTTAATGATTGAATCAATAACCACAACGAATATCATGAAGAAAACTCGACACACACGGAGAAGGGTACAGAGGCTCCAGCCCAGCAGGGAATTGAATAACGGTAGATGGAGTGTCCTTGCGTTTTCTGGAATCATTTTTTCATCATTTTTAGAGTATGTTCGGATTTTACACACTTCATATAAGCACAGAAGAGAATCCACATTCCGTTCTTTTTTTCTGAAACTACTTTGCAATCATGGGATCATAATTAAAGTCATATTTACATGAATATAATTTTAAAATGGCATCACAGGCCTGCAAAACGGTCGAGGCCTCGAGGAGGATTTCCCGGTATCCGGTGGGCCAGTCCAAGCCTGAGCATGGGCCCTCGCGGGGCCGTGGGCCCCGGGGCAGCTGCCCCGGCTGCCCCTGCGGTAGTTACGCCACTGCCAGAATGTCTTACAGAACGACTGCTTCTCTTGAATCTTTCAGCTGGAAAATATTAAAAACATTAAAGACGTCAATTTTGGAAAATGAATAACACTTTATTCTAAATACAGGTTTAGAGGGAATAAAGCTTAAACGAATTTTCTGCGTCGTGATTATGTCAATATTTGTTATGGGAGTATTCACATCATAATAAAAAACGAATTTTACACAAAGCGACTTCCCTTAATACAATGGTTGATGTACGTTTCGAGTAGATGTACAGTACGTTGAGAGTTTTATTTATATGAACAGTTTTGTTCATATATTTGTTCAAACTATAGTAGACTTTCAATTTATTTCCTTACTTTTTTATGTTCGTAATAAATATTTGTCACTATTAATATTAGTTTATTAATTGTTTGTGTATGTGTAGTTTTTCCGTGATATCACAATGACCAAAGTCCGAGGGTTTCATTATTTTAATAATATGAACGGAGTAATAACATTGACATTTAGAATAGTTTAATCTAGAAGAGAATAAAATGGAAATTAGGTTAGTACAGGACTTTGTGATTCTACTTAAAATATACAGAGCCTTTAAAGAGAAAAGTTCAGTAATGCGCTTAGGGGTAGATTTTGCTCGCGTTGTGAGACCGGGTTGTGTAGAGGTGGGTGGGGAAGGGAGGAGGGTGAAATTTCCATTCAAGCCAGAACAAATTAGGAACATAGCTAAAATATAAAAAAGTTATTCAAAATGTCGCCGCCTGTAGAGTAAGAGCGCCAGTGTCGCCTACTCGCAGCGCTAATGAGATCGAGATAACTCGTTTAGGGAGAAAAATGGAAATCATAGCCGAAGAATAAATTATACCGAATAAGGGTGGATTAAATTGAGGAGAGATGCTAAAAGACACTCTGGCAGAGAAAGAGGTGATGATTGCGATTTCAGAAAAGTGAGTTTGAAACAAAAAGAATTATTTTTCTTTGGCGAAAGAAAGGTTGGATAAAGGAAATCTGATCAATGGGCTCATTTGTTGTTATAAACGGTGTGAGTATACTCAGTGTCAGAGAGAAAGAGAGAGAAAGAGAGAGAAAGAGAGCTCACTCTCTTTTTCTCTTTCTCTCTCTTTATATATATCTCTCTTTCTCACTCTCGTCTAGTATTTACGTTCAAGTTACACTATTTTGAAAATGTTATGCCAATCTGGTTAAAATGTACTCATAACTAACACAAAATAATGTACTCGATCTTGAATCTAATTAATTATGTTACTTATTCTAGTCATTTCCTGAAAATATCGGTTCAATTCAATTGAATGCTGGAAGTACCAGCAACGTAGGAGTAGCTCTAACTGGAAGTTTAAAGTTGTTATTACCATAGTTACCCAAGCTATAGCGTTCACCAAATCTCTGCAAAAGGCTAACTGGAGTTAGTAATACCGGGCATGAGTCAAATAATGTATCATCCAAATGTCCCCAACATATAACTATAGATTGATTTATGACTTATCTTCAACATTTTAACCGCGTTTGTAATTTTTACTGATCAGTTGAAAATCTTGATTTTCTCGCAATACTTTCTGATATCTATACTATTGAAGGAAAGTATTCTCTATTGTCTCTGAATATCACCTTATTTCTGTTGAATGAGCGAAGACTTATGCAATTTAATATAGGCCTAAGAACTATATCTGACAATACCTTTTTGGATTCATTGAACAATGTTATTCTGTAATGATCATATAGGCCTATTCATCATATTCATCCACATTGATTCATTTATAACAATTTAGACCTACATCACTGAATAGTATTGGTGGCTACATTTCCGTGATGCCATGCAAACACCGTAAATAAGTTATTTCATATCAGTCAGCGATTCCTGATTACTGCTTTACTCTCTATCCGCTCTCCGATTGGATGAAAAAGGGGTACCAATAATGAAGCAGCTTGAAGATTCTGCTGCACACTATTAGGGTGGCCAGAGCTATTTGTTGGGTTTGTTGCTCGATCGATCTTTGTCTCGATCGATCTTTTTTCTCCTGGATAACTTGATAATAATATCTCATTGATTATTCACGGAACAATAAACGAGAATGTTTTCTATCATTTACTTCATAGGATAAAAACAGCACTGTTGTTGTGATTATTTCCATGGATTTCTTCACGATCACAAAATAACAACTCTAAATATAAACGCTCACAAGCTCCAAATGTTTTACCATCTGTACGCCAGTGGCGTAAGTTTGTTCGAGTACAATGTTGCACACAAGCTGAGGGGTTCTGGGCTTGTAAACATGAGCCGTTACAACACGCCGCGCACTTACGGCTCCGTGCGCGCGCCGATCTTATCACCTCCTAGCGAAAAAGAACACGCAACGTATTCTGTCAAGGACTATCTGCACTACATTCTGAATGTCCCGCAGGACTAAGAATAGGAGCAACAGGTCAATAGAAAAACATATTTTCAGGTTTAACGAAACATTTATTAATTGTGAGCAAAATTGTAAGTTCGAACACATATTATACATAAAAAGTACAAAATTCTAGAATAAAACTATAAATAATCACAAAATAACATTTGTTTTTCAACTTGTTTAAATGATAGTTCAATTCAAGAAAATGGAACGATGATACAATGAAGAAGGGCCAATTGAACGAACTGCTAATCAGAGAATTATATAATTAGCGAATTAACTTGTTATCACCCTTGGTTATACAAGTTTATATGCTGTCGTATAACTTATAACTGATAATTACTTATTAATTGATACGTATTAAGAGATCGTACACGTGGCCCTAAGTAACTTTAATAATAATTTACATGGACATTGATTGGCAGTAGAATGAAGTATCAACGATCAAGATTCTGTTCCAGTTTTGAGCAGAGCTAAAACCAAAATAATCATCATGAAACCTACCTGTAGGTCAAACGATATAGGAACCATAATGAATGAATCAGATTTCCCGCTAGTTTCACCACTGAGACCCAGGATTTTCAAAAGTAGAAAATAGAAGTTAAAGTAGAAAAAGTCAACAATTTTCAATTGCAAGGTACGCGTTATGGTGGTCTAGTTCCCTCATTATGTTATTCATGATTAATAATAAATTACTAAGTGATTGAACTAAACTATTCTATCAGACGTAATACACGTTGAACCTGAGTGAAGAATCATCACGTGACCACAAGTGCAATAACAGTTTATCGTTACTTAGTGACGAAGAGTCTCGTTTAGATTCCTGAGTTTGTCTTGATCCACTGCCTCACTTCGGAGACCCGCGTGTAGACTCCGGGAAAACCAGGCGACGCGCAGCCTTTACCCCACGACACAATGCCGGCGAGGGTTCCGTTGACGACAAGAGGACCGCCAGAGTCACCCTGCAACCAAACGATGTTGATCAACTTCAAACGAGCAGAAATACGTGTTCAAAAGAAAATGTGTCATTAGAATAGAAATATTTTTCTGAAATTATCAACCGACGAAAAATAGTTCGGATTATAAAGAGGTTGAAGAAACAAGTTCAAACAACAAAACTCGGAGCTGGTATACGCAACGAGTTCAAAGAGGACTAGCCTGGAGTTGGTGGATATATCTAATGAATTATAATGTTGGTATTTCGAATAAATTTAGTTTTCTGAGTAGTAGAAGTAAAAACATATGCAAAGGAATACGCCGTACAGCGATGATTCAGAAAATGTTTTCAAAGAGATAAACTCTATTTTCGATGCGGGCAGTTAGGCTGGGTTGATCTGAAACTATTTAACTATAATCAACCAGTTGATGAATCATCATAGAGTAATTAAGTTTTAACCTCCTTAATCTATGGTATCATGTAGCTCACCTGACAAGCGTCCTTGCCACCCTCTGGCACGCCTGCGCATATCATCCTGTCCGTGATTGGCTGCTGGATGGCCTTGTACGCAGCTGAGCACGTGGATTGACTGACGATGGGGACCGCTACTTCTTGCAGCACCGTGCTTGGACCTCCAGCACCAGCCTGCAAACAGTAATAACCATGACAACCGAGCCCATCGAGCACTATAACAAGCGCATTATAGCAGCCCACGAATTCATTCTCGATAACGATAATGCCTCGTATGTGTGCTACGACATTGAACTAGGTGTAGGCAGACTCACTCTAAGATAACCCCAGCCGCTGACGATTGCTTCAGATCCATCTCTGACGTCATCGTCTTGCATTGGAAGATCAACAGGCTGCACATTGAGACCGTACTCGAACGGCTTGGATACCTGTAGAACATCATAAGAGACTCGTCACTATATACTACCTTCATTATTTATTGTTTTCATTTTGTAATTAGCTCAGTGTCATAGTTTTTACCTTCAACAATGCGATGTCGTAGTCTAGGTTACTGTAGAGTTTGTGGTAGACAGCCTCTGTCACTTGATGTACACTACCGCCTTGGTTGCGTAGAGTTGTGCCAGCTCTGAGTGACATAGAATCCGTTCTTATCCTGTACAAAAAAAAATAGATTTAAGACGATCGTAATACTATATCTCCGAAAGGAAAATACCCAACAAGAGGATTTACACATGTACACTATCTTGAAACATCAACAGGACAAGATACGAAATCAATAAATATGTGTCAATATTTAGATAATTTGTCGAAAATGTTAATAGATCAAATTTTATAATGACAGGTGTGTGAGATCAAATGTATATTATTGTAAAAAAACAAACAATATATTGTTGTCAACTTTTTTTACCTCACCATGGATTGTAATATGAACATATATCAAGTAAACCGATTCGAATGTTCACTATGGATTGACAGTATTCAAGAAGATACTTCTCTAAATTGTATGTATTAATTCCATTACAACACGTTCAAATGGACAGTAGCTATGATGGTTATAATATTTATCATGTCGACGCTGATAAGTTTTACATTTTGGGTAGATCCTTCTTAAAACTACACGATACTGAAACATTATGGACCATAACATTTCAAGACTTTATTGATCTTACCATTGTACGCAATGAGCAGCCGTGATGGCCCAGTTTCTGCTTATGACAGCTGCACCACAGCTGTGAGACCCAAACACTGCCAGTTGAAGCTGAAATTATGCAAACATGCGCTCTAGACCTTGACATGATGGCGTTATTCAGGTACTGGGTAACGTAGAAAATGACAAATACAGGAGAGGAAAATACAGATAGACAACTAGAGCTAAATTCGTTCAACAATATACCCAAGAGTACCTCTCTGGTCTGGTTCAACATTCAAAATGTTTTTCTGCACATTCACTATTGCGTTTACCAAACATATTTCCAATGCGTATGTGCAATAGGATGTTTGAAACATATAGAACATAATAATACCGGACCCAAAAAGGATCCTTGAGGGACTCAGTGTTCAACTATTCTCCAATACCTGCACTCTGTGACGTGTCTCAGAGAGGCAGTATCATATCTAGACATCAGCGACATCGTTGATACTGTAGCCATACTGCTAGTTCTATCATCAGAATGCCATTTCTTATATTGTAGCGGAATTCAAAAGGTTTTGATCAATCGCATATTGTTTCTTACTTGGTATGGATACTCCGTGATGTCAGCGTCATTGCCACCTACTACTCGTCCATCTGGCTGAGGTAAAGGAGTCCCCCAAGCTGCAACAATAATATGGTATTGAACAATATAGCAGGTAGGTATAGCTCGGGAATAGACCTACAGGTTATACGATTTGTGGACAAACTAATTATTTGCTATTTATAAACGGTATTCCATTCACTCTAAATAGGCAAAACTGATTTAAATACAAGATGGGCAAGAATCAGTACACGTAGTTTCAAGCTGTATAGTCCTGTAATAATTGCAAAAATACACAGTATAATTATAGTGATGATGGTATTCTTGCGTAGCAGTTGAACGGTATTGTTAGTATGGTACTCCTGCGTATCATATGTTTGATTCAGTAATTATTCAAAAAACTGATGATGGATGACTGATGATTGAAAAGTGATTCTTTGTTGAATCCAACCAAGATCAAACTCGAATTTGCGCCATCTTTGAATTACCATTTTTCTAGTGTTCAATTTTGTATGAAGAACATTAGGCATGATCTTTAAATATTTGAAAACATTCTTGAAGAATCTAGTAGTTAAAATGTGTTGGGAGATGATGACAAAAAATGACTTACATGACACAGACTTAAAGCCTGATAAACATAATGTTATAAGACTGTATTTATAGTTTAAATCTTCTGAATGAAGTCAGGAAGGACTATATTTTATTTGTGTATTATAAACTGTATTCAATTATTTATAATAATTATTTATAATAATTTTCATTTTCTCAAACTAAATGCAAAATGCGTAGGTTTTATGGCTCCCACCATTGTTAAGATATAGGAGAATGCTGAAGTTTGACTGCTAATAATTCGAAAAGTAGGTCAGAAACGCTATTTTTTACCGGTATATTATGGTGTAGAATGACTTCATTTACAATCTGACCAAATTTGAGATATTTTGTGCCATTATGAGTTATGATGGAGCCTCCTTAAATAAAAACAGCGTTGGTCCCATTCTTCATTAGGTGTCGAGTAACATTGTAATACTTGACAAAAAGTAAATGTTCTCCATTGTTCTTCGATTGTAAGTATGATGTGACTGGATCATTCTGACGAAACACCACTTATCATCTCACAGAGAACAATCAATCAGTTTGTTACTCCTTCAACATACTGTACATAGTATTCAATTAAATAGTTAATTACCTAGTTTATTAGCAATACGCTTATTGCGCATATTAACGTGTTCCTCTCAAAGTCAATACAGAATAGAATGGTACTATTTTATACTATTACTATTCATACTATATAACTATTTTATATTGTGAATGAGAAAATATGCATGTCCACAAAGCTTTCAAAAAGTATTATAGTTTCATTATAAATATTTCTCAGACAAACAATGTGTTATTACTCTCATAGTTACATGTATCAAGATATTTGTTACATTAAAACTATTGTTTAGTTTCATGCATAATTCCAACCAATAATCATGTCAACCCAACAACATTTCAATAATTAAACTTTCCAACTGAGAACTGAAGGAAAATGAAAAAAATTGAAATTTTGTTCATTTGATGAATCGGTTTCATATCTTAATAACTGAGAATTCAATATAATTATTGTGCACTTACCAGTGGTGTAGCTCAAAACCAGTAGAATGAACACCGTGAATTGCATTGTCTTGGATCTAGTTAGCTCAGTGTAGGCACAACTCAGACACAATACTTCTTCTCCCAATTAACAATGCTTTTTATACCCATTCATGACTCTTGAACTCCTGCCCCGATTTACAAATATAGACCAATTAAAATCTCACTCCTTTATTTGTTATTGTGTAATTAAATCTGGTTTTGGTTTTTATATGGTTCAAGTAGGCTCAAGTCTTGGCATAGATTTGATACTTTATTAGGCAATGTTGATAAGTTTGGTACCAAGTATTGTTTTAACCTGATTCTGATAAGAGTATGTTTGATTGTGTTGCAACGAACTACGCATTACGCACTTCACAATACCGGTGTGATTTGGTTCGTACACGCATTATGTAACTATAGTAACTGGATGTGAGTCAATGGTGGTGTGATTTATGTGTGATGCATGGCGCATAAAAAACAAAACAGCTACTGCCATGAAGTAGACCCTACAATTCTGGCTTCTGTTATTTAGGTCCGTGAACCTGTCCCCCTACTTGACTTATGAACCCTACTTGATCAGGATTTAGTGTTCAATAAGTGCTATCGTTTTGCCAAGTATTAGAATCAGTGCTTCAACAGTTCCCGAAATAGTGTAATCGGGGGGTGGGAGTCCTTCCCACTTGAGGACTAATTCTGAAACTTGACCAGGATTTAGTGCTATAATAAATGGTATACTTTTACGATCAAGTTGGCAAAATGATAGCACTAATTGAACACTAAATCATGAAACAGTTCCTGAGATAATAGTGTTGTTAGTGGAAGGAGGGTGCACGCTCAGCCTCCTACTTGAGCACTCATTCTAAAACTTCGTCAGGATTCAGTGCTCTTTTAGTGTTACACTTTTACTTTTACTGTAGCACTATCTGTAAAACTTGACAAAACGACAGCATTAATTGAGCACTGAATCCTGACCAAGTTTCATAATTAGTGTTCAAGTGGAGAGGGTAATATGGGCCCTGAGTGATGCGCGGGGGGGGGGGGGGGACTCTGGTAGGTTATTGAAATTTGGCAAATCCTATGTGCAGGTAATTAGGGTATGTTGAAATCCCATGTTGGTGTGTTGATGTTTCCCATTACAAACAGATTTAATCCAACCTTTAATTTAATCTCTATTTATCAATATCAAAATACCAACAGAATATATAGTTATCCAAGGTCGATGATGACAAGGTAGGACCGTTCGGACGGGCCATCAAAAGGGCAATCTCACAACCCACAAGGGAAAAATGATAATGCAACTCGTTCAACGAACTACAATTTGTAAATAGTCAGCCAACAGGTTCAGGCATAGGTTGAGGGACACAGGACGTTTAATACATTTGTATTGTCGAAGAGGAATCCTTGTTACTTAGTTTAGTTATTAACTTCAATTAGAATCCATTCTTGACAAGTTTGAAGAGAATTCAAATATTCAGCTTGTAATTGGATTAAATTCAATTTCAATTGAACCGCTATATAAAAATACTATTGAACGTGTTTTTGCTGATTTTGATTATGGGAAAGAGGTTTTTTGGTATGTACCCAAATTACCCCAGATCAATAATACACAGACGTCAATTCCCAATAGATCTTAGTTATAAGAATGCGTCGTTGAAACCAATATAAATCTAGACAAAATAACGAGAACCATCTCATGGTTTACGTAATGATTGATGTAAGAAGAGACATTGCAAAAATCGATATAATTATGTAATCATATACATACTCACAGTTGAGCTCAAAAAGTTACAGACTGGGGTTTTGGAAACACAATTTGCAGATCATATTATTGATATTTCTGAAATTAATGATCTCAATTCATTTGTAATTTTTCACTGAAGATATAAACGAGTTATTTAAAGTTTTCTGATTCTGATGGAAATAAGATCATGGATATACAGTTGTCATTTGTGTCATAGAAAGGGTGGAATGCATTTTTTTAAACGTGCATTGCTGCATGCATCTAGTACTTATTTCAGCTTAGATATTAATTAGTAGTTCCATTTTCAGTTTGGTGTTGTCTGTATAAACACCTCTACGTTAATTCCAGAATATATCATTATGATTTATTAATCATATCAATGATGATTCATATAATATATGATTTATTATGATTATGATTTAGTTCTGCTGTGAGTGAGAGTGAGATAGACTATTGGTGAGTGGTGAAGTGATAATAGATGGGCAAAGACAAAAACGTGTTAGTGTTATGCAAGACAAGGACAACAATAAAGCACAGGGGAACGATTGGATTCTTCTACATGGCGAAAGAACGAAAGAAGAATTGGTCGTCCACCAACATAACACACACAAATATCACCATTCTTAGTACGAGCACTGACTAAAGAGATACTCAAGACGTCCCATGCACGTAAGTTACATTGCGAGATTCAAAAGCCTTTCATTATTACCTGAAGTTATTCAATGATCGCTAAACATTCATAGAGCAGTCACGTTGAAGACTTGGCAGTCAAGCCAGGCGAGCATCCATCTAACCGTCGACTGAAGCACAATCGCCGAAACGATTCTGAGCACTCTTAGCGGTGATTGCCGGTACTACAGGGTAAGGCGTGTCGGGAGGGTAGAGACAAAGGAGTGAGGGGATGAATCTTAATTTAACGTTGAGTGAACTGTCTTTGTATCTCTTTAGTCTATGGTACGTGCATGATATTTTGAGGATTAAAATTTTTTCGAGAATTAGATTAGAAACCAATATACTTTTCAAAAGCATCAATTATTCTGAAGCCACTTGAGTTTCTCGACAATTACCGAAGTTCACCTATACTTCTTTCGTTGATACATAGTGTATATGTATTTGTTTTTACCCTTTTGGTATCGAGAATTGCTATCAACTCTAATGGTGTGTAACGTGTTCGTTCCATGCATGTTTTTTCCCGTATGAGACAAGATCTAGTCACAAAAGATACACGAGAAGTTCGCTTTGAAAGAAAATAACAAACTGGAAGTAATCGAAGGTAAAAGTTAAATTGCTTTTGAAAAGCAAACTGTTATTCCCGAAGAGAGTAGAACTTTTGACAATAATATTGTAATCTTATGACTGCGATATGGAGGTTGCTTTTGAAGTATACAATATGCAAGTATAACAACGTATTGCCAAGGGGGCTATGTATACGTAATATCTAATATCGATATACTAAACTGAAGTGTAGAGAGTATATTTATAGTGAAACACTGACTGAAACAGGTGGACCAGTTGCTAGCGCGCTGTACCGTCATTCAGGAGACCGAGTTTTGATTCCTTCCAGGTTGATAATCCTTGAAGTGTTTTTCGTGGTTTTTCTCAGTCGCTAAAGTAAATGCTGGGTTGATTCCTTAAAATATTGGAACGCGATCGGGAATTCGACTGACTCCTTATTATTCCTAGGTCCAACGAATGGCGGGGCTATTTACAAAAGAGATTAGCTATTGGAGATTAGACTAGATAGATAGGCCTACTACAATACATTTAAAAAAATGGAGTTGAAATAGAAAATCCAATTTCTCTCAAAATTGTGTTTTATCAAAACCAAATTCTGAGATATTGTCATTTTTATTTTATTAGGAGAGAGCAGCGTGCATTGTAAGATGAGCGAGATATTTACATGAAATGTAGACGCAAGCTATAGCTGTGTACACACCTTGATTTTGAAACTACGGAGTGATTGTGCCATCGTTATGCAGCCCTAATTGATTGCCTGTTTTCTTATTTCATTCGTTATACTGCTCTTATTGGTTTTACGTGTCCATTCTTTTTATTGGTTCGAATTATTGATCTTAAATAATTACATATAATTTGTTTTATTAACAATGGCTGACCCGATTTGAGTGAAAATTGGGAATAATATATTGTATCAGCTTTATTTTGTTGACATTCCGAGAAAATTGGAGATTATTCATAGAAAATACTTTTTTAAATATTTCTTCTGGGTTATTTTTATGTTTCTTTCGAAAGAAAGAAGTTTTTTCGATATAAAAATTCGATATAAATTCGATATGATTTTTCTTAGAAGATTCTTAGTTCAACCGATTGCACCCCAAAATGATGCAGTTTCAAGTTGGATAATGACGTATGTGGGCGCTAATTTTAATCACGATCCACGTTTTCGTTTGATCTGTGAAGCGTGCACAAAACAACATAGACAAAAAACACATTCTGTTTTTCAAGTTCGGTTGATTTGAGTCTTCGCTTACACTCATCCAATTGAATGTGTTTTATACCCTTTCATGATAACTTGTTCATAACATCGAATTCGAAAAAGAGTTTGTATCTAAATCAGTAGATGGATGCTTAGTAAAAACGTGTACCAACATAAATTATTTGTCAGAGAATTCATAAAAGAAAATAATCAAATTACAATGGTGAGGATTGGAATAAAATATTGCCACATATGAATGATTGCCAATTTTTGTCCAGATTTTGAGCCAAAAATTGGTCAAATCAAGTATACTTTCCTCGTATACTAAATATTAAATATCCCAGAACTTATTTGGTATAAATATTAGAAAGTGTTCGAATCCTTTAGGATATACAACTTACTTGCATCCACGAAAGATGAAGGCGTGTAAACCACCCGTGCTAATTGTGTAAGGATAAAGGAGGACGGTCGATCGGAACCTTATCCCACGTGGATACCTGTATAGAAAAACTTCCAGGTTTTTCTTTCTTTCAATAGAAAACTTCTAGTCCAAAGCATTTGATGTAAAAATCACCATCCATTTCTATAAAACGTATAATTAAATCCTTGATTTTCTGAAAGGTTTGTACTTTTCTAACTTTCAATTCACGTGAAAGTTTGCCTTCTTCCCTTATTATTTTCTCCCTCACCCCCCTATTATGTGCCCCCACCCTCACCAGCATCCCTTTATAGAAAGTGAAGCAAGCAATAACTAAATTCATCAGTTCTCTATTCTATCTCGATCGTTAGACATTATATGAGTGTTCGAATCAGCCGATCGTCAGCAGTCAATAATTCTCGGCAACACCCGATCGAAGTGTCAACGAGTCACTAATGACGGGACTCTTTGTTACCAATGTGACAGACACAAATACGCTCAACTTTCTTGATGAGTTATCGGTTTCCGTCAGCTATTCGAAGAGTTAATGGAGATATAAGTGGTATACTGTGCGCTTTGTTGTAATTATACACTCAATGGTTGTGTGGGTGAAAATAGATTCAGCTTTAGGGAATGTTTCTTAGTAAGTTGTTCAGTTTGTGATGAATGATGTTTTTATTTCAAACAAACACAATAATAAACGAACTCATTTAATATAAATGTTAAAATAGATTATAATAATTAAGTTTTGTGTTCATATACCTACTGAAGTAAACTATGTGTTCAATAGGGTAAGAGATAAGTCCTTTTAATTGATAATATGATCAACACTGATTCGATGTTGATTCTGTAAGTTGGGACAGTCGTTTTAATTAAATTATCAATTGTGTAAGAACAAACAGTAGGCAATAAATTGATGTTCATTTATTTCGTTAAGCCACGCTTTATTACGTTGCTCAATTAGCACATTTATTATTCATAATATAAAACAAGACCTTGACAAACTTATGTTTCCATCTGACATATATAAAAACCTTTATTAGTCCCTGACTCCATAGCGAACAGGATAATAATCAATATAAAATACATAGAAAAATATAATAAAACATAATTAAATAATTGAATATTGAAATGATATAAAATTGAAATAATTAACGATAACATACAAAAATTAGGAAACTAAAGATAATTGAAAATAATAAAATATAATATATATAATTAATCTAAACGTTGATGGTAGGTGTAGTTAATTGCGTAAATGCTTTCTGAATATTCTAATGGAATCCTTCAAGGCTGATATCCCAATCTCATATTTTAAAGCATTGTTTATCAAAAAACGTTTTCAAAAATTACTAAAAAACAGTGAAATGATTCCTCGAGCGCCAACAAATAGACCAATCACCCCGATCTCTTTAAGATTATACTTTTCTTTAAAGTAGTTGATGGTATGGTTCATATATATATTTTTTACTTTGTTGACCTCTTCCGGAATCCGGTAGCTATATCTAAAATTTTGTATAGTGGTTTATTCATAACACCATAATTTTAGTATTGGCAAAAATAATTAATACAATCAAAATAGAATTTCTTAAAAGTGCCAATACAAACCCGAACAAAAAAACTGTCGAAATGAACCAATTAACAATCTTGTACCAGAGTCCACCTTCCACTGCTGACCTTCCTCCCGTGTCCACCGACCCAGGCGTATACCTTCCCAAACAGCTTCTTCTCCAGTTCGGTGAGAAACGTGAACCTCTCCCCAATCAGATCCAGATCCGTCCCGCTCTCCAGGATATACCCGGCGCTGCTAGCATCATACAGATACGCGTCGTAAGCGACGTTCCTGATGAAGACGTTTGGTCCATCCGGCTCGATGGCCCATAGGCCCAAGTTGCTACGGATATCCCAATGGCCGACATATGTGTATACCTAATTGAAATAATGAAAAAACAAACAATAAATTGAATACCTACTTCAGAAGAGTGCATGGGAATCGATTTAGCGGAATATCAGTTTTTTGATGATGAATTTTGAACGGTATGAGACATCGAAATTCTGTAAAGAGGAAACACAGATATTTCAATACCTTCAAGACAATAACTAGAGTAATAAGAGTAATAACTGTGTTTCCTTTTCATTAGAATTTCGATATCTCATACCGTTCAAAAGTTATCATCAAAAACCTGATATTCCACTAAATCGATTCCCATAGACGTTTAAGAGTGCATGAGTGCATGATTGGTGGAAATCAAAATTTCAATAAAGAAACATAGACCTTTCAAATTGGTGTATGGCGTTCCCTGTCTCCATAGAGCCAAAAGTGTCCGCCAGGGTGATTTTACATATATAGACGATCCTAAAACGTGAACCGGGTAAGATACAAAATTAACAAGTACATCGTCTGATGCAGCCAATGTTTATCAAAAATGCTAGTGAGTCAAATTTGATAATAGCGAAGGTGGAAAGGTCAAATTGTGTGTAACACTCGATATTTTTGGCTTCGATTTTTATCTCACAGTGTTTCGTTACATACACAATGTAATGTAACTGTAAATGTATCGATCGTATGTATGCACACATTCATTGTCTCAATATGAACCTGAATCATCATATATCATTTGACTGTGATTAATCAACAATGGAAACAGTGCGTCGTTAAACCCAATATATATAAAAAAAAATGAAAAAACATAATTCTTAATATTTCTATTGTTTATTGTAACTTATATCTAATTTTTATAACACCTTATTTTATTTACACGTCTACATGGCTTAGTTCTTAACACATTTCTTATTTTACTACAATATAGCTTTAGATTTACCTTTTTGTTTGTTATTTCATAGGTTAATTAGTTACATTTTCATTTTCAGTTACATTTTCTTGATCTATTCCGTTCTTTCTATCTTATTCTATCAATTGCTTAATTTATTCTGTGTCGATTATAGCAGCCACTATTTGTGTGGCAGTCTTGATAATAAACATATTTATATGTAAAGTTAGTTCGCCTCCTCGTATGTGCACCCTGGATAACGCTGAATGAACTAACATCGCCGGCAGCTAGACTATCTTTATGATCTCCTGGCTATACTTAAATCACACCAAGAAAAAGAAATGAACATGAAGATGGTTACATGCATAGATGAAAACTGTTCTTCACAGAACTCGGTCGAATTCGGTCGGAAGGAAAATCAGTTCGAATTTGTCAGGTATTCCTTCACTAGATTCAAATATATAATTTCCAGACTATGATATGAAAAATTGTTATTTTGTTTGTTTTTGGCTGTCTGTTTCTCTGTGTCTTGTTTTAATCCTGTCTTTTCGCTGCCTGTAATAGTGTAAGGTGATGTAAAGCCAAACGATAAATAAATACACCATTACCTTCCTCCTGAAGTAGGCGTAATAAGAGTTGAAATCATTGGTCACGTGTAGATACTCCTTATTGTCAGAGTTCCTGATGAGATAGAGGCTGCCGTATTTCATGATGTACCAGTGTTTGTAGATGTTGTTAGGGAGCTCCTCGAAGGGGGTGGTGGTGACTTCTCGTAGCTTCGAGTCATGAGTGACGTTTGGGGTGGCCACGAGGTACTGGTCGGTCTCAGCATTGTAGAGACATGTAGCGTGGCAGAGATGATACGAGTAGCAGACCAATAAACTAACTAGTAGAACTTGCAATGAAACCGCCATCTTGTATCTACAATTGTTTACACACATTTATCAAATAGACGTTTCAATTTGTTCTTGAGATTTTTTAAATTGTATTTTGAACGAGGTATTCGAAGGTTTCATCATTGTAGAGGCAGAGACGATGTGAGTATAGCATACCAATAAACTAACTGGTAGAACTTGCAATGAAACTGCCATCTTGTATCTACAATTGCCTACATACATTTATCTAATGGATATTTCAATTGTTTTGAGATTTTTTTACTGTATGTATAGAGTGAGGTATTTGAAGGTATCCGCTTTGTAGAGACATGAAACGTGGCAAAGACGATATGAGTAGCAGACAAGTAGAACTTGCAATGAAACCGCCATCTTGTATCTACAATTGTTCTCACACATTTATCTAATGAATATTTCAATTTGTTTTCGAAATTCAGTACCATGATCGTGAAGATGAGAATGAGTGGGTATAAGTTATATCGTGCTAGATGATGACATATGTGCATGCCAAGTTTAATGAAAATGTGTGGTTTCGTTTGACCTGTTGAACCCCAAAAAAAACTTTCGTTTTTTCAAGTACGATACCTCAAAATTAAGCCTTCGCTTCGCTGATCCAATAATACATTTTGTGTCCATATTTTACCTGAAATGTTTTTCAAAATTTATTCCAAGTTTTTCAAATTTTCAACATTTTGTTGATACATTTTTCAAAAATTGTATTTCTTCAGATTTTTTTTATAATTTTTCATTTGAATTCCTGTATTTTTTCTCAAAACTGAATGATTTTTTCTGATACTTGCATATTTTTGGATAGTACATTTTATTACAAAATTGATTTTTTCCTAATCTTCACATTTCTTAAAATTATCTCAAAATATTAAAATGTCACGAAATCAAATTTATTCTGATAGAATAAGGTTTCAACTCACCAGTACGACGAACTATTTGACTTGAACGCCTGAGATCTTAGTTCACTGTGATTGAGCAGGTATAGTGAAACTAACAGTTAGCGACTACAATTTAGTTTCACCCCACCACTGTCCTAACTGCGCTTCACTTGAATCTCCCCTCAAGTAAACAATTCCTTCAATTAAAATATCGATCGATCATTGCATTTAATTTATCTCAAGTAATTATATTATTAAATTAGATTAATATGGAACCAAGAGGTCAAATATATTATTTGAAACGCATTACCACGAAGGTAACTACGCATGTAGATTTAGAGCTGCCTGATTTTAAATTATGACACGAGCTATAATTTATTAGTACTGTAGGATAATAGATCATCGCGCACTAATACTATATATAAAATTAAAAAGAATGATATGGAATCAACAATGGTATTTTACGATTAGAAATGACAAGATTGCACAAATGTATATGTATATTCCATTATTATTACTGAATGTACTTGTGGTAAATTGTTAACAGAATATCAGAAGCTGATTTATATATATTTATTTACAAATCTATCTAATTTACAAAATATTGGTTCTCTTTTATCATGTTGTAAGAATCGTATAATTCTTGATCGGTTTTGATTAATTTTAATTATTAATTGTTTGTAAATATCCCAAACATAAAAATACACGAATAGAAAACATTATTTAAAAATAATATTAATACAAGAACGTGATACGAAATAAATATTTCGGCACGTCAGTAAACCCAGGGAAAAAATGTTTATGATGATTGAAAACAAAATCGACGTATACAATTAATCAAATTTATTACTCGAATTATTGATCTGAAGCAAGAATAAGACATTACAAATAAATAAGATGCGATGCAATTCAAAAGTAGTGAACATATGAGAAACTGACATTGATAGCACTAGCAATCCATCAAGAGTCCATGGGAGTCGATTTAGCGGAATATCAGTTTTTTGTGATAACTTTTGAAAGGTATGAGATATCGAAATTCTGAAAACGAGGAAACATAGATATTTGTAATACCTTCAAGATGGTGTGAGTAATAACTGTTCATCTCACATCGCATAATCGTCAGGTGTATACGGTTAAAAAATGTGTATTTTCAAGCGTATACGCCTGACAATCAGGTGATTCGAGATAAATAGTTGTTACTTACAGTTTCTTGAAGGTATTACAAATATCTGTGTTTCCTTGTTTTCAGAATTTCGATATCTCATACCTTTCAAAAGTTATCACAAAAAAACTGATATTCTGCTAAAACTAGAATTCATGCTCATACTCTTCCTATACTGACTCCGAACCTAACATTTACTCCTGTCTTCTCTTACTCTTCTTCGTACTCCTTTCATGTTCATACCATAGACCAACGAATTCTCTTCCTTTAATCCAGTAACCACTAGACGAGATGATGCCCTATGATATATTTACGGAAATGGCAAAATGAATAAGTTTTGCATTATGTTCTTAGCTGAATATTCAAGGAATATATTTATGAGAATGCTATTTTGTGTATTATTTTCATTAAGTGATATATATATATATATATATATATATATATATATATATATATATATATATATATATATATATATATTTTTTTTTAAACTCTCATCTCTGCATAACAACACTTCTCTTTCCTGCCTCTCTCATTTTCCCTCCCTCTTTCTTCTTAACATTCTCCTACAAGCTTCCATCTTCCACTGCTGATTCTTCTACCTCTTCCTCCATTCCACACGAAAATCTTTCTCCACCGCTCCTTCTCTCTCCAATCGAAGAAGGCCAAGGTGTCGGCCATCTCGTCCATGGTGCCAACCCCCGGCTGAAGCACGTGTCCGCGGCTCGCGTCATACAAACACGCGTCATACTCCAGGTTCCTGATGAACACGGTCGAGCCGTATGACTCGACATCCCACAGTCCTCTCTTGTTGTCGAGTGCCCAGTTACCCACTGATGTGAATACCTGGGACAGAGAGAGAAACGTTCCGAAGAATTCAGCCTAATTGGTTCAACTATGGAAGTGACCTTATCAAAAGTATCGAGATTCAAATCATAGAACCGCCTCCTTGCTGCAGTCAACTATCGCACCGCGTTAGGAATTTAAGTCAGGTGAGGAGTGGGTTGGGTTCGAGCCACGCATAAGGCATGGATTTTTGTAAACGTCCTTACGCTTATCATCACTTCATCAATATATCATAACCAGCTCATTCGCCCGTATAACCTAGCTGTTGGTGGGGTCGTTAAGTAAACAATAATAAAAAAGCAAGTGAAGTACATTTCATTTTTTTTAAATTATCAATTCATGTCTAAATTTATTATATGCCTGTGCCAATTACCCCAGCACAAGATAGGTTTTACCCCCTAATCTTATTGGGGTATAAACAACATTGTGTGAAATTTATGTTTCTCAAATTTTCGACTTGACTTATATATATATCTGTATTATGTGTTAATCTGTGTTTTTTCAATTAAGTTCTGTTTCCTTCTTTAAAAAAGTTATTATACCTACCCTGCGTCTATAGTACGAGTAATGCGTCTCCGTACGATCACTAACCACAAGGTACTCATTCGTGTACTCGTTCTGTATGAGATAATAGCGATCATGTCTGATTAGATTCCAGTACTTGTAAGTGTTGTTAGCGAGTCTGTTGAGTGGCTCAGTCGTGACGTCACGTAGACCGGCGTAATGCGTCCTGTCGGGAGCGGAGACCAAGTACTCGTCGGTCTCCGTGTTGTAAATACATATCGATCTAGACGCTTGTATTGTTAGGAGACACACACATAACACCTGTACTACTGCTGACGACATGACTTCCAGTTCACCTCTGGAAACACGGAAAGTTCACAACTGTGGATAGTCTTAAAGGACATCACTACACTGAAACTAGATTATAATTTCTAATGACGGAATCAATTTATCTAATTTTAGTGAAAATTAGAAATCCCAATCTCAATTTCGGAAATTATATTTAATTTTTCGTTTTTCAGAGACCTTGAGTCATTACATGGATATTACAGATTCTGTGAATAAATATGATCAGAATCGATTAGTTTCTATGTCACGAGTCAGAGAGAGGGCCGGGTCCCGCAGGACAGTTGAATTGGTTATAATTTCTGAAATTTGTGATGATGATTTCTAGTTTTCTCCAAAATAAGGGAAATAAATATTGTCGCGATCCCTTAAAATTTAGTTTCAGGGTTGTGATGTCCTTTCATGTAATTGTTACAAGATCGTGCACAATTTGAAATCCAAACTCTCACCCCCAATTATTTGTTATAAAATCTCATTTATATTAGACGTCCGTTCATAGACGAACTCAATCGTTCGCGTAGTCAATCACGCTCTGAGTTTCCAATTTCTAATGAAAATTCTTATTGGCGTATAAACCTGGCTTATTTCTTTTGTAAAAACAGAAAACACAGACATTAAATTGATATTATAAAAACTACGGCCGTGAACGTTGACGGCGTGAAAGCTTACACGCCTAGCAGACGCCCGCGGCGTAAGTGTATACATATAGGTCAATTTAGAGGAATATAATTTTTTTGATGATTAATTTTGTACGGTGTGAGATATCAAAATTCTGATGAAGAGAAAAACACATACATTTTCAATACCTTCAAGATGGTGTATCTCATATCACTTGACTATCACGCGTTATAAAATGTGTTTTTTGAGCCGTATACGCGTGCCAATTAGGTGATGTGAGATAAATAGTAATTACTCATACCATCTCGAAGGTACTGCAAATATCTGTGTTTCCTCTCTATTACAATTTAGATATCTCATACCATTCAAAAGTAATCACTAAAAAACTTATATTCCGTTAAATCGACTTTCATGGACTCTTGTCCAAGTGAGATGTATGTGAGCTACTCACCAAAATGCACTTTGCCAAGTCGAGTTGAATTCAGGACACTTAGTAACTTCACAAGAACAGGAAAGTACTTGGAACAGTTGCTACAGATAATATCAATGAGGTCGACTGTTCATGCGGTGATCGTCCAACCTTTCTTACGTATCTTCAATCAAGTTGAATGCAGTAGTTGTCATGGTGATTTCTGACCTTTCACATATCAGACTTGCAGATATCTCTCACAGGCTGTGTACGTGTAAAAGTTGTCAACATGTAGCAATTAATACTTGTTGTTGAAAGTATCGAGACATGATCGAGGGTCAGCAGGTGATTAGCAAGTCTACATAACACACAAATTATGCGTCGTATTTTTAATTGTGCGCGCTTAATGGTCCCACCAACAGTCAAGTTATTGGGGGTACGAATGAACGGGTTGCGGGTTCTAACGAAATGATGAATTGATCATTGGTGAATGGACATTTCCAAAAACCGATGGCTTCAGCAGGACTCGAAGCTGGGTCCGTCTCTAGTATCAGATTTCAAAGCAGTTCTTATTGTGTCAAACGGAAGATGAGTAAAGAGTATCTCATGCATGGAGAAAAGGATAAGGAATATAGATTATCTGTCTCTATAAACTTGATCCCAAATACATTGAAAATTAATTTGGATTAGTTTTTTAATTGCAGATTTCATTCACTCTGCTATTTGAATACGACAGTATTTGTTTGTTTGTTGGTTTTTATTACTTGATGTTTTTCAAATGAATACAGAACATGAATACATGAATATCAGTATACTAACCATAGCAAACATAATTATAATAATAACACATTGGTCTGAGATTGCTTGATTCGCTCACAATAATAATAACTAAAAATTAAAGCTTGGAAATAATTATTCATTTTATTTATGATATTATTGAAAAATAGAATCCACACAAGCCGAAGCCTGTGGGTGGGAAAGGAGAAAAAGTTAATCACATTGGAAAAAAATAAATGCCAAAAGGGAAGGTTCTCAATAGAATGTTGGTATACATAGATTTTTGTACGCTGGGTTAATTTCATGTATTTAGAGAGGGAAAAGTTGAATTTAAAATGTTAATTATGATATATAGTAGAAATCGTGGATGGTTATGATTAAATGTTGATGAGGAATGTTTTTGTATTTTGTATTTATTTATTACCAACTTAGGAAATACCAGTGTTGTTACAGAGGCTTCTATTTCCGGAGGTTGAATGATGAACTAATCTAAGTATAACCTAATTAACCTAAGTATAAAAAAGATGATAGAAAATTGAATTAGTAAAATAAGGATGAGAAAATAAGATAAAATTCATTTATAGTACGAGTGTTGAAAGTGATACGTTGATGAGGTTCAGTTCATACAGATTGTTGTAGTCTAGCTAGTGAGTAAGACATCAGTTGTCAATTAAAGTGACGAAGACAGTGGCGTAATACCATATATTCCGCATAGGTTCATTCAGCGCATATAAGCTTGAGCAATGTTCATTTAGAGCCAGTTTTTCAAAGTCCCGTAAGAGTGGTCGTCAGAAGTTAACCTCCAGTTGCGCGAGTTTTTCGTTTTTCGACCTGCCGTCAGCGATAACGCGCACCTGACCGACGGTTATCTACTCACAAAGATAAACCCTGGATTTGGTCTTCGTTTAAGTGCCCGTTACTGCACTGCCTTCTAGCATACAATTTTGCATACGCATTTAAGCACAACCAATCAGAATCGTCGTTGTTCCGGTCAGGATCTCGTTAGAACGAACAGATAACCGGGAGTTGAAAAACGATCCTGTCGTTACAGGTCGGGGTTAGACATAACCGTCGGTCAGCTAACGCAGACCTAACGAGGACTATTGAAAAACCGGCTCTTAATGTTTAGAGGACCGTTGATCGGAATAGGAAAGTGGACACAGAGAATCACGCGAGGAAGAGATCCACTAAAATCCTTTAGTTCTGTTCCAAAATTACTCGATCTCGATCGACAATATTACTAACATTAATCCAATGTACAATACAATCCAATATTAAACCCACTGCTGGTTGTCGTTGAATATGATTGCCAAAAGTAATTTTGTTTCTCCTTAACAAATCGTGAAAGATTAATGTCATATATTCAAAACAAATAATTTGTCAATAATATATATCAATCATTTTTTTCTCTGTACGAGGAACCATGCAGCATTCATTTCGGTAACAAAATATGAAAAAATGATCTTCAAAAAGTGTACAATTTTCTTGATATTATTATTAGTTAGTTATTTTATCACTCATTACAGATTGTTCTTGAAATAGGTGGTAATGATTACCATCACGAAATTACAATCAAACATACTCAATACTACGTAATAAATGAATAAGTTTGAGATGTTGCAAGTGCTACCATTTTTTAATGAAAAATAAGAGTATGTAGACACATTGGCATATTCTTTATCTACTATCGTTGAAAATATCAATAATATTCAACGTCAGATTGAGGTGTAGCGAGAATTTACTTATAATATATTTTGGTGCGTCACCAAATCGACTCCCGCGGGCTCTAGACCAAAACTGACTAACAAAAAGCTGATGGGAGTTGAAAAATACGTATAAATAAGAATGAATATTTGGGTATCACGGCAACGACATTCAGGTAATTTTGTACAGATCTGTAAAAATAAGCTATTGGCAGCTAGGGCTACAGAATGAATCTGGTAGGCGAAATCGAAACACGGCACCTCCACCGTATTTTCATATTATAAAGTGTGTGTTGGATTCAACAGAATCAACTTATCAAGCGCAACCGTCAATCTTTACAGCATTTGGTTTAGTTGTCTCTATACAGTCGACAATGCCAACAATGTACTGAGCTCCGACATATTCTATCCAGTTTATTAGAAATGTTTAACAACCACATTATAGTTCCTGGCAATAGATGTTTGACAGTTTTTGACGGTTTCTCTTTTACAGATTTACCTTATCTAGCTTCGTCCACCTGTTTCAAACCGTCTGCTGAATCCACTTTCCATTTCCACATTCATTCTAATTCGTTCTTATTCTTAATTCTCATTCATTCTTCTTATGAATTCTTCTCGGATTCTATTTTCTCAAATTCTATTCATTCTCATTCATTCTTATTCTTCATTCTCATTCATTCATTAATTTCATTGCCTTCTTATGAAATCTCGGAACATGCAATAATTTATAATGGCTCAAAATAAGTTCACCCCATAGAGAGGCAATACAAATACTGATAGTAAACAGAAGTATATGTTCACAAAAATGAATTTACACTTACTTTAAATCGATGCTTTCATAATGTGTATTAGGGATTTCTTATTGTATATTTGTAGTCACGAAAGAAGAATGTATAACTATAGACTAGAAAGATACAGATAATGTCGTGCAGCCAATGAACAAAAATGCAAATCCAGTGAAACGAAATACGCGCCCTCATCTATACAAAAAACAACAATAAACAATACTGCTGAACATAATTTTCGACGTTTAGTAACCGGAAAAGCGCGTTTTTTTCTTCTTTAAATAAAATAGTGTATTGCATACTATTTTATGGGCTACAAAATATATGTAGATAAACTATACATTATTATCTATACACCTGACACCGTTCTCAAGTTCTCAACAAAGATTTTGTTCCACTTAATCATTTAAATCTTCCATACTCCACCAGTGTTCCTAAGAAGTGTGATTTGAGTCAAACCTATTGGTGTTACCTAAAGTGGACTATATGCTTGCATCTGCATCCTTTTCAATAAAGCAGGAGACAGTCATTTTATTTATTTATTATATATTTTAAAGGTTACTCATGGGAAATATGATGAACATGCATACATCTAGCGATATTACAGATGAAGCCAACTGTTCAGATAATCTATTACATATAATGACCTTTTCCAACAAAAGAAGCTTCATAGCAATTTTGAATTTTGAAGTTTCGAGAGCTTGGATCTAAGCTAGAAGTTGATTGAATAGATGTATGCATGATTCCATTAGTAGTCAAGATTCAGGAGGGAAAACTTTAGATACAATTGTATCTTGTATTTTGTATTTCAAATACTTATTTTCAATGTATATTGTATATTTTCCAAGCTATTAAAATACAAAATACATTTTGACCACCGATGAAGAGGAATCCAATCAAATAGTCAAATGATATCTGCTGATCGCTCTAGCGTAAAATTCAGAATTCATACAGAATTGTATAATTCTGTATTTAGTGTATTGTGTAATTCTTGAATTCTTGTACACCCAAACTTCAAGTATCTGTAACTATATACTTTATATACTTCAAGTTGGAGCACTTTCCCCATGTCTGAATGTTAGTCTATAGGATTCCCTCGAGGAAAATTTCAACATTGAGCGTACCACATATATTCGCTCTTGGAACAGCTTGATTTTCTGTGATACCGAGCCCCAGAACAAGATCCCATATCTGAGAATAGACTCCACACTGGGCAAAATAATAGGACCTGACCGTCGGCATGTTGATTTGACGTGCCAGAGTTCTGATGGCTAAGTATTCTTTAGCCAACTTGATGATTAGATGGTCAATGTGGGGTATCCTAGATGGATGGTGATCAAGTTTCAGTTCCAAGAACTTGGAACATATTGAGGTTTCGCTCATTGACGGAAGTTCCACATTCTTGCCATGTGGAGTGAAGATAATGATCTCAGTTTTGTCTTGGTTCAGAAGCAAGCAAGTGATTACATACACCAGTTGGAGGAATCTGTTGGGGTCAAGGAAATTTCGTTGTCCAGAACGTTAATATATTTTCTTGTAACGGAGGCACTGGAATCATTCTCATATTGAGTAGTGATGCGGTTAGATTTATGAAGACACATACTTGGTCGTTGTTTAGATCGTTGTCAAATATTGATCCTGGGCTGGTCTTCTACCAGATGTCTGCATTTGAATCTATTTTGTGGTGTTGGGTGTGGTGTTGTGGTATGGGCCAAATACCAAACCAATCATCAACGTACCTAACCTTTGATGTCTTATCCAACGATCTCGTTAGAAAACCTGACAATACTCTCACAACTAGGGCAATAAATTTCACATAATAAGAATACCCAGAGATTTTATTGAATTTTTCATCAGTTTTAAAATAGTACACTATAAAATAATTGATAAACTTGTAATTAATGTACTGACAACACATAGACTATTAAAAAAGCGTAAAGCTTCTGTATCAGTCCTGTGGTTGAGAAAAACGGCCGACGAACAGCGCATGCATAGATGGTTTGTGACGTATGACGAACATGAAGGGATGATCTGCGTGGAAGATGTACGGCTTTTCGTCGAAGCTGATGCTCAGCGTCTGCACTTGGTAAACTGTGAGCACATAAACATATGTCGTTCAAGCGCATAACCTTGTGACATCAGATCAAACACAGCATGGCCCGACATTGATACAAGCAAACAATCTTGTGAATTGTGATTTTTTAGAGGAAGCATGTGACGTTATTAATGCAAGCGCACAACAATTAAGGCCCATTCACAATGCACAGCTAACATTAACATTAATGTGAACACTAACATCAACATGAACATGAAACAGCTGACTGTTCATAATAGAGAATGACATCAACGTTAACAATAACCAACAGCCAATCAGAAGTCTAGATTTTACGCGCCGATTCCACTGCCACCTCACACTACTACAAGCGATCGAGTCTAGGCAGTCGTTTTACTGTCGCACTCGTTTTACTTCGCTACTAGTCGTTGTTATTCGGTGATTGAAGGATTCTGATTGGCCGACTCTTACGTTTCGACAATAACGTTAACATGAAAGCTTGGAGCTTGCAAGGTTTCATGTTCACGTTAATGTTAGCGTTATTGTTAGTGTTGATTGTGAATGGACCAACGCCATCAAACTTTTCTCGCGTTTATGTTAGTGTTACGCGTTAATGTTAGCGTTGCATTGTGAATGGGCCTTTAGTGAAACTGAGGCTGCACAGCATGTGACTTTATTGCTACAAGCGCACAACCTTGTGAAATTAGATCAAGCAAAGAGCACAGCACGTGACGTTATTAGCACTAGAGAGGCTAGGTACTGGCCCCAGTATCTAGCCTCAGTAATGAGCACGAGCACACAACCTTGTGATATTAGAGGAAGCACTTATAGCAGGTGGGTGCGCCTGTTGTCAACAGTCAACCGGTAGGACAAGGCCGAAGAACAGCCGTTTGGCTATCAAAATATTTTTTCGGGAAGTATAGACTTTATGATGTTAGTTCAAACTTTCGAGGGTTAAAAACAATTACCTGACCCATAATCTACCGCTAAAAGCTTCAATATAATATATATAAAAAAAAGCTCTGGCAATATTAGAACTTAGTTTCCCGAGTATTGAGAGCAGGCGACTTATCCAATGAGCGACAAGGGGATACAGAAAACATACGAGTTAACTGTAAATGTGAAGTGGAGAGACCGGGTACGTTCGAGAGCGCACGTGACTGGACTTCACGAGTCTGTTTTAGCGCCGCTTCTACCGTTTGACGACTTGTGACAACAGTTTTACCCTTTCACACTATGATCACCAACTGCTATTAAGCTACTAACTGACGTTAGTACTAGTACTAGCAGCGAGTACTAACGGACATCAAGTGCTATAACTTCGTTCTCTAATAACCTGTTCACACTATGTTCACTAACTACTGTTAGTACTAAACGAGATCAAGCGCTAACTGCGTTTACAGAATGAAGTTGTATAGTTTGATGTCAGTTAGTAGGCCCTACTAACTGCGTTCCGTTCACACTGCTAACATCAGTTAATGGCTTAACAGTTGTTGGTGATTATCAGTGGCGAAGCGTGACAATCCAACAGGGGAGACACGAAAGAGTGTATTAGTAAAGCTAGATAAGCCTGAAGAATAATAAGCCTCAGTAAAGCTATAGCTAGTGTACGTGAAGTCAAAATGTATATATCAAAAAAAAAATCAGACTCTTCATTGGATATCAGCTCATTTTTCAGGATGTTGATTGGTTAGAATTAGTACAATAAAAAATATATAAATTCACGCGAAAAAGTGTAGGAATAACTGTAAAGCTAAGAAATACACTTCAAAAATAACAGTCATAGAAAAATGACCGAAGGGTTTGGGTAGTTTAGAAATGAGTTGAGTTGAACGCAAAGTTTATGTAACTTCTGACTTGAGTGATGGACATTTTTAAAGTGACGAATTGTGTTTCCGATCTTACGTCACATTTCTTCTATTCATTACTCACTTGAAGAATTACATTCCAACCTTCTCGAAATGAAGATTAACTACCCAATATACGTTTTAGAACAATAAATAAAATTACAATACATGAATAGATAGATATACAATAAGCAATATACAGTAATGGGTTTATTTGGAGTTTTGGACCAATATTTCATCTGCGACTTCACGTAATAAATGAAAGCGCGCTCAAAAAACACGTGTGAGAGACGTGTCTCAGAGCGCGCTGTTTAATTGTCATATGTGGCCTGTAATCCGAGCATGCTCACAACTCGGTTACACGTATAATAGGGGCTCGGGAGAGACAACTGTCCACAGCGTCTCACAAGCATAGCAGCGAAAGCACAGGAGATAGCCACGGCACAAACACATACACACGCACCACACACATAACAGCGTGTGACGGTGTATAAGGCAAAATATCGCCTCCTGGAGAAATTTGAAATCAATTTAAAAATAAAAATAGAGGTAAACAATTTTTTCCTTTCCCGTTTTTTCGTTGGGTAGACACTGTCTCAATGTTTACCCCGACGCTTCGATACTGGTGATTATAGTGTGAACGGGGTATAAACGCAGTTAGCGCTTGATGTCGGTTAGTGATAACAGCAGTTAGTGAACATGGTGTGAAGTAGTTGGCTGGTCACGGATAGCAAGAATCGAATCTGCGAATACTTCAGAATAGGTGCTACGTCACAGCTCAAACAGGCCCAACTCATATGGCGACTTGGCGTTGCTTAATTAAGTGATAGGATCTTTATTACACTAATAAAGTTGGTGGAGTAGGTTCTAATCAATTACAACCAAAGTGTAGTTACCCTAACAAAACAATACTAAAAGTATTAAATATTATTTGAGCAACTAGCAAATCTCAAGAAGTTCAATGACATTGACCTAGTGCACAATCACAAATGACCGTGCACGACCCAAGTCGATGGTCAATCGAATCCAACCAATCACGACCGCCCGTTTGCCCTATAGGTCAAGACGCAAGATAGCTGTGGCGTAAAGCGTATTCTAAAGTATTCGCAGTTTTGATTCTCGCTCATGGGAATTACCGATCTCGATCAAGCAAGTAATGGATGCAATGAGAACCAAACAAAATCGTGCATTTTTATTGAATTGCGCATTCTGGCAAATAAACTCCCAGATCTAGGCAACATACAATTCATACGGAGGCACGTACACAGGCAATTGATCCTATATTGGGTTTTTAACGACGCATTGTTATGATACCGCAGATCTAATGGCGTCGGATGGATGACTAATGAGATGATGGAATGATGAGATGAAGGTTCTTGGGTACTGAGAAGGATAGTGGGAAGGAAGCGGTCATGGCCAACTTATTGTAGGAAACATCCCGACATTAGCCTATAGACTACAAAGGGAAACCATGAAAAACCCCTGTAAAGATGGTCGGCGGGGGGATCGAACTGGGTTCGAAATTCCCCTCGCTCACAAAAGGCTCACAAGAAGCGAGCGCGTTAACCACTGCGCTGCATGTGCTGGTAGGGAATTGGTATGGGTAAGTTTAAAGTAAAGTACAAATCCCGAGCAAAACCTGAAGCGACTCCTAGCCCAATCGGACTTGTAAATGTTATAAATGTCTACGATTCAACGTGCTGCTTTTTAAGTGGTGATGATGCTTGTTTGTTCAACGACTCCACCAACAGCTAGGATATTTGACGATACGAATGAGCCGATGATAGATGAATGATGTTTACAAAAATCCATGCCTCAACCGGGACTCTGACCCAGGTCCGAGTTTACTTCAGCTAACCTACCTTATATCATTGTACACGAGTTAAATGGGCTGAGATAATCGACCCATGAAAAGCACCGTTTTCGATGGTTTATGGTGTATGAGATAAACAAACGGGTGGTTTGCGTCAAAGGTTGGCGTACTGAGTTTTGCCATTCTTGAGGTGACGACCACACCTAAAAAACAAGGCGCTCAATTTAGCCTTCATTCTAATAGATCATTCTCATGGGTACCAAGGTACCTTCAATATGATTATCACCATTCAGGTATGCTAGCTGCTTATGCTGTGGTTATAGTTTACTGTTCGTAGCTACATTTTTTTTCTTGTACTTATGGCAGTGAACAATTTATCCCATCAAGGATTTTTTTTTTTTTAATGTTGCTTAACGACCCCACCAACAGCTAGGTTATACGGGGGTACGAATGAGCGGATGATAATGAAGCGATGAAGTGATGACAGGTGAAAGGACGTTTACAAAAACCCATGCCTTATGCGGGACTCGAAACCACGCCCAACGGTGACTTCAGTTACTACCGCTAGCGATAGTTGACTTAGCCACCGGGGCGGCAGCCCCCATCAAGGTAGACTGTAGAATATTTCATTCACCATTTTACTATAAGTTACTATTCTATTATAACGAATGAATGTTAGGGTTTAGAGGCGCGTCAAAGCGAGATCATTTTGCGCCACAATTGAATGACATTGTGTTAACATCATACTTTATCAAAGCTTCTCCATAAAGTCATCATGGAATATTTTGAATATATTAAAATAAATGGAAAATAAATTGTATTCATTTATTTATATTGGGTTTAACGACGCACTGTTCTGATGACTACGGTCTATTGTCGTCGGTGAATGATGTATGAGATGTTGGGATGAGGAGATGAAAGGTTATTTTATTGGGTGCTTTTTAGATAATATAAGGATTCGGTTGTGGCCTGTAGTTGAGGAACCATCCCAGTATTGACCTGAACGACAGAGGGAGACCACGAAAAACCCCTGTCAGGATAGTCGACCATGGCGGGAATCGAACCCCGGTCACTTGAATGACGGTCCAGTGGGCTAACCACTCGATCGTCTACTCGTGTCAGTTTTACAAATAAAAACGCGTTAGCAGTGCATTATAGTGAATTAAAAAATACTGTATCATGTTTATAGAATATCTGTACATCTATGAGTAAAAGTTGTAAACACACATTTAATGAGATTGAAGGTTGCTCATTATGAAAACCACGTTATTAGTGTACCATTTATTTTTAACTCGCCAACGCCACGGATCATAATCTATTACTCTCGTTATCAAGTGTTACATGTAACCTAATATGTAAGTTAATTGTAAACCGACAGTATTTTACAAGTTACTTTTCTGAATGGTATGAAATAATTTCTCTACAACATGTTTAAACGCTACGTCAATGTGATTTTTCATAATATGTTGACGCCGCATCTGTTAAAAACTAAGGCGTGAACTCCCTTGATATACACATATTGAATAATTATCCTCACTATAGAATTGAAATCTCCTCACATAGTACTTATTTGTTTCAACTTTCAACACGTTCAACGGTAGTAGAAATAATTTAATTGTAACGGCCACTGAGCTGTGAGATCACAGAAGTCAAGACCTCACTAGAGAATCAATTCAGTAAAATAGAAAGTTTTTGGTGGTGACTTTTTGGATGCGATATTAAGAAGATCAAGTTGAATAATAGAAACACAGATTTTCCTTATTCAATTGCTTGAATACATCGGGAAATGAGTGTAACATGCACAATCATGATAGTAATCTTACTCCTGATTTTGATGAGTATTGTTCGCCTAACGACTCTGTCAACCTAAAGCTATATCAGGGTTGTGTTTGCCGGACAGTATACGAAGATTTAGCTTACTCGCATTAATGTTTACTCCTTTTCGGCTTACAGAGAATCTTTCCTAGACTACTACTCTAACTATAGAAAAGTATTCGCATGTACTACGGTTGTCCATTGATACATCTTCAAATAAAATATTGCCAGATAATTCGAAATGTATTGCCAAACTTTTCTAAGTCCTGAATTTATTCTGATTTATTGAATAAAATATGATCGACTCTTCTCATTATCTAGATCAAATTATTCAGCATAAAATTGTAAAATGGGTGACGAAATGTATCGGAAAAAAAAGTATCAGGTTTGCTTGTCATTACTACTTGTCATTAAAGGAGACTGCTTCACATAATTAATACCTCCCACAAAATACTAAACACTAATATACCATCTTATCTGAGAACGAAATTAATGCGACGGGGTGAAATTCATTCAAGACTTATCAGAAACAACAATCACCTCAGTATTACTACGCACAAAACAACCAAATTTAAGTCTTCCTTCAAATACAATGCCACTATGCTATACAACGCAGTTCCTGAACAGTTCAAGACATTAATCCAAAATGCATTCAAAGCTGCAAGTGAAAAGACTATACCAAACACAAAGATCGGATCAGAAGGATAGCCATCAGTTCTCATTATACATCGTATTTCATACTGTTTTATCATAATATTCATTCATATCATCTTGTTTGTATCACGTTATACCATTTAATTCTTATTCTTAGTTATAAGTAAAAATAGTATTGGTTATATGGAAGAGCAGAATAATTTAGCAATGCTAATATCTGAATATCGCCATTTTTTGAGAAAAATAAAGACAATTGAATATTGAATATTGAATTACTAATATTTTTTCAACTCTTTGTTTCAGTTATGTCGCAAATGCCTACGTCGTCAGACAGTTTGTTAAAATTGTGCACCTGTTTGGGCTCGCGCGCAGCTGAAAACATGATTAAAAACCACCACCATATGCGCGCGCATAGTATAGTTACTTGCCAAACACAACGCGCACGTCATAGCTGCAATATGCGTCCAATGAATAGCACTGCTCTAGATGGCTTATGACGTATAGCAAACAGAAAGGGGTGGTCAGCAACGAAGTTGTAACTTCTCATCTCCTCGGCAATCTTCACGACGATATCAAAACCTTCAACAATGTATCATCAGAAGTTTAATTGAAGGTTTCTTTGGAAATGTTTTTA
The DNA here is from genome assembly GCA_907164805.1 of Brachyptera putata. Taxonomy (NCBI): domain Eukaryota; kingdom Metazoa; phylum Arthropoda; class Insecta; order Plecoptera; family Taeniopterygidae; genus Brachyptera; species Brachyptera putata. The sequence goes on along the minus strand of OU015462.1, from coordinate 41,674,081 downwards.
CGGCGTTACCTTGGTTACGTTGATGTGGAGGATAGAGACTTCCAACTACCACCTCGTTTTATCTCTAATGCCGCTTGTACTGACTCGCGTTGTGAGCGACGCGTAAGAAGCGTCAGACGCGCTGGCCAATCCGCTAAAGTGATTCGCGCGAAACGCGAAACGTGAGTGGTCAGGGCGACTGACGCTTGTAACGCGTCGCTCTCAACGCGAGTCAGTAAAAGCGGCATTATGCTCGAAATAATTCTAATCAATCTATCGGTTACTTTTTATTTTATCTTTGACGCATTAATAATAATGTAACTCCTGGTTAAGTTATGCTGACGATACAACATTTTAACGGTCCTCATGAAAGTACTACGAATTTCTGTGGCTCTATCAAAATATAATTCTACCTTCATAGGTAATCTATCTGCTAGAACGTGTCTTTACGTCAGTTTTTAAATACGTTTTCCAACACCCTATCCTAGTTTAGCTACATAAAATATGTTTTATTTCATTTGTAGGCTACGTAAATACTATTCTAGTATACATGGACACATTTGGGATTATTAATATTTTGCATGCACTCTTTTTAATATCAATAATAATACCAATTGATATATTCGTATCAATAACTTCAAGACGAGTTTCTATCAGATAATATATCCCTCTAATTTTCAATAAAATAGTAATCTCAACATTTTAAGAGTTCGTAAGATGACTCATGATCAAAGATGGAGTTTCAGTAGCAATAGTGCCTCAATTGAATGATCTGATAACATGTTTACATACCATATTCCAGAGTTTTAATATACACGACGTACTTTATCTCGAGCTAAGGGGTGGCAATAAATCAATTTATCATTGAAAAGTTAGGTTTTCTGTACATATACAATTATAATGGAGACCTGCCTGCTAAGCACGGCGAAGAAGTAACTGTAAGATTATATACCCATTACCTGGTGTTACCACCTACAACCATATAGGCCTATACTACTATATACATATCCTCAGTGGTGTATTCGGGCCAGGGCGGGCCGGGGCAGCGCCCTGGTACTTCAATTTTGGGGCAGGGCGCGACCCGGTACCCTTTTTCTTGAAAACCATAATATTTGAAGACATAAAGCTAACTTGAACCAGCTGACGTGTAAACGCACAATGTTAAAAATGATGCATCCTGATAGATGGAATCTGCCAATATTTTGCAACGTCAGACGCACCATCGCAACATGTAGACCATGATGCACCCGCGGAGTTTAGATGCAAAGGTAAACCACATCATTTTTTTTATATTTGAATTATAATCTTCTAAAACTGGCATTGTGGCATGATAGGGCTCACGAGTCCACCCCCCCTCCCCCGCCGAGTTGGGATCAATGGTTTTTTCAGTTATCACCGCCCTGGTACTTTTATATTTACGAATACACCACTGCATATCCTGCTACTATCACATGACCTGGTATTATTATACAAGCCGTGATATATTATACATGCAAACCACCACCATTATTAAACATATTTTATCAAGTTGCTTCTCTTTTAAGTTGAGAGACAATGGGAGTCGATTTAGCGGAATATCAGTATTTTGTGATAGCTTTTGAACGGTATGAGATATCGAAATTCTAATAAAGAGGAAATACAGATATTTTTAATACCTTCAGGACGCAATATAAGAAATAACTATTCATCAGATATCGCCTTTTTTTACCGTATAAACGTGACAATTATGCGATATGAGATGAATAGTATTTTTTTTATCAAATATTACAATATAAAATCAAATATCAATAACTTCACAAATATCAGTGAAGTGCATTTCCATGAAACACGACAAAAGCACGATCTTTATGCAAAGAAACAAACGACCACACAATGCCAGAACCTGGCTCAATATATCGGACGACGACTTTATAATGGGTTACCTGAGGATGTTAAGATATTGAATTTGTTACATTTCAAAAATAAACGTCGACAGATTCTAACTCAAAATATATTTTATAGTATTCAAGAATTTAAATTACACTATGGTATTTTATGATTTAATGATTGAATGACAATTACAATTTATACTTGTTTTAGTTATTATTTAAGTAATTTTTAGTACTGTATCTACGTTATCATTGTCATCTTATTTTATGTAGCAAAAACGCTGTAATGACCATAGTATCATACAATGTTTGTATTTTATACTGAATTTGTAAAGGTTGCTTAAATATTTTCATGTTCAACAATGTCTTGTACATCAAAATGATTTTAAAGACAAAAAATATTTACTTATTTACTTACTTACTTACTTACTTACTATTACTTACACCATTCTGGAGGTATCGCAAATATCTATATTTTCTCTTCATTAGAATTTCGATATCTAACACCGCTCAAAGTTTGTCACCAAAAACTGATATTCCGATAAATGGACTTCCATGGACACTTAACAAATGGACAGTCACGTCCATTCACTTATGTGATAGGTCATTGAGGTCACTTGAGATGGGACAATGTGTATTGAGAAAAATGAAAAAATGCATTCGACACAAATGTTGGTTGGGTCTATTCAGTCCGCCTTTATACGATTCATTGCTATATCTCGAAGTATGATTTCGAGAATATATGGTCTACACTATGTTTGTTCCAGATATGCTACGTGCTACATCTATATGAGTCCATATATTATTGCACGTATTAAGGTTGTTAAGACGGTGCAAGCACGATGCTTATAAAAATGGAGATGATAATCTTTTTTTTTTTTCATGATCACAAACCAGTGTAATTGGATGAAAAGTATACCCATTTCCAATTCATAGTCCTATGCTCTTTAATCAATGTGACATTCAATTTTGTGTGAATTAACTCAGTTTTGAGATAATACGCGATTAATACCGAAAATGTGATGAAATTCATTGACGTAGGCCTATTATCTTAAAATTGATTCAATTCACGAAAATAGAATGTCATAAAGAGCACGAAAATGAAAATCATGAAGAAGCATGAAAATATCTTGGTGTCGATATAGTTTTTAGTCAATTACACTGGTTCGCGATCATAGAAAAAAATAGTAAAGATGAATTTCACTATTTTTGTTACCGTGCGTGCATCATCTCGAGAATTCGGAGGCATTGATATTATAACAACTCTTTATACTAATCCTATCTCATCTTATCCTGGAGGATCCGAATTACCTTCCCTAATACTTGTAGATGACTTACCTGTTGCCGCTGCGGCCTCCGAGCCTTCCTCGTTGACTTCTATGAATGCTTTGTGAACCACTTTACTGACTTTTAGGCTCGGAACATCACCGGCGAGCATACCCGTGAAGTTGGCACCGTTGCCAAACATGCTGGTCATGCCGAGCTTTAACAAGAAACACACAGTTGTCACAAGCTTATAGGACACATGCTACTGTCACAAAGGGATTGGTCAACTGTATTACAAATCAACTGTACTTGGAATAAACTAACATAAAAAAACGATAAACTGTACTAAAAACCAACTGACCTAAAAATTAAGTGACCTAAACTCTATTTCTTGAGCAAACTGTACAGAAGTAAAATTGAGGGGTTTGGCTCCTCCCCTTCACAAATTGTTACCACCCATCATATGTTTTATAGGCTCTAGTGATGGTTGAGGTTAGGTGGGTAAGTTCGGTGTAGAATGCAATTCTGAAGGGGAGGAGTCAAACCTCCCATTTCAACTTTTGTACAGGGTGCTCGGGAAGTAGATGTTTAGATTTTTCTAGTAGAGTTGGTACCTTCTCTTGTCACAAGCATTATATAAGATGTTTTTTTTTTCGTGTTTCAATTTTTGAGAAAGGTCTTCCATTAGATGAGCTTAGCGAAGATTTTCATTCCATATACCGAAAAATTTTGGGCTTGGTTTATATGTTTTTTTTTTTGTACGTAATTTTTTACGCGGCATACAGGTCAGGAAAAAGGATCGATCAACTCGAAACTTTTTTTTTCAAATTGGTGTCACACCAGAATAGGTTGGGATTGTTTTTCAGAATAATAGGTCAAACGGTTTTTCCGGAAAAAATTTGGAAAGTATCGAAAATCCCCATGAGAATAAGCCGGGAAAGTAATACTTCCGGCGCAAAATGACCTAGATGTTGACGCGCCGTTAAACACCAACAATTAATTAAGTAATACTTAGAAAACAAAAGTTTTCCAAGAGCTTTTCCAAGAGCTCTCAAATTTATACTGAATGTGGAAAGAACTATCATACATATTTTATGCGATTTATGGAACAATCGAATGTGAAATAACGAAGAAAATGTATTTTCAAAGTACTTTTTTCCACAACAATAAAAACAATTAAGAAAGCAATTAAAGGAACTATTGAATGTGAGCAACAAGTGTCACCAATAAATTAAAACGTTTAAAATCTGTGATGGATATCAAGAAGGCACTGGTACCATCGTTGGGAAACCAAGGTCCATATAGGCCTATCAACAGACAGCCGCGGTTTTTAAACCTTTGAAGTGATCCATGGCCTGTATATATACATCGAGCTGACCAAATGTTCTTTATTCTACATTTCCATACTTCTAAGCTCATCTCACAACGCATATAAGGCGTTTTCCTAGTTTATAATTTAATCAAATTGGGTACATACATTTCCCAATACTTCTTTCAGCTCAAACGACTGCTCCATCTTGAATCTCGGCAGCCGAACATTCACTTCCGACTTTTCATAGCTTGCTATCCTCAGCACTTCGGTCAGCTTCCTATCACCGGTAAGTTTATGTTCTAACTCAGACAAGCCGTCGACCTTGTTGGGTAGAATGATGATCATGCTCAACCTGTTGCCCTGTGGAACAAATACTTGTTGCATAGAGACACTGCCTCATGAAAACTGAGCTCATGCATGTACGCGGAAATAGAAACTGTTTCTGCCTCCCTTCGGTGTCACCTACCCGTATCCGGACCTGGCTATGATGCTACCTGTGTTGAATCAGTCATGTTCATGTACCTTTTTCTCAGGAATTATTAGTTCAAAGTACATATTGATTGTTTTTACATGTTGTTTAATAGATTCCTGTCATGACTTGAGACGGAATTGATCCAAATTGAGAAAATATTCAATAGTTTTCAACATTATTGTTAAAATAAATGCAAATTGTTAAGATTCAGGAGATCTGATTGGTTTCATATTTTTTAAAACTCTGATGTGTTGTCCAGTTATTTATTCCCTCACCTCATGTTTGTATAATACATTTACGAATTCTCTGTGTAGTTTCGAACAAACTTGATCAAAGCAATCTTGAGCTAAAGGTACATTTATACTAGAATATAATATTCTGAAATAACGGGCATTGAAAAGTGGTAACATTTAGGCGTATTTCGATATCCAGTCACAAATACATAATTTATTTCACTTGTGAATATATTTTTCAGACACTTATCCTGAAGCCAATAAACATTATAATCGTCGAGTTGTAATCCAGGAAACATCGAAAGTAAAATTCACATCGACTTACGACTAGACGAATTCATCAATGCGCGAACTCGAGTAAAATAATCTATCATCTTTACGGACTTATTTAGGTCATTATTTTTCTATCTTTAAACAGATATTTTTCCCAAACATCCTCTATTATTTCATCTGTATTTAAAAAGTCAGTTATCTCAATCTCTATCTGGATTTATCACATAAATCATCATCTAGTCACAATACTGCACATTTTATTTATTAATATGCATTCTTATATTCAGGTGATACTATTCAATTCAAACTTCTCAGCGCAATTGTAAATATATGAATAAAGTGAATACCGCACTTCATAATTACCCAGGTTTTGTTGAAAATTATTCAACTTACAACATTGAGGATAGTTTGAATGAGCTTCTTAATTCTAACAAACAATTTTCCTTCAGGAAAAACATTTCCAACTTAGCAATCCTATACAATATATTTGAAATCAATAGAAGTGCACGAGGGTGTTGAGCTACGATATTTTCACTTTTTTCGTTTATATTTCGGAAACTATGTATTTCACAATAAATATTATCACTGTAAGCATGCTCATTTTCTATATATTTCTGTTTACATTTTGTATTTGGAATCTTTCATGGCCATGCTAACTATTGAAGCACACTATATTACTAATAAATCAATTATATTGAGGTTGAAATAATTACATGAAAAATATAGCAATGGATGATAACGTTTAAGTATAAAAAGATAACAGTTCAGCTGACAGAGAAAGTTTGAAAAGAAAAAGGGGATGTCATAAAAGTTAGCACTAAGTAGAGGATGATAATAATAATGTTATTCCGACTGATGTTATTCCGTTATTCCGAACAATTACAGCGTATTACTTCACCGTTGATTATTGAAGATATTCTCCATGTCTAATAGAATCATCTTGAAAGAATTTCGGTAGTAGACCTACTTCTATTACCAATTAAGAGTGCAGTTATATTGTTGTCGGGTCGACCATATTTGTCCAAGCAGTGCGGTACTATAAGGTATGACTTGGTTCATTGCATTCGGTTGTAAGAATTTGAATTTCGAAATGAATGAAGAAAAGATTGTTTACTTGAGGAGGCTCGATTAGAACTAGTCGTGGCACAAAATTGCTTCATTTTGAATATGTAATACTTGAGGGGAATCCACCGACAAAATTGTATGAAATATTTTGTTATTTATTGATGTATCAATGTTAAAATGGTGTATTGAAAATTCAAAATGAAAAAAAAAGTTCGAGAAAATTTCGAGAAAATTTTGGAGGAACTAGTTTAAAAAAATACGTCAAACCGTTACATACAAGAAAACCAGTAGATGGTGAGCATGAAGCATACCATCAGCATACCTTAACCGTTTTGATACAAATAAATAGTTTCTGATTACCTCGATTTACAACAAAAATGACGTGACTTTCGTGACTGACGTGACTTGTATGCCAAGCGCATATGGTTAAACTGTTCATTTTCAGTTTAGCCCAGAGGCAAATGTTTTACGAACACATCGACACCACACACGATGAAATATCTCAAGAGTTAATCAAATGGTATATGTAAAAATGTCACACGTTGACAATTTCGGTACTAAGGCCCAATATTACCAAGGCCAGTTGATCTTCTGAGAGTTGGTGAAAACATAGAAATAGTAGCGAAATAGTAGCGAAATAGTATATATACGTTACTCAACGTTAAAAAGGCGTACATATTTGTGTATCGACAGCAACTTCACAACGCTTTGCTAATCAGTAACTTTCCGCCATATTGGACAATTTCTAAGCAATTATTTCTATTTTTACATCGATAATTTATAGTTATAGAAAACCTAGCTAGGAAGCTATTGTTGTAAAGGTCCAATATGGTCGCCGAGATAGGAACGAGCATATGTCTTTAGTCGGCCGAGGAGTAACGTATCTCGCTGAGTAATATATATCTATTGTAAAAACCAATGCCATCAAGGGTAACCATGGTAATACTAACTTCAAAGTGTCATTTATAGCTATAGGCCTACTCTCACGTTGGTGTAATGCCTGCACTAACTTGGCCCACTCGTTTGGCTAAAGTACTTACAGCGTAGTTCAGCTCCAGTATTTTAGCATCGAGCTCATCGAATTCCTTGTAATTGAACTCTCCGCGGAGGAACATCATCGGCACGTTAACCTTCTTATCCTTGTTGAGGTGGAACGGTTTCTCTGCGGTGGCCTCTGGCGCGAACTCTGACGCCCATTTACCCTTGAAGTAGATAGCGTTGACGAGCACCATGGCAGTTTCGGCATCCAAAGAACCTGACAATTGGACATGCAACTTACACAGACGAGAAAGTACTTGAATGAGAGAAGACCACACTTGAAATGATTTGAAAGCATTGCTAAGAAGAGAGGGTTAGAAAGAGAAGATTTACCTTATCATGAAGATGGTATGGGTGGATGAGACAAGCGGAGACCCAATTTTATCGTAATTGAAAGACCATTTTTTTTTTCATTTTTTGCATACATTTTGTTGAAACTTAGCACACACATGTGTCATGATCTAATTTGATAGGTCCTATAGCTTTGAGGAGCAATCTATTAAACCACTTTTGAGCAAATCATTTCGAAATTTTCAAAACCCAATCAGAATCACCCATTGAAAATGTGGAAATATATTTTCTCCGAATAAATTCGAATTTTCAAGGAATTTAAACATGAGAATGATAAGCATGAATATTCTCAAGCTTTACATAAATTAGTTCCGCTGTTCTGAAGAAAATAATTAAAAAGTAGTTTTGTGGATGAAATAAAAAGCTATTCAAAATATCAGAAGTTAAAACTAATTAGATCATTGAAGTTTGAAAAAGAAGCAACAAGCAGAACAGAAAATCCGTGCCTTGATGGTTTTCAAAATCGGGGAGGGTACATAGCTTTCCATTATATTCCACATATATAGGTCTACATCGCTCATCTTACAACGCATATGCTGCGTTTTCCACGAATACTTGTTGACGTGGACGTGATGGAGAAGTTGTGAAAAGTGCATATATAAAGATGGTGGATGTGTGGAAAGATGTGTAACCCAAAGATAATGTGAACATGTGGAATACATATTTTTAGATAAATCTTTAAATGTTTGCGGCAGGTGAAGACGGTTTGATAAATCTTAGGCTGCGTTCCGAAACCTCCAGAATCTATACTGCGAGTGTACTGGATGCATTCTGAAACCTACTCCGAGTAATTTAATGAGCGTTCCGAAAACCACCGCGCCAGTAAATTCTGCTTACTGGAAACACTGGAACTATTTGTCCCAGTGAACCCAGTAGTCATGGCGCCCTTCAATGAATGATGCTAGATTACATTAGTTAGTTCTCAGACAAATCGAAGTGTTAATTCTGTGCTTTTTATAATCCATTCAAGAGCCCATGGGAATCGATTGGTGAAATATCACTTATTTTGGGATAACTTTTGAGTGGCATGAGATATCAAAATTCTAATATGGAGGAAATACAGCTATTTTCAATGCCTTCAAAATGGTATAAACTATAACTATATATAACTCATATGTCGCATGAGTGTGAAGCGTATATAGCTATACCGGTAATGTGTATTTTTAGCTGACGCTTGACAATTATGCGATATGAGTTAAAAACAGTTATAACTTATACAATCTTGAAGGTATCAAAATTTTCTGTGATTTCTCCGCATTACAGTTTTCATATCTCATACCGTTCAAAAGTTATCACGAACAAAGTGGTATTTCGCTGAATCAGCTCCCATGGACGCTTGAAAGCAAATGATGCATGAAATGAAGCAGTTATTATACTCGGTAATAAAATGATTATCTTACCTTTCTCTATTAAATCCTTGATCCTGTTATTGGTCTTCTCTTCGACCCAAGCATTGATCTCCTCTGTCACAGCATCCCCATTGGTCGCAAAGTCCACGCTTTCTGCTTCTGTCGAGAAACACTCTTGTGTAACTTTCTTGAACTTTTCGTTCAATGTGAACTGCCTATTCGTGTAAATCTTGTTGGCGGCTTTCACAACTACGTTCGCATCACCCTGGTGACAACAGAAAACCATCGTGCATTACAAACCATGGGCGTCGGCGGGAAGAAATTTAAGGGGGGGCAGAATATCCCAAATTCGAAAATGCACAAGTCCCAATGGGAGTGAGGGGAAGGGCTTCCCAAGGGGAAATTTTAAATTCCATCGTTTTATGGTGTTTTGGGAAGTTTTGTTATTATTTAATTAGCCTTTGATTTTCATAGAGAAAGAAGACAAATAATGTTGAATTGGTGAGATTCTATGCAAGTAGTTGATCCTATTCATCTTTTCAAATATTTCATCATACAAAATAGCCAAAATGAGTTATTGGAATCTGATTGGTCTGCATGATAACCAATATCAAAATTTCCAGGAAATAAGAATAGCCCAATAAATCATATTCGTCAGTCGGCGAAGGCATAGCCTTGCCTAACCGCCCCAGTCACATCAGACTCATGACCACCCGCGTAACAAGACATGTTAAAATATGTCACCGGTACAGTCGGTACTTGCAAAGTTTCGAAAAACACCATTGTTGAAAAAAAAAAATCGGATAAATTTCTGCCTGGTCCCAGGAGGGGCACTTGCCCCCCCTTGCCCCCTGCTGCCGACGCCCATGTTACAAACATGATGACAGATAACAATGACTCTGGTGGTAACACTGCAACAGATAACAAATACTACACAAAGAACAGATGAACAGATAACTCGTCCGACTGTGTCAGTAATGTTTGTACCTCCAAGACTGACATATTTTCATGTGGGTTCGGACGGTATACGTCTTTCAAATATGGCCAAATACGAGTCGCTCGAAGGTGTTTGGTTTGTCGTGAAAAAAATGTTTCCTTACCGTGAATTCCAACTTTTGGATGAGATGTTTGTATCCATTTTGGACAGCATTTTTCTCGGATGGCAAGCCCATGCCGTCCTTGAATTGCTTCAGTGTGATCCCCCCTGATCCAAGTGAAACAATACTCAACACAGTGTGGATGCTGAATGGAGAGAAGAATATGTTGCCTTCCTGTTTTGACAGCTCCTGCATAGGAAGAATCAGGATCGATCGATACATGTATCTTTCTACTCGTACAAAATTATATTAGTCTGTGGACACTGTTAATATTTTTGACAGCATCGTCGAGTCTCTTTGCTGGATGGATGAGTTTAGACTTTATAGGAGGTAAGGTTAGGTACAAGCTATTTACAAAGAATTGTGGATAATTTGGCTTGCATGAAACTTGTAACGAATCTTCCCCATTCCGAAACATGAGTAGGTATCCATTTTAATCTTCACTGAAGGTAAAGCTATTCCATCTTGAATTAAGTTAGTCTACTTACTCGATAGAGAGCGGTAGTAAAGAAATGATTGCTAGGGCTTAGTTTTCGCATAGTATCTCTTGCTCGTTTAGGTTCACCGTCGATAGTCTTGTGAGGGTTGTTGGCCATTGTTTCGTCGACTGCACACAACAGCAGCACTAGTACTGCCAGCATGGCCAACATGGCCGCTCGAAACTCCATCTGAATGAACAAACAATTATAAAGTTGTACAGTTCTGAACTTTTTTCAGTTTCAACTGACTAGGAGGTCTTCAGGTTCCAGCTGGATGTTCCTGATCAAGTCCACAAAATGTGTTGAGTTCTTGACGTATGACTTTGCGTCTTCCGTTAGAGGTTGAAGTTGTATGACGCAAAGTCATACGTCAAGAACTCAACACATTTTGTGGACTTGATCAGGAACATCCAGCTGGAACCTGAAGACCTCCTAGTCAGTTTTGACGTAGTTTCGCTGTTCACGAAAGTTCCGGTATTTGAGGCTTTGGACATTATAAGAGAGAAATACAAACCAGCAGAGCACATAATGAAGTTGTCTCAGCATTGCATGAACACCACCTATTTTATATTCGATGGTATTTTCTATAAACAAGTCGAGGGGGCACCAATGGGTTCACCTCTCTCGCCAGTGGTGGCCAACCTCTATATGGAAGATTTCGAGAATCGTGCTCTTGACACATCACCATTCAAACCCAAGTGCTGGTACCGATACATCGATGATACGTTCGTAGTATGGCCACACGGACCCGATAAACTCAAGAACTTTCTCGACCACCTCAACAATCAACATGTAAATATTCAATTCACTATGGAAATGGAAGCCAATGATGTTCTACCCTTCCTTGACGTCCTAGTAATCAAGAGACCGGACGGACTTTTAGGCCATACTGTGTATAGGAAAGACACTCACACTAATCGTTACCTCAACGCAGCTTCACACCACCATCCGGCACAGATAAGGTCGGTAGCTAATACACTAGCCGCACGGTCCCGCAGAATAGCTGACAAAGACCATCTTAACACCGAATTCGAAACCCTCCAAAACGCCTTAGAACAGAATGGATTCTCAAATCGCCTCATTCACAAAGCTTGGAACCTGAAACCTCGAGTGGAACCCACGGAAAAGAAGGAGGAACCTCGAGCGGTGGCTTACTTACCATTCATCAAAGGAGCCACAGATCTTCTTAGCAAATTACTGGCAGCAGAGAATATTAAAACGGTATTTTCGACAGACAAAAAGATCGGAGAGCTACTGAGAAGTGCGAAAGACCAAATACATTTGGAGGATCAGGGAGTGTATGAAATACCTTGCGGCGACTGTAATGCAACATACATAGGACAAACGGGAAGAAAGATGTCAGCGCGACTGCAAGAACATAAGAACTACGTCGCCAAAAACGAGAAGAACTCTGCGTTAGCACAGCACTCGTCTACGAAGGGACACACAATCAATTTTGATGGAATGAAGTCCTTAGCATCCGTCTCCTACCTGTATACTAGGATAATAAGGGAAGCACTCGAGATCGAAAGACATCCTCATAACTTGAATAAGAGGGACAATGCTCGGCGCTTATCGCACTCATGGAAGCCCATACTGGAAAAAGTAGCATTGTCTCGAAATGAATCGGGAGAAGGAGATAAAGCTAAAAACAGCAAGTTGGTACTGGTCCCCAGTGAAAAACGCCAAAGACCGGATCCCAACAGCACGTCGCCACCGGTCACCTCGTTCCCAGCTTGCGGTTAAGCAACATTCTCTCGGGCCACAAGTTGGATGGTGACCGCTCGAACCCACGGCGCATAGCTATCCATCTTGAATTAATTAGTCTACTACTCGATAGAGAGCGGTAGTAAAGAAATCTTGCTAGGGCTTAGTTTTCGCATAGTATCTCTTGCTCGTTTAGGTTCACCGTCGATAGTCTTGTGAGGGTTGTTGGCCATTGTTTCGTCGACTGCACACAACAGCAGCACTAGTACTGCCAGCATGGCCAACATGGCCGCTCGAAACTCCATCTGAATGAACAAACAATTATAAAGTTGTACAGTTCTGAACTTTGAACAGTTTTAAAATAAGATACATGTATGAAATGGAATTGTATTGTAACCTTAACGCACAGAAGTATACGGAAAATCACATTGTGGGATGGATATTCTATTGTGATAGTGGTAAGTTTACAAGAAAATACACTCTCACTACCTCAATACACTCTCATAACCTTCGTAATTAAAGATCATCACGAATAACTAAAATGAACGAAGGAGAGTTAATCTAAAATTCCAATAACAAAACCTGTACTGAAGTTCGTTTGGGTTGAAGATGATGGGTGAAATCTCATCGAAACGTCGTTTCCCGCTAACTGCAAGACGTGGCACAACCGAAGAAAACAGCTTACCATGTACCATCGGCCACGAGAATCTCCGTCACACACACATATATATATATATATATATATATATATATATATATATATATATATATATATGTAGTGTTTGCTGGAGGCTTCGTCCCTGGTTATATTCTAGATACTTCATGAGGATTGACCTGTTTAAGCCCTGACGAAGACAGGTACAATCCTGTCGAAACGCGTTTGCGATTAAAGAATTTATATTTTTTCACCACATTACTTGGTTGAATTCCTGAATCATCATTGGCCATCATGATCATATATATATATATATATATATATATATATATATATATGTGTGTGTGTGTGTGTATTTGACTATTTATACTTATGTTCAAATATATATATGTATTGTATAAATATATATATATTATGACATACATTATAACGAATAATAGTAAGGAAACAATTGATTGAATTATTCATAATCTCTAAATATAATTTGTTGAATATTTACAGTTTGTTAAATGAGTGTTTGGTAGATGCCTGCACAATTCTTATTGTCTTTCTTAGACTTTCGTAATACTTCTAATTGCTACATATCAAGCTTTAATTGTTCATACAAAAGAGTTACGCTGCAAAGCCCTTATAAGTATAAGTATACAATGAAATATATAACATTTGTGTGAGCAGTGTAGGCCCTACAGCTGACGGCGCGACTTCGATTAGGTATCTTATGGGTTCCATATATATATAACTCAATATGTGGCCATTATCATTTGAAAGAAGGACATAACCTAACGATTAAAATACGATTTCCCAATTCATTTGTTTTGATGATAAGCCCTGGTTATTTTGAACGAATAAATACGACAGGAAATTAGAATTGGCTGTAATGATGATGTTCAATGAAGATTTGGCAACAAAACGTGGTTATACTGAATGATCTAGACCAGGGGTATCCAAACTATGACCCACGGGCCAGCATCGGCCCGCCATAGTTTATTCTGATAACATTGTTGGACGAGCTTTAGCGAGGATTCAATTTGACATACTGAAAACAATTGGTGTTCGTTTTCATTTTTTTTTTCTTTTTTTTCGGTTCTTCACAGGTTAAATGGCTACAGCTATCAACTTCAAACTTTTTTTCATCATTGTTCCTCATCTAACTTAGATCTGTATAGTTTTGTGGCGTTATCGGGTGGTAACTTTTATTTTTATGAATTCTAGAAATTTCAAAAATACCCATTAGAATAACACAGCGGAAAATATATATATATATATATATTTTCCAAAAAATAGAATTTTTACGTGAAGTTGAATTATATTTTGATACACATTTCTGGGAATTTTCAGCTTGATCGGGTCCGTCATTTTGAAGAAAAAACATAATAGGTGCTAAATTGGTACCACTCGAAGCAGTTTTTTTTTACCCATTTTTACCCATACTATTACTATTCGCTCGTCTAACAACGCACGGCGTTTTCTTTTATAGGAAAACTACTAGGAAAACTTACTAGGAAAACGCCATATAAAACGCCTTCGAGTGGTACCAATTTAGTAAATTTCATGTTTTTTCTTCAAAATGGCTGACCCGATCAAGCTGAAAATGTCCAGAAATGTGTAGCAAATTGTAATTCAACTTCACGCAAAAATTTATTTTTTTGGAAAATATATATTTTTTTTCCGCTGTGTTATTCTAATGGGTATTTTTGAAATTTCTAAAATTCATAAAAAAAAGTTACCACCCGATAATGCCACAAAACTGTACAGATCTAAGTTAGATGAGGAACCATATTGAAAAAAAGTTTGAAGTTGATAGCTGTAGCCGTTTGACCTGTGGAGAACCGACACAAAAACGTTGAAAAAAAAAAAACGAACACCAATTTTTTTCAGTATGTCAAATTGAATCCTCGCTAAAGCTCGTCCAATAATAAAAATTGCTGACACACTGCTCGTAAATGCATGATTAGAAAATAGATGAGTTTCATGGAAAACTGTCTGAGAAAAAGACTCCAGCGTCCATGCGTTTATATTGGCACTTTCTCTGTGTGTTCGCGCCGGTTCGCGGCTATGTTATACGCACTGCACAGATCGGCCTATCATCACGAAACATGTTTGTGCAAACAAGATTAATTTTATCCACTTTTGAACCGTATTGTTTTTGGATGCAAGCACAGTTGGATCACTTTTGAGCAAAATGATTGAGAAGTTTCGAAAAACTAGACAAGAAAAAATTGGAAAAAATTCGGAAATGAAATCAACTGAATTTAAAACATAAGAATGGTACACGTTATTACAAATATTTTAAGCCAATGAGACTGACGGATATGCAGAAAAAAAGTTCCTCATTTACATCAAATTTCCTTTCAAATGATCAACAGGCTCAATTTTAATTATAGAGCTACATAACGAAGGCAATGCGCTATTAAATTTAATTAAAAGATGATAAACCAGTGTGTAGATTTCTGTAAAATATTATACGAGTACAATATGCATCTCGCTTATCGAATATACTGTGTTTTCCTAGAAGACTCAATTTTATTTCTATCGTGTTATGCTACTTATGCAAGCGCTATTTCAATACATCCATCCTAATACGGAACATAAATAAATGTAATACAACCTAATTATTTTTTCGTTCAAGGTTATAACTGGAATATACCTACGCTCATGATGTATTTTACTTGGAAAGCAATCACATATTAAATTATATATTTTGTCACAATTGACTGCTGAAATTCTTCTCGTTTAATTGGATGAGCTCATGTTTTCATGATGTCAGTAATGAGTTGGTTCGAGTTGAAAGGTTAGAAACACTAAAAGCACGTTATCATGTAACAACTTTAATCGGGAAATACTAGGGACACTATCATATTATGCAATATTTCGCAGTTTCGTACATGCAAAACTCCAATTTTAAGTATGAATAATGATGTTGATTATTATTTTTGCTAGAATACCCCATCAACAGCTTGGTTATTTTGGGGTACGAATGCGCAGAAGATAAAGAAACTCAGAAATGAATGAAAGCGAAAGGACGTATACAAATATCCATGCCTCTGACGGGTCTAGAACCCACGCCCAACGGTGACTTCATTTTCCAAACGGTGCCTTCGTTGACTGAGCTACGAGAGGCGAAAAGTATGCATTAATGAAATGATAAATACATTCACATGATATGTTATTTGCGAATAAAAAATAATAGCTACTTTGTGCAAGTAATTTTTAACAAATATGATTAATATTTCGATGGGCACTACGCGTGGCATTTATAACTTTTTAATTAGACGAGCTTAAGCGAGGTTTCAATTTGACATACTGAAAAAAATTGGTGTTCGTTTTTATGTTTTTTTTTTTTTTTGTTTTTTGTCGGTTCTCCACAGGTCAAACGACTACAGCTATCAACTTCAAAATTATTTTCAATATGGTTCCTCATCTCACTTGGATCTGTATAGTTTTGTGGCATTATCGGTTGGTAACTTTTTGTTTTATTTATGAATTTTAGAAATTTAAAAAATACCCAATAGAATAACACGGCGGAAAAAATATATATATTTTCCCAAAGAATGAAATTTTGCGTGAAGTTGAATTACATTTTGATACACATTTCTGTAAACATTCAGCTTGATCGGGTTAGCCATTTCGAAGAAAAAACATAAAATGTGCTAAATTGGTACCACTCGAAGCAGTTTTTACCCATACTATTACTATCCGCTCGTCTAACAACGCATATATGGCGTTTTCCCAGTATTTATATAGAGATGTCTCCTCGAAGGATCCGGACACCTTGACGTGGTGTCAAGTGCTCTGGAGTGAGGACCCGGACAAAGTTCGGACCGTCTCGGTCAAGTGCGAACCTTTTGGTGACCGGAGTATGGAAGTACTTTGCGTTGAGTTTTCTTTTCTTTTCACTGGATTTTTCTCATCTTCCCTCACTTATCTCTTTATTGCCCGTTCCCTCAAAATGGTCAAAACATCCACAAACGTTGACAAGTATGGCAAAGTATAGGGACATGAACGTAGGCGCAAAATAATCTCGCTGTCGACTCGCCTTTAACCCTAGCATTCATGCATCAATCCATTTATTCCTATAGGCTTGTTTCAAGTAACAAATGACACACCATCGTTGCCATAGCAACAAAGTGAACTGGTGAACTACCAAACATTCTGACTGGTCAATTCCAACTGGTTGACATTGTTGTCTGTCTCTTTCAACAATGGGTGAAGTCACTTGACAGAAGCCTATAGAGATGAACTGAAAAAAAATTTGAGAAATAGATTTGTTATGGGAAATTAATCCAAGCGGCACGATATGAAATCAGAGTAGCCCATTTGGAATTACGATGGGTTAGAATTGGTTGGGTAGTGCACCAAAAACTAGGTGACAATGAATCATAAAGTAAGTTTGGGTGTTTATATAAACTAGGAAAACGCCATATGCGTTGTTAGACGAGCGGATAGTAATAGTATAGTATGGGTAAAAACTGCTTCGAGTGGTACCAATTTAGCACATTTTATGTTTTTTCTTCAAAATGGTTGACCCGATCAAGCTGAAATTTTTTAGAAATGTGTGTCAAAATGTGATTCAATTTCACGCGAAATTTCATTTTTTTGGAAAATATTTTATTTTGTTTCCGCCATGTTATTCTAATGGGTATTTTTGAAATTTCTAACATTCATAAAGAAAACGTTACCCCCCGATAAAGCCACAAAACTATGTACAGATATAAGTTAGATGAGGGACCATATTGAAAAAAAGTTTGGAGTTGATAACTGTAGCCGTTTGACCTGTGGAAAACCGACAAAAGAACATAAAAAAAAAAAAAAAAAAAAACGAGCACCAATTTTTTTCAGTATGTCAAATTGAATCCTCGCTGAAGCTCGTCTAATCATATAAGCTCCGTTACTATGGTGAATATCAGATAATATCCAAAAGGCAACTTTCAGCATCATTTACAACTAACCAAACTTTTCAGTTAGCTATAGCAGAATGCATATTAAATTTTGAGTGTTGAGATTCACAATAAGTTGTTTTCGTTGTTTTCGGTATTTTTTTATTCAGCAGATTTGACATAAGTTGACTTGACTAGGAGTTGAATATAAACATTTAAATTATATTTCAGATTGACTTCAATTCAACCGTGTGACGTGACCACGTGATGATCTGGGAAGTTTGTTTACAAGTTTGTACAGAAATGTGTCATTAGATTTGATGTGAACTCTGAATTCCGTTCCATCGGAAGACGAGTCTACGTGATGAGGGGACTGAGATGGGTGGACCAGTGGCTAGCACGCTGTACTGACGTCATTCTGGAGATCGGGGTTCGATGCCCTCCATGGTTTCCCTTTGTCATCACAGTGATTACTCGGGTAACTCCTTTTAATATTAGGCCTGGACCGTCTCCTTCACATAATATAAATCCAAAATAGTAAAGGATACACTAGTCCGACAATTATAAGATGAGCGTAGCGAAGATTTTCATTTCGTATACTGAAAAAATTTGGGCCTCGTTTTTATGTTTTTTTTTGTAATTTTGTACGCAGCATACAGGTCAAGAACAAGGATCAATCAACTCGAAACTTGAAAAAAATAATGGTATCACACCAGAATAGGTTGGGATTGTTTTTCAGAAAAATCGGTCGAACGGTTTTTCTGGAAAAAATTAGGAAAGTATGGACAATCCCCATAAGAATAAGCCGGGGGAGAAATATTTAGAACACACAAATTTTCCAAAAGCTCTCAAATTTATACTGAATGTGGAAAGAAATATCATAGATATTTTAAGCGATTTATGGAACAATCAGATGTGAAATTACGAAGAAAATGCATTTTTAATGTACTTTTTTACACATCAATAAAAGTAACTAGGAAAACGCCTTATATGCGTTGTGAGATGAGCTTAGAAGTATGGAAATGTAGAATTAAGAACATTTTGTCAGCTCAATGTACATATACAGGCCATGGATCACTTCAAAGGTTTAAAAACCGCGGCTGTCTGTTGGTATATGGACCTTGGTTTCCAAACAATTATACCAGTGCCTTCTTTTAGATGAGCGTAGCGAAGATTTTCATTCCATATACCGAAAAATTTTGGGCTTGGTTTTTATGTTTTTTTTTTTTTTTTTTTTTTTTTTTGTGTGTAATTTTGTACGCGGCATACAGGTCAGGAAAAAGTTTCAATCAACTCGAAACTTTTTTTACAAATTGGTGTTATACCAGAATAGGTTGGGATTGTTTTTCAGAAAAATCGGTCAAACGGATTTTCCGGAAAAAAATCGGAAAGTATGGAAATTCCCCATAAGAATAGGCCAGGGAAGAAATACTTGGAATTTTATTTTTTTCAAACGCTCTCAAATTTATACTGAGTGTGGAAAGATCTATCATACCTATTTTAAGCGATTTATGGAACAATCGGATGTGAAATAACGAAGAAAACGCATTTTTAAGGTACTTTTTTACACATCAATAAAAGCAATTAAGAAAGCATTAAGGAACTATTAAATATGAGCAACAAGTGTCACCAATAAATTAAAACGTTTAAAATCTGTGATGTATATGAAGAAGGCACTGGTTTGATTGTTTGGAAACCAAGGTCCATATACCAACAGACGGCCGCGGTTTTTAAACCTTTGAAGTGATCCATGGCCTGTATATGTACATTGAGCTGACAAAATGTTCTTAATTCTACATTTCCATACTTCTAGCTCATCTCACAACGCATATAAGGCGTTTTCCTAGTCATATCCATCACAGATTTTAAACGTTTTAATTTATTGGTGACACTTGTTGCTCACATTTGATAGTTTCTTAATTGCTTTCTTAATTGCTTTTATTGATGTGTAAAAAAGTACATCAAAAATGCGTTTTCTTCGTTATTTCACATCCGATTGTTCCATAAGTCGCTCAAAATGTGTATGATAGTTCTTCCCACGTTCAGTATAAATTTGAAAGCTTTTGAAAAAAAAAATATTTCCAAGTATTTCTCCCCTGGCCTATTCTTATGGGGAATTTCCATACTTTCCAATTTTTTTCCGGAAAAACCGTCCGACCGATTTTTCTGAAAAACAATCCCAACCTATTCTGGTATAACATCAATTTGTA
Organism: Brachyptera putata; assembly: GCA_907164805.1. Taxonomy (NCBI): domain Eukaryota; kingdom Metazoa; phylum Arthropoda; class Insecta; order Plecoptera; family Taeniopterygidae; genus Brachyptera; species Brachyptera putata. The sequence continues at coordinate 41,653,850 of OU015462.1, read as the reverse complement.
AAAAAAGTTTCGAGTTGATTGAAACTTTTTCCTGACCTGTATGCCGCGTACAAAATTACACACAAAAAAACAAAAAAAAAAAAAAAAAAAAAACATAAAAACCAAGCCCAAAATTTTTCGGTATATGGAATGAAAATCTTCGCTACGCTCATCTAAATTAAAGGAACTATTAAACGTGAGCAACAAGTGTCACCAATAAATTAAAACGATTCAAATATGTGATGGATATGAAGAAGGCACTGGTACCATTGTTGGGAAACCAAGGTCCATATACCAACAGACAGCCACGGTTTTTAAACCTTTGAAGTGAACCATGGCCTGTATATGTACATTGAGCTGACCAAATGTTTTTAATTCTACATTTCCATACTTCTAAGCTCATCTCACAACGCATATAAGGCGTTTTTCTAGTTTATTAGATGAGCGTAGCGAAAATTTTCATTCCATATACCGAAAAATTTTGGCCTTTTTTTTTTTGTAATTTTGTACGCGGTATACAGGTCAGATAAAATTGACCAATCGACTGCAAACGTTTTTCGAATATTGGCCTCACACCAGAATAGGTTGCGATTGTTTTTCAGAAAAATCGGTTAAACGATTTAACCGGAAAAAATGGGAAAGTTTGGAAAATCCCCATAAGAATAACCCAGGGGGAGAGTACTTGAAAAACGATTTTTTTAAAGCTTTCAAATTCACACAGAATATGAAAACAATTATCACACACATTTTCAATAATTTGTACAACAATCGGATGAGATATAACGAAGGAAACACAATAGAACTTCACATTTCATCGAATATCATGATCAAAAGATGTAATGCAAAGTGCATTTGCGACAGGTTCCTCTATAAATAGCAACAAGTTGCAGGTAACGTTTTTCAACGTTTGAAGTAATCCAAGGTCTGTAGATGTAGATTGAGCTAACAGAATATTTAATCTTAGATTTCCAGAATAAATAAAATTGATGAAAAAGGGTGTCGGGAGAATCACCTGATACATTCTATCCACTATGAGGCATTTACAATTGATAACAGTCTCATTGGTGCAACAATGATTGTAACTGAATAGTGACCATTATAAACAATAATGGAAGTTGATTATTCTTCTCTCATAGAAGGCCTATACATACTTGAGTTTGAATTAGATATACACATTTTACAGATTTAAAAAAAATCATCATCAACAATGAAACAATCTCAAGACGTTTGCATCAGTTTCTACAGGTATGTAGGCCTACATATAATAATTCATCATTGTCTATTGAATTATGTTATAAATTATATTTCATCATGTGCTAGTTTAGTAGGCCTACTACTGATTAATAAATAATGAGTACTTTATTTCAGGGACCCGAACCGATATTAATGAAGGTTCCGGTTCCGGTTCCGGTTCGTAATGTTTTCAATTAAAGGTTCCGGTTCTGGTTCCGGTTTCTACGTTTTAAGGTTCTGGTTCTGGTTCCGGTTCCATAGTGTGAATAAGGGTTCCGGTTCCGATTCCGGTTCCACTTGCTAAACAGTTTCATAAGTTTTTTTCCTTTTTCCTTTTTTCTTTTTTTTCTACTTTCGGTGGTTTTCGACACTTTGTTTTGTTCGTCCATCTGCCGGGGACAGATCTTTCTCCTCACACTGGTCACAAAGTTATACACAAAAGGAGTAAATAATGAGTCTGAATCAGGTATTGAGAATCTTTATGGAACCTTTATGGAACCGAAAAGAACCCAAGATTTTTAGAGGTTCCGGTTCCGGTTCTTAAAAATCAATAATAAAGGTTCCGGTTCCCCAAAAATACGAGTTTTTTCGGGTTCCGGTTCCGGTTCCGGTTCGGGTCCCCGCTTTATTTAAAATGCCTTGAGCACGCCAAGGTTCTTGGATTCTTGGGTATGCCGTAGTATAATAGGCAGGGATGTGGTGGGCCCAGGGCGCACCAAAGCGACACCCTGCTAAAAATTAAGGAGCCGGGGCGAGTAACAAAATGTATTGATTATATATGACAATTTTAATGGGGGGGGGGGGCTGCTGGAGGGTGTAATGTCTGTTAGGTTAGTGGGGGAGGTAGGAGAAAAAACACACAAATAGGCGTGCTCAGTGTATCTGTAATTTTACCCTACAATTTTTAAGGAATACCCAAGTCCACTGATGAAATAAAATTTGTGTGATCACGGACAATTGAGACTAATTTATTTTAAAAAAAAGTCACGACTCACGAGTGTGTTTGATAAATAACATTCTGTGAAATAACAACTATTTGAACTTGAATAATACTGAACTGGAATTTCATTCATGAATCTGCGGCAAAAATCAATGATAGCCAATAGTTCCATAGCCAATAGTGATTGTCAAACATCCATTTGCAAGTAGAACTACTACAACATAGGCCTGTATCTAAACCTATGAAACATAATCTGAAAACATACATTTCAAAACATTCCCTGCGTGGCTATATGTGCCTCCCCCACAGATTGGATTTACCGAAATATGAAGCACTCTGGTACTACTTTATTTTGTACACACCCCCAATAATGATCCAGTCTGGGCCCTACTGGACCCCTATTCCTGAGATAAATTAGATGTGAGAAAAATAAAAATGAGGGAGAAAACGAGAATCTCACATAAAATATGAGATGAAATATTTCATTATTATATGAGATAGTTTCCTGAGATAAATGAGATGTGAGAAAAATAAAAATGAGTGAGAAAACGAGTATCTCACATAAAATATGATATGAAATATGTCATTATTATATATGAGATAGTTTTCTCACTGTTTCTCTCACATCTCATTAATCTCAGGAATAGGGGTCCAGGAGCAAGCCAATAACTGAAGATAATTCATAACTTACTGGTGATTATTGTTCCTGTCGCTGTGTGTTATACGGACTCGCATCAACACTGTTGAGTAACTGACTAACGAACCAGACGAATCACTAATGACCTTCCAGAGTCCGAACCGAACTACGTCATCACTTGGGGCTTAATCACAATAATATTTATTATTATCAGAGAAGTAGGATGGCTGCTAGCCAAGTAGAGGTGGTATTTAAAACCACAGTTTCCGCATTATGAACACAACTAAATACCTTTTGCGTTAATTGAAATATACTTGAGTTACTAATTGTATAGCTGCATGTTGTAGAAACGACAACGTATCGGTCAGAGTGACAGACTGAGATTCATTGGGAGGAATTACCACTTACCCTTTTCCATACCCTTATCCACCTTATCACAAATTCTTGTTCATAATGATGCCCCACCAACTGCCAGATTATTTTGGGGCACGAATGAGCAGGTGATATGGAAACTAACTAGGAAAACGCCACATATGCGTTGTTAGACGAGCGAACAGTAATAGTATGGGGAAAAATGGGTAAAAACTGCTTCGAGTGGTACCAATTTAGGACATTTTATGTTTTTTCTTCAAAATGGCTGACCCGATCTAGCTGAAATTTTTTAGAAATGTGTACAAAAATGTAATTCAACTTCACGCGAAATTTCATATTTTCGGAACATAAATTTTTTTTTTTTTTTTTTCCGACATGGTATTCTAATGGGAATTTTTAAAATTTCTTAAATTCATAAAAAAAAAGTTACCCCCCGATAATGCCACAAAACTATACAGATCTAAGTTAGATGAGGGACCGTATTGGAAAAAAGTTTGAAGTTGATAGATGTAGCCGTTTGACCTGTGGAGAACCGACAAAAAAACATAAAAAAAACAAAAAAACAAAAAAAAAGCATAAAAACGAACACCAATTTTTTTCAGTATGTCAAATTGAATCCTCGCTAAAGCTCGTCTAATTAACTATGCATAGTGATGAGTAAAGTACGTTTACAAAGACTCAAACCTAAGACCAACCTGATTTCAGTTTAAAGGTACGACCATACACTACAGACATGATTTTCTTGTTAGACGACCTTATCGAGGATTCAATTTGACATACTAAAAAAAAATTGGTGGTCGTTTTTTTTTTTATTCATGTTTTTTTTATCATTTTTTGTCGGTTCTCCACAGGTCAAACGGCTGCAGCTATCAACTTCAAACTTTTTTTCAATATGGTTCCTTATCTAACTTAGATCTGTATTGTTTTGTGGCATTATCGGGGGGTAACTTTTTTTTATGAATTTTAGAAATTTCATAAATACCCATTAGAATAACACAGCGGGGAAAAAAAATCTTTTCCAAAAAAATGAAATTCTGCTTGAAGTTGAATTACATTTTGATACACATTTCTGGAAATTTTCAACTTGATCGGGTCAGCCATTTTGAAGAAAAAACATAAAATGTGCTAAATTGGTACCACTCGAAGCAGTTTTTACCCATTTTCACCCATACTATTACTATCCGCTCGTCTAACAACGCATATATGGCGTTTTCCTAGTTTTCTCCAAACACAGTAGGAATATTTATCAGAACAATTATCAACATTCTGAGAAAGTTTCATGACAAACGGATGATTTTCAAAAATTTCCAAAATGGCCACCCTCGCCACTCCCAAGTGGTGCGAGATTCGTCCTCCTCCGTAGACTAGGTTGTTGAACTACTTTTTATGAGCACGTGGTAGAATTTGTATGCTTCTATAATAAAACCCTCAAGAGTTAAAGGTCAAAAGCGTCAAAGGTCAAGATTTAGGCATTTCCCGGAGAGAAAAAAATTTGATTATTTGATTGTTTTTGAATACATGTGTAGCGACGCAATCTACAGATCCTGGATCAGTGATGATCTAGGAGGCGGTGAGACTTATTGTTGAGTGTGGTATTTGTCCTAGGTGGAATTTCAGGGATTCCCTTCTCAACTGTAATTGAATTATGTTGTGCTTCTTAATTTACACAGTTACAATTAACATTAACTCATATTCTTTACTTCTATGTTACATTCAATTGCGAAATTCAGAATTAAATTGAATTAAGAAGCACAACATACTTCAATTACAGTTCAGAAGGGAATCTCTAAAATTCCAACTAGGACAAAACACCGCACTCAACAATAAGTATCATGACTCCCTATCACTTATCCAGGATCTGTAGATTGAATCGCTACACATTTATAGTATAATATCGTATATTGTTTTCATTTCTGTAACACCAATACGCCAATATATTATTTCTTATTAAGGATACCCCTCAAATTCCCACCCCCGCCTCCACCGCACGGTTGCGAAATTCTAGGTCCTCCGTAGCCTAAGTTGACCAGCTATTTTTTCTGAGCATTTGGTGAAATTTATACGTTTCTATCTCTAAACCTCTATAATTGTTCCTTATATTCAACTTGGTCGGCTTAGTCAACTATCTCATTGCTTTAGGAACTGAAGTCAGGTCGGGCGTGGGTTCTAGTTCCGTATAAGGCATGTATTTTTGTAAACGTCTTTTCACCTATAATTACTTCATCGTTTCATTATCACCCGCTCAATCGTACCCCTGTATAACCTAGCTGTTGGTGGGGTCAGAATGTTAGGATTTCTACTTTTAAATTATTGCACGGTAGGCCTACACATTGAATTGTGATGAGTTAAATGAATATAGCGAATACAAATTCAGTTAAATTACGAGAAGATAACAGAGTATGCAGATGATAGAATACAAAAACATTTTCTTTTAATTGTATGGTTCAAGGGTATGGTAGTACCTTAAAGCGGTGCCTTAATTGACTGAGCTATGGTGGGGAGGGGGAGGTTGACGAAGAGTTACAGGGATGGTGGGGGTGGCTTTTGTCTTTCTCTACTCTTATATACAGTCACGCTAGCGTTTGACTTTGACTTTTGAGGAATTTCAAATTTGATATTCTGGTAATTACCTATAGGCCTATAATCATTATGTTGTGGAATAAAAAAATAGACATTTGAGTATTTTTCAGTAATCCAAGATTATTGGTAAATAAAGTCGAGCTGTCCTTCATTAGAAAGAGTAATACGTATAAAAATGATGTATTCTAGGAAAACGCAGCTTATATGCGTTGTAATATGAGTGATAGATCTATATTTATGTGAATCTTGATGGAAAGCTATAGGAACAACTTGATTTTAAGACCTTTGAAGCATGGCATTCTTGTTCTACTTGTTGCTCATCTTTTTGAAGCGTACGTTTCAACTGTTTTTACCTTGGATTCTAGCTATCGTACCGACGGTTAGGCAACAGCGTTCCAGATCTGTGCAACCAGCCAGATATTAAAAATAAAAAAATGTGCTGTTACCGCTGTACAAATTACACTACTTTCTTATGTATTGCACAATGCACTCAACGTATACTTAAAATTATAATTTGTATAAACTTTTCATGCAAGAGAGTAGAAAGGGAAATATACATATATGCATGTAGTTTTTTCTATAGAAGTACAGTAGTTCTTCTGTATATTGAAATAGAAAATATCATAAGTAGAAATATCTCGCACTAATTGAAAAAAACAGTATTACTACTAAATCACGTAACATCAAGGATCATAATAATCGTATTCACAATATAATTTGAACTTCATTCACCATGCAAAAGAAAGATTCAACAGTTCACCCTCATGTTTGGTATAGTTCTATTGAGGGTCTACATTAGGAATTAGCATGAATTGTGTATCCATGAGATTTTACCACTGATCTCTATACATATGGATAGCGAAAAATAAAAAACAAACTGAAGCTAAAAGAAGAGTGTACTAGGCCCAATATGTCAGCCAGTTGTTTATGGATCATGGGGCTAACGTGGCCCGAGATGACCACTGCGATAGGTCCATCTTCTTGTCTACGGACACAGTAGTGATGAGTGCTAGCTTGGTCAAAGATATTATGTTTGGCTTTGGGCGTGAACATCAGCGCACAAGTCCATCAGTCAGATTGGCGTAGATATTGATGATGATGATTATTGTTTGCTTAACGACCCCACCAACAGCTAGGTTATACGGGGGTACGGATGAGCTGGTGATGATGAAATTATGAACTGATGATGAGTGAAAGGACGTTTATAAAAACCCATGCCTTAAGCGGGACTCGAAGCCACGCCCAACGGTGACTTCAGTTTTTGAAGCGGTGCGTCAGCTGACTGAGCTACCGAGGGCGGCCCGTAGAAATTCTACAGTAAAATCTGTAATGGGGCAAATATTATTTTGTTTAATTATTTCTAGTATTCTAGTAAGTATTTCTGGTCCCAGTAAACAATATCCGATTTATTCCCTGTATCAACTGAAGTAGTTTGAAAAAAAATATATCCGCTCATTGGTTGGTATACGGGTAGCGTAATAACTGCGGGGTGGCTGCAGGTACAAGATGGTCGTGAAATCTGTCAAAAGTGTCAAAAAATTATGTCTCCAACTAAGGTTGATATGTGGGCGCTACACTCGCATTTATTTTGCAACGAGCCTTGTGATTGATTTTTTCAATCGTAAATATTCGGAGGATGGATTCGAAATCGCCTAACTGCAAACCACCGCACACTGAAATCACTTTTCGAAATTCAAGTTTTGACGTTCACTGACACCACTAGCGATTTCTCGGAGCGGTTTAATTTCAAATCGCTACTGAAATAATCCCATTCAAGACTTGGCCTCAAGTCTTGGAGACAGTATGCATTAGGAATTAGCATGAGTTGCGTATATATCCATAGCCATAAACCAAGGTTTCACCCAAGGTTTTTCTTGATAGGTTTTAAATTGATATGAAAAACTACATTATAATTATTTTCTAAAAAACGGTCGATCCGATTTATGTAAGACTTTGGAATAATGTCTATCATTTTTATGTTTAAATTCCATGGAAATTTGAATCAATTTGGGGTAAATAATTTTTCCAAATTTTCTCCTCTGATAAGTCTTCCGAAATGTTTTTTTTTCTGAAAAGTGGTGCAACTGATTGCGTCTCAAAACTAGACAGTATCGAGGTAGATGATGACGACACATATGTATGCCAGGTACAACAGACTTTGCTTCACTTTGACGTGTGAAGCGCTGTAAAAAAAAGAGTATTTTTTTTGAGAACGTTACTGTGTCTTCACTTCGCTCATCCGATCTATGTCATTTTCTTCTGAAGTATTTTGAACTTTCAAAAATTAAAAACCATTACGGTAAAATTATTGTCAAAGTTTTCCAATGTTTTCATTTGTATCAGATTGAGAATTTGCCACTTTTGATTTAATTATAATATTATAACTTGGAATCTAGACTGGCAATTTTAAAAAAAGTTATAGGTATTCAGTAATGTATTTGGTGTTGACCCTCAATCAAAAAAACGAATCAATCGTAAATTACCTATAATTAGGTTATGAGAATGAACCTCTTCAATGCATATCGTACAGTGATAGCCAGGTTGCAGGTACGTTTAACAAAATCCAATTGTTATCAGTTTTATTGACTACTTTCTGTCAGTAAAATTTAGTTTAATTTGTTTCGAAAAATTTCATTTAATTTGTTTCACAAAATTTCATTCGTTGTTAGTATTAGGGCCCATATTACCAATACTAAAAATCTGTTAATTAAGCTAATTAATCAATTGCAGTACAAAAATAACATTGGTAACCAAGGGTAATAACAAGCTAATCCACTAATTGTCGCTTAATCAACTAATTTATTATTCGTAATACCGGGCCTTGGTGAATAATGAAAGAAAAAATGGAAGCAATTATGGTGGATCAATGGAGTTGTACCCATTGGTTACCGTTGTTAAAATAATAGTTCTATTGTTGGGACTTGGATTATATTCGAATTATAGACTGTTTTATCGACAGGATCTTGTAGTTAATGTGTTCACTCGCAGATGGCGCGGCATGCACAAGTTGCACCTACGTAACTCGTGATCAAGCTGTACCGTAGTCACCCTCAACGTTATCATCCAGCAAGGCAGCAAACTTCTCTTCGTAGTGGAACAATATATAGCATGATCTATTCCTTGGTTTTCCCGGAATCCCGATTCTCTGAGCGCATTTATCACAATAAAAATCTTATAGAGAGCTAGCATTGTTATACACTTTTCCAAATAATCGCACGACTTTCTAGAAACTAGGCCTATACGAATTTCTATCAAATTCATAATTGATGATAGGGCACATATTTGGAGAAAGGCAGCCCATTTTGTTTTATTGTGCCTATTTTTTTTCATAATATAAAAAATGCAATCAATAGAGAAAGAAATCAATAGAGTAAGTGGTTTTATGCCTAGAAATAAAGTAAATTTGTATTCTTGATACCATATTATTACAAACAGAAAAAAATCCCGGAGTTTGGATGCCCCTAGAAGCCATACAAACCGGCAGTCAAATATCCAACAAAGAAATTAAACACATCTTGTTTCTGAATCTATTCAACTGATCGCCATTCTTATTGAACTATTGATCATTTCAATTGTTTTATGATTTAATTGATTGTAGGCCTACTTGTTGATCTGCCTGATAGTTTTTTTAATAACTTGAATTGGTATTAAAAAAATACACAGTAGACCTAATGCGTATGTTTCATACTGGTCATCGGCCCGTTGACTATAAAGATATAGGCCTACTCAAGACGTCCCATGTACGTCACTTGACGAAAACGAAAAATCTGTCATTATCACCTAAAGTTACGTCATTCGTCGTCTCATTCTTAGAGCGCTGCTCTAATCGCTAGCAATCATCCATCTTACCATCGACTGAAGCACAATCGCCGGAACGATTTTCAGCACTCTTAGCGGTGAACGACGGTACTACTGCGTGAGGGGTGTGGGGAGGGTAGAGAAAAAGGAGTGGGGATGAGAGTGGGGATGAATCTTAATTTAACGTTGGGTGAACTGTCTTTGTAATTGTATCTCTTTTGTCTGTGATCTGACTTTTCTGAAACTCTGGAATCATCTTCATATTATTTTACTTGAATTCCGTAGAAATGAGAATTCGTTGAGAGAATACATTTTTCATATTTTCCCTCCTAAGTAATTCTCACTGAGTTTTTGAAAATTTCAAAATTAACTTTTCTGAAACTCTAGAATCAGGTCCATGTTTATAACTCCTTTACTTCAATTCCGTAGAAATGAGAATTTGTTCAGAGAAAATATATGTTTCTTATTTTACCTCCTGGGTAATTTCTCATTACCCTCATGACATGTGTGCATGCCGAATTCCATGAAAACAGAATCTGTCGTTTGAACTGTGGAGCGTGAAAAAAAAAGAAAAAAAGATTTTTTCTCCGAGTAAGGTGAAATTGAGTTTTAGCTTTGCTCATCCAGCAAAATCCATTTAAAGTGTTTTTCTTTTTGAACAAAGTAGAATATCAATATATTTGAGAGATTAGTTAAATCGGAACATTTTTTGAAATAATGATTCGTTAACCAATCACAAATAACAAATGAACCATTCGTTGGAATACTCCTAAAATTATTTTTCAAACTCTAGACGTGTTTATTGATCTCAAGAATACCATTGGTCTACATTTTTTCAAGTTTCTGTTGAATAATTTTTGTCGTTCTCTCATTTCACAACTTTGGGCTTTTTTGTATGGCCTTTTCTCCCCGGTTTTCGCCCTTCCAATACACTACAGTAGTAGGTAGTAACAGTATATGGATCAAGTGACCTTGGTTTGACATCTGTAAGAACGTCGTATATTAGTCGACGCCCGACGGTCAAACCGCCCCGACGCTTCATCACACAGTACAGAAGTTATCCATTAGCAGAGTGTCACGTTTCCCCGCCACGCACTTCCGGCGCTGTGGGCAGCTAGAGACACTCACCGGAAGTCCCTGTCAATGGACATATCACCCCTGTAGCTGGAACTTGTACCACTGCATTTCCTCCGTATAGGCTCGATAGTGGATCACACATTGTTAAGCGAATTAAGGCGCAATTGTCATTGGTGCAATTATTATTGGATGACATTTCTCCATGTCAATCATGAAACCGGTATGTTAGTCAGTAGCCAAGAATAATCAAGTTATTATGTGTATAGCGCATATACTGATTTCTAAGAGCTCCGAAGTAAAGAACTTTACGAATATGGCTACCGACAGATGAAAAGAGCATGATTTTGTTTTTTGAAATAGTATATAGTCATTTTTGCATCGATGTAGCATTGGATGAGCAAAGCGAAGACTTATTTTGACTTAACACCGGTAGGGCCTACTCGAAAACTACGGACGTGTTTTTTGTTTTTTGTTTTTTGTTCGCGCTCTACAAGTCGTCAAACTAAAGAGAATATTTCGATGAAATTTGGCATACACATGTGCTAAAATCTAGTTCGATGCTGAAGTAAAGTTTTAAGGTGCAATCGGTTAAACCACTTCAGAGAGAAATAAAATCGAAGTTTTTAAAATTCTCGTAAGAATAACCCAGATGGAAAAATGTGGAAAAAATATTGAATCCTAATAAATTCAAATTTCTACGTCATTTAAGCACATGAATGTTACACATGAAGTGTTACATAAATCGTATGAGCAGTTCTGAAGGTAAGAATAAGTATGAATTATTTGTTCATATCAATTAAAGAGCTTTATTCGTTGAAACTAGAAGTAGCAGGTATAGGTTGTCAGTGTTAAAATGTGGAACTTGTGAAAAGTCACAAAATAGAGCGTGCACATTTCAGCAATGTCATTTGTTATGAATATAACATTGTTGACAGTTTATTTGTAACATTTTGTCGGTCATATTGGGATTTAGAAGCGCATTCTGTCGCACTTTTAGTGTTTAAATCAAGATGTGCACTGCTTTACCATTTTTCGAGTAGGCCTACATTTCATATACAAACTAGCTCATTCTACAACGGATTTGCCACGTTTTCCTAGTGAAGTAACATGTTAATCTTGACAGCATGCTTCATCTCACCCAAAATTGACACAAAATCGTTCATCCCCAATAAGGCTATCGATGAAAAGGCTATCGAGAAACCGTTCTGCGGGAAGGGGCAACACAAGGGCGATCTTAACACACCCAAAGGAAATATTTAATAACAAAGTAAAAAATATAATCAAGTTCATAATATTGAACTAATGATTCCAGAGATTGATTGCATGACACTGTCGACAAATACATGTTATACAGACACATTCGATATAATTGATGATTGATTATTGTTTACTTAACGACCCCACCAACAGCTAGGTTATAAGGGGTACGAATCAGTAGAAGATTATGAAACTATATGAAGTGATGATAAGTGAAAGAACGTTTACAAAAACCATGCCTTATGCGAGACTCGAACCCATGCCCAACCATGTCTTCAGTTTCTGAAGCGGTACCTCAGCTGACTGAGCTACCGAGGGCGGCGTTTCAATATCAAACTGATTTTTATTATTGACTCAGGATTTAGGGTATAGTATTAACAAACTCCTACTATTGTCAGACGATTTCTATCTCTTATTTATAGAGCCTATATTGAAACAATGATTGAACTGAACGATAATATTATCTCCCAAGACGTTGGCCGAGTAGAGAGCTGTAGGTATAAGCTCGAGCACAGCAAGCCAGCGCTAGGACAGCTGATACAAGCGCTGGTTTTAATAACGCAGGTAAATGAGTTAGTATGTAATTAACTGGTTATAAATCACCTGCCTCATGAGTCGTGATTATTTATCTACACAAGTTGTGTTACTAGCTCGGTTAAGAGTGCATCTGAGTCTATTTAGCGGAACAACATTTTTTTTTTATTACTTTGGTATCGTATACGAGATATCAGCCGCCCTCGGTAGCTCAGTCACTGTTTCAGAAACTGAAGTCACCGTTGGGCGTGGGTTCGAGGTCCGCATTTCACTTATCATCACCTCATAGATTCATGTTGATCTGCTCATTCGTACCCCATATAACCTAGCTGTTGGTGGGGTCGTTTATTAAGCAAACAATAATCAATCAATTAATCAATTAGGAGATATCAAAATTCTTATACCAGATCTCTTTCATATCTTTGAAATGACAAGCAGTAAAATTATTAATCTCGGTTCTTGCGATTTTCACATATAGCTAAAATATAATGTTTTACGTGTTTAACTGTGAAAAATTTGAAAATTTGTGAAAAATGTATTCAAATAGTTATTGCGTCATCTAGTAGCCTTGCAGGTGTCAAAAAGTCATGTGTTTCTATTATACTTATTAGAATTTCAATAACTCATATCGCTCGAAAGTTAAATCACCTAAAGAATATTTGACTAAATCTAATCACATGCACTCTTAAGATTCAGTTATAGCACGTTATTATTAACAAGTCAAGAGGGAATACAATGTAATACAATACAATGTAGTATTACTTAGATTAGCATTTAACTCGACTAAAATACCTTGATGTGAGGTAGCTACGAAGAATTAGAATCTACATGGTACTATTTGTACATAATATTTTCCATAATAATAGTAATGTTGTCCAAATGTAAATGTGATTATTATCACACTTCCTGTGGAGTGAGATTGACATTTTGTTATGGTCAGTAGACCCTATGTTTTCTTATTGTTCTACAGAACATCGTACTAAGGGCTCATATTACCAATAATAAGAATGTGTTAATCAAGCTAATTAATCAATTGCAGTACAAAAATAACATTGGTAACCAAGGGTAACAACAAGCTAATCCACCAATTATCGCTTAATCAACAAATTTATTATTCGTAATACCGGGCTTAAGAGCCGGTTGTACCAAGTGATGATTAGTGAATTTCGGTAGCGTATGAGTATATTTTTAAATGAGATAAACAATTCATTTCCTGGAGTGGTAGGTTGGGATGAGCAAAAATTAGCGAATTAAATTGTTCATACCCTTGGATACATACGCTATTTTTGTATCTTCGAGTAATGATTAACTAATCAATATTTAATCATCAGTTGGTACAATCGGCTCCAAGTATGTATATTCTTATTTATTGAATTAACCAAGTAATTTAAGCACAACTATATAAAAAATTGTACTTCTTTTTTAATTCATTTGAAGTTAGCAATGCGTTGAATCATTCAGATCGAGATAGAGATAGAGATCGGGGTAATGGATCACGACCATATCCGCGACTAGCGTGAAACACTGGCATTAGACAAGCCCTCTCGTCTCGCCGGCTCTGCGGATAATTGATACACTGATGTCTCAATCATTCGTCTAAAGCGGTGCGATCAAAGGGACCGTGATATTTCACACTTCACTTGACTTTTCCCACGGAAATACAGTCGTTTTCCGGTTTTGCATATCGATATACCCTAGTTGGAAACCCTGTATCTGTTTCCTTTAGAGATTTTGCACAGTACGCAAAGCACTTCCATTTGACTTGGTTACATAATTTGTAATGTTTCTAATTCTCATTTTTCTACAAAAAACACAAATGTGTTTTTGTAGATTGTTTTTTAAAAGAAAATGACAATGACAATTATTACAAATCATGGAACCAACTCAAATATACTTGTTTTGAGTACACTGCACAACCTAAAAAAAAACAGACGAGGGTTTTCAACTGGTATAGATTGGGAGACTGTAGATCGTGGCAGTTCTATTGTTGCAACTTAGGGAGATTGCATGTAACACTATAGCAGAAAGCAGATAGGCAAGACAAACAAAAGCAAATGCTACAAATGTCAACGTAGTTGTCTTTTCGTTATTGGATCTCAAGTTGTTTCATTTATTACAAGTTTACAATACAGAATTTACAACAGTATGACCACTGGCAACAACTCGATCAATCCGGCTTTGTTGCTATCAATTTGTCAGCTCTTTTTCTTCAGAGATAGCTCTCGACAGTTCTATTCAGTACACATGTATTCAATTTAAAAATCACTGAAGTTTCAACAAAATCTTTTTATAATTTGATATGACAAGTAACAACAGAATGCACTTATCAGTGCTATCGTGCAAGAATTGTTCAAAAGTTTGTCGATGGTGTAACGTTTCTGATAAATGTTCACGTTGAAATTTGTGAGCATTTGATTGAACTGCAACTTTTTTCGTCTAAAATTGAAAGGTTGAAATATTTAGATTTTTCAATTGAATCAGTATTATAGATACACATATATCATGGAACAAATTGATCGTATAACGAATCAAAGTATAGTCTGAATTAGTCGAAATCAGTCGAAGTCTGTAGAGATGATTAACATGTTTAATGTATATCTTCTCGCTGGAAAATAGATGAGCAAACTAAAAAGATCTCTGACAATTGGTACAGATTGGTGAGATAGACTTAAGGCCCATTCACAATGCGACGCTAACTTACTTCTAACGTAAGCGTCAAGTATGCAACTTATGCAATGTTTGGCTTAGGGGAAGTGACTTGCCTATCCACAATGCAACACGCTAACTTATTATCGTAAGCCGTTAACTTGTGAGCTACCAAGGTCCAAGCTTTCGCGTTACAAGTTAACGTTCAACGTAAAAAGCAACCAATCAGAAAGCCGAATCGATCGACCTTGAGAAGGGTGCGGGAACTGGAGACACCGACAACAGAAAAGAAATTGTGATTGGTTGAAATTCGAAATTGTGATTGGTTATACGCGTATACGATTTACTTGCTGGTCTATTGTGAATATAGACTTCAGATATTACGATAGCTACTTGAGTTAACGACTACATATACGTATAAGTTTAAGTTAGCGTCGCATTGTGACTGGGCCTTTATACTTTCATACCAAGATGCATTCAGGGTTGCATTGGTTTACCGGGTTTCACCGGCACGAAAGAAGAAAACCGCAAACCAACGCAACCCTCAATGGACACCCTTCATATACCTTCATGACTCAGCCTGCGATCCTCTACGATAACATTCAATTACAAATATAACGACAAAAATACTTTCCATACAACTTTTCTACTTTTCTGAAACTTTGTTTACACAAGCAGTATATATGTACATGTAAAAGTATTAACATCATATAAATACAGTCTAGTTAGTTTTACGAGAGTTTTTATCTCTTTCCTGTAATAGCTTTTCTACCTTCATGGCCGTATATTATTTCCTGCATTATGCATTATATACGTTCTTCTCGTTGTAGTACCGTACCCTCAAGAGCCAATCATCTATTGAGTTTCAATTCTCAGACAAAACAACGTAAAAACATATTTCTCGTAATAATCTAATCTGAATAGAGCCCCCGCTGATAAGACACGAGAGCTGAGACTGGATAGACGGAAGAGACGTAAGGCAATCTGAATAATTTAAAACGACCTATATCTCTCTCAGGGAGGAAAATATCCGTCAGGGTTATCTCACGTATATATACACACACACACACACACCCACACACACACATATATATATATATATATATATATATATATATATATATATATATATATATATATATATATATATATATATATATATATATATTTATGTAAGATACTAAATTGATAATGACGTCTGTAAGGTGCAGACAATAATAACTGTAACAAATACTAAAGGTTCAAATTTTGTGAAGACAACCCGTTATTTTGGCCAACCATTCTTAACGCACAACGGATCGTAATATAATGCGAATGTTCATTCGTTTTTCATTATCGTTCGCTTAACGACCCCACTGCAACAGCTATATTATTTGGGGGTACGAATGAGCAGAAATAGTAATGAAACTATAAGTAAAAAACTTTTACAGAATCTCATGCTATATATGCGGGACTCGAACCAACGGCCAACTCGACTCATCGCCCAACGTTGATATCAGTTGCTAAATCGGTGCCTCATAGTTAGCTGAGCTACGGAGGGCGGCTTTAATATGTTTATCAACCATTTTAACTCGAGCACCATGGATACATGTACAACCAAATCTTCATTATGAAGCAACAACCATTTATAAAATACTTCTTCTAACGGTATGAAGCAATTTCCCTACAATGTTCGAACTGAAAGAATTGTTATGTACGATACTTTGTATGTTGATGCTTAAAATGTTACGCTGCGTCTACAATCTCTTGAAAGAAAAACTCGATGATTTCTTGATGATGCTATAGTTTGAAGTAATTGCATTTGTAATTTTACTTATTCTCTTTTTCGACGATACCGGATGCAGTTACAACTTGAATATATTAAACGTTATATTAGGTTCAGTTTGCAGTGTGACAGTTTTTATAACATTCGTTTTTATATTTCAATAATAACCTTTGATCCATTATTCTTATTAGTACATCATATTACACTGTATTGCACGTGATTCTTATTAGCACATTCGAGCTATTCCACTGCATTAAAATGGAATTGTCAACTACTTTTAACTGCAGGCATACAGTGCTCTTGCTGCATAAAATGAGAGCAAAGACGACTACATCTTCATATCTATTCAAAATTGGAATTCAACGAACTATATTAATATTGAAATAGATATAATAGACTAAATTAATTATTGAAATATACTAAAGGTGCTTCTGAATATACATTGCCAATCGAAGGAGAAATATGGATCATGCTTGGTAGGCCTACTTGCTACTAGGTATAATATATTTGTATATATATATAGCAATATAGCTAGAGAGATAGCTGGAGTAAGAGAATGATTTCGTGACAAATATTCAATTGATTTGAATTATGTTCGATTATACATTAGGGTTAGATAATTATTATTATTATTTATACATTAGGTAATTATATTCAATTGTAAAACAAAAGCAAACTAGTTATTCAAATTGGATTGAAGATTGCATTAAATTGAATCAATTTGAAAACTAATGAATCATTTGCATGTTCGTCAGTAATTCATCATGTCGGAAATATATTCGTGTATTTGTAACTATAAAGTTAAGTGAAGAAGAGAATAATACTATACTGCTAGGTATATAAACTTACCTGTTACAGCAATTGCTTTTGTGCGCGCACGACAGTGCAGTAGACAGTGAACATTGATTTGGCTGAAAATTATATTTATTTCGACAGAATGGGTTTAATTGGTGAAAGATTCAATTTTTCTCAAGTACTTATTACTGACAGTTATTTTGATGAAATCTCTTATGATACAGATTAACTTTTATTTTATAAAGAATGTGCACAGTCATATTGAAATAATATATAGTATTTCAGTGAACGTATTGAAGTGTGACTAACAGATTAGGTGACACCATCACGTTACATGTGCATGTATCGATGGTGAATGAATTATTTAGCGACAAATATAACCCAACTGTTGATGCACTGTTAAAACTGAAACATTCATTTATTGAAATAGTTAAAATGTTCGTAAATGTTCAGGACAGCAAAAACATACATCCTTGAATGATCAGGAGGGTAAAAACTCGAATGAAAGTGTACTATTGGATATCTCTCGTTTCATCAGGTTTCAACTTGATGCTTTCATTAAATATTCAGGACTGCAATATATGTTCAAAGGACTTCACAACCCTGAACTAGATTCCAATTGATGATGATGATATTCACTTCCTTAATTTTGGAGAAAACTAAAAATCATCATATCAATTCCAGAAAGTAACATATTTTTTTGTCCTCAAGAGACCATCAGTCGTGGGCATAACCGATTCTGTATAGAAACATGAACAGAATCGAGTATTGTCTACGTCACGACTCAGAAAAATGTCCGGGTCCTGAAGGACAAATAAATTGATTGAAATTTCTGAAATTGAGATACCCAATTTTAGTTTTCTCTAAAATCAGGAAAATAAAATCTCCGTTATTCCTTAAAATCTAGTTTGAGGGTTGTGATGTATTTGATGTTCAGGACAGTTAAAACTCATTTTCTCGAATGTTCAGGACACCCAAACTCTGTTTTCTATAAATACTCAGGCAGCTAAAAATGTTAACTTGAATAACCATCATATTGAGACAATTGGTCGAGTGGTTATCACACTGAACTGTCATTCAGGAGACCGAGGTTCGATTCCCGCCATAGTCGACCATCTTGAAAGGACTTTTTTTCGTGGTTTCCCTCTGTGGTTCAGGTCAATACTGGAATAGTTCACGGCCACGACCGACTCCTTCCCACTATCCAAAAACACATAATAAAATAACCTTTCATATCATCATCCCATCGTCTCATATATCATTCACCGACGCCAATAGATCGTAGTCATCTGTACAGTGCGTCGTTAAACCCAATATAAATAAATAAAAATAAAGAACCATCATGGAGATTATGATATATCGATTCCTTGTTAACATACTGTAAAGATCATTGGTTAGAATACCTCGACTGTTCTTTATAAAGGGAGCTAATACAGCATTGTTTTACAGACATATTGCACAACCAGACATCTACCCTTGCTCTACTCTAGGGAGGTATTATTTGCCTGGAATCAGTTCAACAACTCAGCAGTTTTATTCTTATACTTGAAAAAATTCTTCATTCCATTCCGCTTGAAAAATAAGATGATACAAAAAGCTGCTTGTAAATAAAAAGTATTTTTTAATTAAATTCTTTAATGAAATCTCTTGCAGAATCTTCCTTTGAAAATGACAAGTGTTTTGAACTTTTTAATTATATCCGAATCCTTTCGCTTCTGTTTATTATAATTAGTTTGAAAATAAATAGATTTTCATAAATGTTAAACTATAATAAGCTCATAAGGCTTTGTGAGATTAGGAGTAGGATTTCTTCGCGTAGTTTCGGTAATTTAAAAGACAACGGTGTACGTACGATTGTCTTCCACGTATTAAGAAACTCATTCATCTCTTTGTATGTATGATAATTGAGGATATATTATTTCAGTATACACGTAGCTGAATTATGTTCATTCATAAGATGTGACATGAGACATGAGATGAGATGTGTTGGGTTGTGCATTGGAGCAAGGGGTACGATCACGTCATTTTTTGTAAACTTTTGTAAATAATTTGTAATTGGAAAAGATATAATAGAACATATTAGTTTATTGGCTTTGAGAGGATCAATTGCCATATTACTAAACCATCATACGGCCAACATATCATTTAATTTTCTGTTCATACTTCAGTGTTATCAATTTATATTCGAGTTTGTTCTTTCGTTTTACTCTTATTACTTTCTCATTATTAATTCTTTCCCTTATTTTCTTCAAAATTATGTATTGTTTTCATACATTTTGTTATACTATGTCCGTGTGGCAACCGTTTTGGCGGCAGTGTTTTATAAATAAACTTTCTCTCTACAGTGTGACAAGTCACATGTCGATTGGCCATGTGCACATAATGGTCGGAAGTAAGGCAATTGTATCTAATAAGTTATTGAATACACAAACTGTTGCATGTGTGCAAGATCATCAATCTTTTATGAATCAATAATATTTATGTGATAGTTGGAATTTTCGTTTTTTCATATTAAAATAGAGTGGGTACAATCAGTATTTTGAATCGCTAGTGATCTTGCTATTTTTCCCAAAATTTTGCCCTTTCCCTAATGCTCAGAGTTTTTGTTACTATTATCTTCATATTCAATTTTTCTCGTTTTTCATCAATTATAGTTCAAACGGCATATGCATGTGCCTCAACTGATGTACTATAATTCAGTTTACTAAGACAAGTCCTTTGTTTAACCAATGGTTCAAATACACTGAAGCAATTGATTTATCAGAGATGGCAACACCTCTGAGCAAGCGTCCCGCTACTTTTCCTTTCGAGTGGTACCAATTGAGCACATTTTATGTTTTTTCTTCAAAA
The DNA here is from genome assembly GCA_907164805.1 of Brachyptera putata. Taxonomy (NCBI): domain Eukaryota; kingdom Metazoa; phylum Arthropoda; class Insecta; order Plecoptera; family Taeniopterygidae; genus Brachyptera; species Brachyptera putata. The sequence goes on along the minus strand of OU015462.1, from coordinate 41,633,387 downwards.
TGGCTGACCCGATCAAGCTGAAAATTTCCAGAAATGTGTATCAAAATGTAATTCAACTTCACGCAAAATTTCATTTTTTGGGAAAATATATTTTTTCCGTTGTGTTATTCTAATAGGTATTTTTGAAATTTCTAAAATTCATAAAAAAAAACTATACAGATCTAAGTTAGATGAGGAACCATATTGAAAAGAAGTTTGAAGTTGATAGCTGTAGCCGTTTGACCTAAAAAAAACGAACACCAATTTTTTTCAGTATGTCAAATTGAATCCTCGGTAAAGCTCGTCTTATTATATAAAGGTTTTTGGCCATGGGATATGGGACAGTTTTTTTTGTTTTAAGCAACCAGTATTGTGGAATTTGTTGGAACAATAGTTCAGTGTAAGTGTTGCCTAATTCTGTCTAACGTCAGACTAAACTGAGATTAGCCAGACCTATACTTTTATGGAGGTAGAAAGTCTTCCACCAACAAAACAAACAAAAATATCACCATCGTATTTTTTTGCCGTAGTATTTTCCAAGGCATAGCATGATTTTCCAGGACGAGGGTTATAATAAGAAATGCGACAAAACTTGAATGGTTAAAGCATTGAAGCTATGGATGAGATTATGCAATTACCGGTTTTTTATGTCAGCTGCGGAAGTGGAAGACAACTTTTGAAATTTCTAAAAAAACGGTGAATCATTTTTAAAATATCGAGTTTTCACTTCATATTTTGGGAAAGAATCAAGTTTGAGATAGTGATTTTGAAATACTTACTACAGTGTATGGTATCTCTTTAATACAAGAATGATGTAACATATATTATAAATATAAATATAATAATAATAATATTAACAGTGCTGAATGCTACAGTAGTCTATCTACTACACCATTCATAACTTATTTATATTCAATATGAGGAAAAACAAGAGAAAAGTCTCTAAAGAGACATTAAAGGTCAACATCTCTTGTCCCGACTTTGGGCCACCTTTAACCTGTCTATATCGTCTGTCTTGTCGCGTGACACCGTCATACGTCACAAGCTCTACGTCATCAGCTGTCGTCGTTATCCACGACTCAAACCGTCCAGGAAGAGTGTACACTCCGTACAGCACCGAGTCTGAGCAGAAGTACCCTGTAACACGTCACATGTAATCATTGACAGTTGACACACTCAAATAATAAAATAATTAAATAATACAAATGGAATATGTGATAGGAGATGGAAAACGAAAAAGAATTACGAGTGTCGAGTCGCGAGCACCACATCTCAATGTGTGTGATGAAAGTATAAGCCTAACTGGACTCCGTAAGCCACCTTCAGTAGCTCAGTCAACTAAGGCATTGCTTTAGAAACTGAAGTCACCGTTGGGTATGGGGTTTTTCCTACCTTGCCTTTCATGCCTTTTCAATTATCATCACGCCATGGTTTCATTATCACCTGTTTATTCGTACCCCATATAACCTAGCTGTTGGTGACGTAATCAAATAGTAATCATCGAAGCACTGGCTATAATAACTCTATAACCAATGAAACGGTTTTATTGTAACCAGTACTTTGAGTCCGGTCATACTTTCAATGTACGCGCTCATTCAAACGATCTTACATTGTCATTTTTAACTTCAATCGGGAACAGTTTCTCCGCGTTCATTTTTTAATTGCTAAAAATTGTTTTCAAATCATGTTTCATCTGATTTGAGATCATTTCACTTTTTATTGACTCAAATGGAGTGTCTGTTTATCTGCTACAGACTGAGTGGACTGAGAGGGTGAGTAGTTTCGTGAGCGGATAAAGTAAAATAACAATAACTAATAATGATCAGAATCAAATTTGATTAACTGGATAAAATTGATATTGAAATGATATTGAAAGATAACTGACTTACCATACTCGGGCTCAGCTTGGTCTGGATCCACCATTGAAGTCAAAACACCCGCCAGTATAAGTCTGTTTTCTGATGTTATAAACATCAGCGGACCACCAGAATCACCGAAACAAATATTCCTCTCCTCTTCGTCTCTCGCACAGACAAACTGAGGCTTTCCAATATCGTCATCCTCGTCAAACGCCAGATGTTTGAGACAGAAGTCCATCATTCCAGCAATAATTCGATCGTTGTACCTTTAGTGGTGGACAATAAGCAATAGGCAAGTCTAAAACGCATGTGTGCAGTCTTTTTCAGAAAACTAAATTATCAGATATACAGTTCGAAAAGATGATACATTTCACCCCTTGTAATGTGATTCTGTTTCTTATTGGCATTACGCAATAGGAAAATAACATTTTCACTGCACGTAAATTTTATTTATTAAGCCATATATTTCATATATGTGGCGAGTTTATAGTGTGTTTACCTGAGTTTTGTATTGGTCGTATCCATTAGCTCTATTTGTCCAAATCCGATCGAGATACCAGTGATTGTTCCAAGTACCTGTCCGTTATATCGAAGCAACGGCACAGAACTAACAAACACATCGAAGATAAACCCTTCTATGATATTGATAAGAACAAGGTCTACTATCTGAATAATAGTCTTATTTTGTCCAGCGAACTCATGTTCTGCTACTTGGTCCGGGTCGTTGTCGTCGTGCAAGTCGATGAAGTTCAATGGGTACGACTCGGGATGAAAGTGGAAGTTCTGCGAGTTGACTTCTCTGGTTTGTTGGAAGGAGGAGTCTGTTGATAAATCTATCGTTCCCGCGCTTATCGTTATCTATAACCGCATAAATATACATTATATTAATTCCTGATATTACTAACATTCTACTTATTTTTTTAGATTCACCGACTCTCATTTTAACTAAGCTTATATGGGGGATATTGTAGTTCCAGTGGATCGACTCGGAAGAATTGTAATTGGTATTTATTTATCATTAATAACAACAACGTAAGTATAGTCAAAAAGGGCGAGGTTCAGTCAGCTGACTGCTCTTCCAACTAACCTTACCTATGATAAATTGATATGATAAATTGTAGTTGCCCGTCAACAACTACAAAACGGGTAAAATGGTTCTTCCGATAATAAGGTTGTAAATCACTGACTAACGTTCGATGCAAACGTACAACCATCGTGTAATTACACTACTTGACTTGATGATAGACGAACGGCCAACGAAACTACGCAATCGGTTCTGACACAATCGAGTACGATGTATAAGACAAACGAACAACCGTATATTGTTGCAAATTGATCTTTACCTTATAGTCCACTACCGCAGGATGGTGCGGATGAAAAGTGTGCATATGCAAGTAGGAAGCAAAGCAGTGCGCAGCTGTAAGTACCCAGTTACCACTAACTATAGTACCCGTACAAGCGGCAGACAAGTCTGTTGTCTCGTCGTTACTGGCCACGTCGATGATAGGTGCGAGATAGTAGACAATCGACTTGAACTGACCGGGCAACGCGTCCTTGCCTTCGAGTACTGTCTGCGTGGATATTGTTGTTGATAATATTTCACAAATCAGAAACAGTTTCAGTATATGTAAACTAGGCATCAACATCATGCATCGTTTGATTGTATCTATCGTAATAGTCACATTGATTGTTCAACAGCTGTATTATTGTCAATAATCAGCTATAACAATCTTGTGTTAATGTTGTGCTATGAAATAGTAATACGTGTCTTCCATATGAATATGATATTTCTGAAATAGTAACGTCCCAGTACTGATGCTGCGTCAATAAAGATCGTACCAAGATCTAAGATCAAATGATCGTACTATCACTGTACTTTTGCAGTTTTACACGGTTTGGTGGTATGGCATCTGCCTTCGATGCGACGGGCCAGGGTTCGATTCGATTCCGGGCCACTTTAATTTGTATTATTTTGTCATTTTCAATACACAAATATATTACTTGGTGGTTGTTACTTATGGGCAATAAGTACCGGTACATGAGGGATATTATGGGTGTATTACCGAGACAAGATGATATTTTTTTGTATTGTTTGGTATTTAAAACCCTCCAGTAGGCGCGCCCTAATCTAAAACACCAGTGGTCGCGCGGGGTCTACCAGACCCCGCGGTGTTTCTGCTATAACTTTTTTGTGAATCGTTTTTTTATATATATATTTTTATATAAATGTTATTTCGTGGTTTGGTGAGCATTAGAATCTATTTTCGTACTCATAGGTTACAAATATTGTTTGTAATTCCAAGTTGACATTTTTTGGTGAAAAGTCCAAATAATAAACAACGTACTTTAAAAAAATTGATAAAAAATGAAAAATGAAAGATTTTTCCACTTTTAATTGATTGTTTAGTTTAATGTTGTACCTAACAATGTAATTATTATACATTGTTGAAGAAAAACATAAGACAAACATGTTTTTTGTTGTTTGAACTTATGCTATTTTAAATGGATAATTTTATATCATATCTTTGAGTAAAACTGTACCAATTATTTCAATTTATAAGATTTCACATTTTATTGATCCATATTCAGCATAGAATTCAGCATACATCCTATTTATTTGGCCTCAACTTCCATGACCATACCGATACTACAACGGCTGCACGATATAGTGACATGATCCAAACAAAGCTATTTGTGACGGAGAAGACATGTGTAGTCTACTTGGTCTTAATATAAATCCAAAAACTGTTTTATGCTGATTTACAATATTCCATGGTTAGATAGTGTATGAAAAGTTTCGAAGCTATGTATCTATGAAATACGCATCATAAAAATACGTCAGAATTGAAAAAAATGATTTTTTTATCTGCTGAAAAAGAGACAGTTTCTGTGACGCGACTGGTCGCGTGGGGTCCAAGGGACCCCCAAAAAGTTCTGACTACAAAAGTCACATGACATAATTTTTTTTTGATGTTGAAACTTCTTTTGTTGGCTACTAGAGGCTTCAGCTTGAAGGTATAGAGACTCCCAAAAATTACAAGTTATGGCATCCATGTTATATTAACATAACTAAAGTGTTGGGGTCCATAGGACCCCAAGCGACCACTAGAGGGTTTAATGTTATCTTTGTGCTTGGACGGATTTCGGTGTGCTGATTTGTGAACATCTCACCTTTGTCGAGATCAAAATCTCCAACTTAATTTCATTTGGTTCACGCTCGGTCACGTCGCGCTTGATCTATTATCAAGAAAGTATGCATAGTGTATGGTGGCGCTCCGTCAATTGTGGCGCCTGACAAATGGGTCTTATTTCCTCATTCATGGAAAACGAGGAATACTCATGGACATGGGAATACCATATATAGAGCTAACCGCGAGCTTCAAGGTTTACCTCAGTGTAGCTGAGTAGTACATAAATATATTCAAGTGATTCCATACGTTGTTAATTGTTAAGGGAGTGCATGCACGGTGCTTACACAAATAGAGAAATATATCCTCGCTATTTTATTTTCACTTTGAAAAACCAGTGACATTGAATGATAAGTTCACATCTCCAAGATAATTGTATGCCCTTTAATTACTGTGACATTTTATTTTTGTTAATTCAATCTGTTTTGAGATAATACGTCAATGAATTTCATCACATTATTTTTATTCATTGATGTATTATTTTAAAACTGGTTGAATTCACTGAAATAGAATGTCATATTAATTAAAAAGCATACAATTATCTTGGAGATGTGAACATTTCATTCGGTTACACTGGTTTTTGAATATAGAAAAAAATAAGTGAAGGTAAATTTTTCTATTTTCATAAGCACCGTGCATGCACCCCCTTAAGTGTGTTCCCAAATTGTGTTCTCCAATCACGGATTCGTCAATATTAGTATTTTGTCCCTAGCTTTTCCATTTGCTATGGTAACCTGACGAACATGATATCTCCCCATGTGTATAACAAATTATTTTCACAGTTACATTTTCAGGAGGTCGTGATTCAATACTGGTTTAAAAACGTGATGATATTTGTTGTTACGACAGAAGTATAATAACTTTGACGACGTTACCTACATTTAATTTTGTTGCAAAGCCACAGAATAATCCTTTGATCAGTATTTAAAATACTTGGCTCTTCTCTTCCTCTATCTCTCTTTCTCTCTATTCTCTTCATATTCGTTCAACGTAACTGACTTTTTCCAACTCGCAGTGGAATTGGTTACAGCAAATAGCCTCACAAAAAGAGCTTTTTTCAACTTGATGCAAAAACAAAAAGAGAGGAGAGACAATGCTATTAAACTTTATTATTTGTTTGTTAGTGTGTTGGATTTTTTAATGCTGAGAAAACTGTAATACCCCCGACGGCGGCATCGTATTTCCCTTTATAAAAGGTTTTTTCCATCCCGTCCTCGCCCCCCCTTCATGCAACCCCTCATCATCCCCCGCCCCCTACCTATGGTACACCCCTACAAGTGCTAAGTTGGTTTGCATTAGGATGAGATGAAGTACAGGCAGTGTACATTCATAAAGAACACGCAATAAAAGTAAATACAAGTCGGTAGATGTCGTTATGTTTATGTACATTTATGGTTGAAGATACCGCAAGCGTCTGCTATAGGTGTATAATTAAGCTTTTACGTCGCTTGATCTCAAAGAACTCAAGGCGATCGTAGTATATCGTAGATCGTAGTATCTTATAGTATGTAAAAGTCGCTCAGAATTGTTTTCAGTTATTGAATGAAAAATATTTTCATGAAGGTTGATATATATGTAATGCGATCTGAGACAAGAACCTTATGGTGGAAAAAGAGATTTTCTTTTCTGCGCCCAGTTTATTAAGCTTGTTTCTGCGATCATTTCACAAAAACAATTACACTTCTATCTTGAAAATTGCCCAATATACAATTGTATGCCACATTTTATGTATACAAAAGTTCAAATTTTGTGAAAATCAGCTTTGAAAAACATGACTACATTTCACAAGATTTTGTGTAAAATTGACTTGGGCCTATTATATTTATTTGAGCTATTATCCGTACAATAATAACATTTATTCTAATGATTCTGAAAAAATAATACATTATAATTATAATCATAAAGGGAACAAACAACAAGAAATTATGTTTTTACAATTTTTTCACTTTGCTTGGTGATATCTATAGCTAATACCAATGCACCATGAGGTCCATAATGACCGCACCACATATTTAGAAATAAGATGACAGATGCTAATTGAATTGTACCTGTCAATATACGAGTAAGATTCAAGCGTGCTTGATGTTTTTAAAAAATAACGATAACACGCCATTTGTTTTAGAAAGTTGCGAAGCGTACTATTACCTTAGATTATATATTCTAATTTTATACAATAGTATAGGGCGCCTATATAGACAATGTGTGTGTCAAGAACATCATAACTTAGTCATACATTCTGACATTTTCCGAGAATTGAAGGATAAAAAATTCACGAAATTCTTGATTATTCGCTCATCGTAGACTCGTATGGCTCACTTTGTGGACAAATGAAAGAGTGTTCTGAAAAAACGTGCTCAACTTTAAATTAAATTTCAAATTTGAACCCTTTTTTCAAGCAGCATATCCACAAATTTTGAGGGAACCTACACCTAAATTGCAATAAGCCTCTGACTAGTGAAGCACAAAAATCAACCCAATTCAATGTATCGTTTTTCACCCATAGCTCATTCATCCTTTCCCATTTCGCCAACTAGAACGGCTCCCTTACCGCAATTCAAGAATATTTGGTCGAGTACCTTTAGTCGCCTCGCTCGCGTCTAGTGACATAACATACCTGTGACACACCTGTCACGGCTGTGTGACACGTGACACGACTGCAGTGACGTGTGATCTTGAACGTCACAGTGACAGGCGTCGCCGCCGTCGTTCACTTAGCGCTAGCTGTCAATCAACCTGGCCTCGGCGTTAAAACAGATTGCGCTTCGACGCAGATGCCAAAGATGATTTGTGAGAATGTATTTTTAATAAAAAGTTTCTCGTGTATAAATATTGGAGAACCCACTATACAATACTGCAGAGATTTTCTGTGCATTTATATTTAGAAATATATCCACATGTACAATTTTATTCTTTGGTTCTTGGCCCTAGATGCAAAGTTCCATCACGCATCGGTGGATATCAAGATGTATGGAGGGTTGCCTTCGTCGGTCGGTCCAAGCTAGGATTATAAGTTATCTATATGATGGATACGCAACTGAGAGCGACTTTGTTCCAGGTCTATGAAATCGATCTAAGCCACTGAGATCGACTACTCAGGCCATCAGAGCCGGCTAGCTCTCTTATAAAGGCGATCTAGGTGGCGTCGGAGGTTTCTTAACATTGGAGATGATCGTCAGCTGGGAGAATACATGGGAGAAGTCCAAGTTACGTATCCATCGTAGATAGCTATAGTCATAGGTTCAAGAGATCGGACGAACAACGCAATCCCCAATACATCTCAGTTGATTCTGTTGAAATCGCTGCACACGAGCTGTAAGATGAGCCACAGTACGTAAGTAATGTGGAACAGTCATACAGATAATTTTGTCTGAAAACTTGACCTTTGTTTTTTTAAACATACAAAATTGGCAAAAACAAGAGAAAAAAAACGTTTTTTTAACGTGTTGAGCTTTATCCTATATCTTGATCAAGAAAAATAGCGAACATATTTTTTTGACGGGATGTCGGATCCGTTTGATGTATACAAATGTGTATTAACATGTTTCAAATGACTACATATATTTATGAAAGAATACGTTCAAAGATGCGTGTTGGATTATAGAATGAAAATAAAAAGAGTACATACAGGTCTGTATTGATTGCGATTATGATAATTATTGTTGCTGCACGACCCCACCAACAGCGACCTTATTGGGGTTACGAATGAGAAGTTCATAATGAAACTGTGAGTGAAAAAATGCTTTCAAAAACCCATGTCCTATATAGAGGACTCGAACCCACTTGTATGGGTGACTTCTGTATTCAAAGCGGTGCCTCTGCTGACTGAGCAACGAAGAGCGGCATGTGATGTTTGTAAGCGATCTCATGTGTCCACGTTTTTTTCAATCATGAAATGTGTTATTAATTCCTCCAATAGTTGTGCATAGCACGCAACCAAACATTCCTTGATTAAAAACCAAACTGGGGATTCAACCATTTTTTCCACTCGAATAAATTAATTAGACCAAGTAAACGTGCAGCTGTTGCGCAGATGATGAGACTAATTAATTCAGTAAAAAGTAATTATCCTAATTTAGAGCAACTCGTAGAGACCATGACGCAACGAACGCCCGTCTCGTGATATCCTAGTTGATAGACGAGCGGATGTTCAGAGTCAGCATTGTTGATGTTTTGCTTAAGTGCTTCCATCAAAGCGTTCAACTGATTTACAGAGTCAAAACGCTTTTATATGTAAATATGGACAGAGAGAGATAGATATACGCTCTGGAGGAAACGAAAACAATACGTTTTTTTGTAGAAAACAATGTTTTTATTTTACTACAATCTTTTCCGAAGCAAAAAGCTTAGTCCAACTGAGAACGGCCATACGTGGATCCTACAAAAAAATCAAAGTATAGTTTTGAAATGTTCTTTTCAATGATCTATTTTTAATTGCAATACGAATACGCTCATCTATCTTCAATTTTTTTGTATCGTTTACAAATGATAAAACTGTCTCCTATGCTCTGGCGTATCAATTGCTGATATCCAGCTAAACATAGCTACTAGCTAGGTAATATAGTTAACATAAAAATTATCAAACTGACTATTGCATAACGTAATAAACCTGGATGTTCCTCATTTTTTAGATTGTACTCTAGTTGAACTTCGCTGAATAATACAAGAATAATTCAGACATATGCATATCAATTTTAAGATTTATATCCCAAAATCTGTATGCAATTTTTTGGAATGACATGAAAAATTCCTTACTTTCACATTGAAAATATTTTAAATCTTATATTTTGCATGTTTTCTGTTCATTTTCCATACAAATTCTCTCGATTATTTGTATGTAAACTTCTAGTTTCACAACCAAGACAACTATATAGATCTTTTTCAGTAATCTTAATTATAATACTGAATACTGCTAGCTTGTCTATTCCTATAATCTCTTATGAGATTTGAAAATATAATTCATTCAAACTCCTTATATTTGCTAATCCAACTCTTGAGCTATTCAATTAAACACGATATGTATCACAATATCATATGTGTGGATCGCTATGAAAGCTTTCATCGCTATCAAATGATGAAATTTTATTTGGTATAAACTATATGATATTTCTAACACCTGTAAAAAATGTTTCACAACATGAGTAGCTGCCTATATTTGGTCTATAGGTTTACAAGGCAAACGCAGAATATTTGTTGTAAGATGAGCGAGATGTCTAAATAAAGTATAATCGAAAACTACACATTTTGATCATAAAAATATATTTCATTCGATATTTGTGAGCCGTGAATCTATCACTGCAACACTTTTCTGCTATTATTTTATATCTATTCGATGAATATGAAACATATTTATTAAATTATTTTCTTCAAAACGGTCGGTCCGAATAGCATACCAATTTTTAATAATGTGTCTTATTTCCGTGTTCACATTTGAGGAAAAATTGAAGCACATTAGAGAGATTTTATTTCTCAATTTTTTCCGCCCAGCCCAATCTTATGGGGTTTTTAGAATCTTTGAGATGATGTTTCTCAAAAATGGTCCCACCAATTTGACCCCAAAGGTACACAGCTATAAGTTGGATAAGTTTGCGTATACAGAAAAAGTTTCATGTCGATCGGTCAAACCCTGCGACCTGTGCAGTGCTTACAAACAAACAAACAAACAAACAAACAAAAAACATAGACAAACCTGTATGAGAGTAGCATGGAAATCTTGGCTGACGCTGATCTAATGATCAGTTTTTTGGTGATAAACGTTGGAACATTTATAGGTTTCCACGTTTCAATTCTAATACATGATTAGAAGATATATTTTATATACTTATGAAATAGTGTGTAATGAATCCATTACACTCATCACACGCAGTCCAGCTATTGTAAAATATATGTTTTTAGTTGATTGTAATGTGAAAAACTAAATATTCAATCTTTACAACGCCATGAGAATTTGCCTCTGAACGTGTGGTTGTAAAACAATTATGAAAGAAAATATAATTATGTAGTTGTAAAGATAAAATACAGGCTATTGAGTTTTTTCACTTTTTACTACGTCTTCATACAACAAAATTCTATGTCTTATTCATTTCAACTGTTCATCCTTCTATATATACGATTTTATTGGTATTGAAAAAATGATTTTATCCCATATGAGAATTTTGATCGTACGAAACTAATAAAACTGCAATTTCAATAATATAACTTCCAATCTCATTTTATGAAAGAATATAGATATCTTTTATCGATTAGGCTCACGAGAGTTTAGACTTCCGTTAGTATAATAAATACAAACATCACACCTGTTATACATTTGTGAAGCTGTGGTATTCTGAGAGTCAATTTTTTTACGTGACTAGGTGTACGATAGGAAATGCAACTACTTCACATGGAATAGTTTTGAATGTATTTGAATTAATTTTTTCTTTATATGAAATTAGAGTAGTTCATACAATTATTTATTGAAATGAATTATGATAAGGAATGAATATGAAATTGAATGAATTAAATATAAATATATGATATGTAAGTTGATACTATTATTGATTAGAATGATTATAAATACATTTTTATTTTTTGAACAAACTCGAATCATGTATTATCAATATTGTGATAAATACAAGAGGAAAGAAGAAAGAAGAAGGAAGTAGAATCGAAGAATAATAAGAGAATGAAGACTTAAATAACAAGAAAATTCAAGACCTAATCCTCAATATGAATGTTCAATTTGTTTTCTAAATCTGAAATTATAACTGTTGGATCTTTCAGTATTGCATGGTGAATCAAATCCAAATCATATTGTGAATCGTATCACTGTGATCTTCGACATTTTCTTGATCAAGTAGTGTACTGTTATTTTCCGATTTGTACAATATATCTTCTACGAAGAAGACTTCATTGAGACTAAACAAAACCCAAAGGAAAAAATATGTGCACACATGTGTTTGCCTTCCTGTTCTTATGCATGAAAAAATTATTGAAGACTTATTGAATTTCAACTATAAGTTGAATGCATAATGCAGTATATAATGAGGTAGTGTAGTTTATACAGCGGTAACAGGACGTTTTTTGTTTTTTGTATATTGTTGGTTGCACAGCTCTGGTACGCAGTTGCCTATCCATCGATACGCTAGCTATAATCCAAGGTATACCACACCTATCTTTCGTCGATAAAAGTACTTATAAAGACTCATGTTCAAGTTTTACACACTAATCCGTGTTTGTTCTAAGAAAAGAAAAATCCACATATATATAGGATGTAGCTGAAACTTGAAATAGACTTTTCCTTTAAATGTGTAACTTTTATGTTCTTCTGTTTTCTTTCATCGCGTTTAGGAAAAACTTTTTATTCTGTGTTTTTGTTTAGCTCATACTTTGTTGGGTGGAAATCGTAAAACCTCGTTTCATACGCAACGGGAGTTTGATTAAGTTGAAAGAATTTTATTAAAATGTAACGAAATATCAACCGTTACTCAGTTTGTGTTTTTGTATACTGAAAGCAATTAATCTTCGTTACAAATACTCGTTCTATAAAAACTAAACAGCTAAATGCCCATAATTCTTTGCAACAAGAAGACGTAGAGTAAACAATATACACATTCAAGATATTATATAGAAGTGTTGAAATATATTATATCGTAGAGTGTGAGGGTAATGGACTTTGCATGTAATATATCGATGGTACACTCACAATAGTGACTATGTTAGCTTATATTATAGGCTATATATATATATATATATATATATATATATATATATATATATATATATATATATATATATATATAAATATACACATATATATATATATATATATATATATATATATATATATATATATTCATATATATATATATATATATATATATATATATATATATATATATATATATATATATATATATACATATATAAATATACATATACATATATATCATTCGATCTACGCTTGGAGCAGCATAGAAGTTAACAACAATCCTTGAAGATGGCAAGTGACATCTTGCCGAAACGTCGGAGTGAGAGACAAGGTCCCCGATGGGACCGCAATTTATATAGACACGCAATTATAGACACGCAATATATATATATATATATATATATATATATATATATATATATAACTCTATTGGCTAATATATATGTAGGCCTATGTAGGGGAATAGCTTGTTCAAGTTGTTATTGGGAAATACAATTTGAGGACTGGTCACGTTTTATTAAAATAATGTGGCACGTCATTTTATTGAAGTGATGTGGACGAGGGTGGATATGAATTTAGCATCATGTGTCTCATACATATTAAGTAAACTAAGAAACCACTTATTTACAACAAAATTGAACTCGACTATATTAATTGTTACCTTATAAATCCTATAAAAAAGAGTGGAACAACGAAGTTTCTGAAAATACGTGAGAACCAGGATATATTTTTTAACATCAATCAATTAGCCATAAAGAAATCTATTCGGAATCTAAGTAACAGGTGTCATCTATTAATTTAGAACTATTAAAATGAGTAATGAATAAAACAGGAAGGCAGCGACATAATTGTTTGGAACTCAAGGGGCATTTACAGCTTTACTGTAATATTCCTATATCGCTCATCCAACAATGCATATGTTGAGTTTTCCTCATTACACAAACTGTTCCAAGTTCTAAGTGAAACATATTTTAAATTACATAGTATCCAACCACAACTTCAGAAGTTTGGATTTTCAGCTTTTTGAGCCCCTTTAATTAAAACAGCTGGATTTTGATATTTGAGCACTGACAATTCACCAAAGTTCTCATTATCTTATATGAGAACCAGCAGATAACAATCAGTGAATCTTGTTGAATTTGAAATTTTCGTTAATAATTCTGATATTTCAACAAATTGCTATATTCATGAAATACCCTATTCCCACATTAACGTGGCTCCGTTTGCATGATGGTAATGGTATTATGTAAAAAAAAAGAATATATATATATATATATATATATATATATATATATATATATATATATATATATATATATATATATATATATATATGTTATAAGTAATTTATCAAATGTGGAGGTTTGTAATACCCACGAGCTTGTGTTGTGGGATAGGGAAGACCAAAGACCTTATTATATGGGGAAGACGGTCGATCGCAACCTTGTTTTTTCGTGGATAAAATTTCACAACACGTGCATTTCCCTGCTTTGTCTTATGGGCCGTGATGAGTCGATAAAGATCGAGTCTCTTCAAAGCAGGGGTTTCAATCGAATCAACAGGTTTTTTAATGTCTCATCCATTTTTTCATGTGTAAACGTGTTTCACCAATTGTTATTTTTTCAATAACTTTATAGGCCTACTGGCCGCTATGTAATTATATATTCTTTTCTTTTTCAATAACATCGAAACTCGATACAAAATCATTGTTCCCAAATTGAGGCTATGGATGAATGATGAGATCGTTTGAACAGGGCCAACAAGGCCGATCTTACCACAAGGGCGATTTTACAATGGCGATATTCTGAAAACATCATTCGTGTTATGTCAATTCAAACGAGGATCCACACTAATTTTAAACCTCATCCATGTTACCAACTTGCTAAAATCAGATCGAACAGGAAATGATATCAGTTCTTGATCTCTGCACAATCTTTTCATCCCATACAACTTGTCTCCGATACGATCGTACTTTTTGTCGAGTGCTCCTCCATACGATAGTGACGTCACCCTTGTGATCGATCAGATGTCACCGATATTTGCCAATAACAAGCACACAATGCGATAGATCGACTCCGAGCAAGGACATTCGATATATCTCGCTTCGATAATCGATCAGTGTCGTCTGCAATGACTAGACAAAGGAACGGGGGTAGTGAAGGATTGTCGAATTTATCTAGCTGATCGTAACTATAGCGGGACAAAACAAACTCGATTTAATGATGACAAAATGATACTTTTCACCTCAAGATGATGTTCTTATACAATACTATTATTTATTGTCTGAAGGATTGAACTAGTTTTAGATTTTACGGCGGGAATTGTGGCTCGTGATGGATCACAATGCGAGAATTTTGCCGTTAGTCGGTTAGTCGGATGGAACTAAAAACAATAGTTGAAAAACACAACATTTGTGTAGATATTTTCGTCTTTGTGGTCAAATTTGAAAAATATATAAACTTTCACCATAACCATGTACTCGAGACAACATTAAATAGTTATTTTGGTTTAAAAAAAATTACTGCGTCGGAGTCGAGCTATGAACCCAGAGCAAGTGAAGCAGCGATACTAATAATAGCGCCAAAGCCATGCTATTATGCATACTGCTATTATATTATAACGTAGCACGGGTCGGTATAACTATAGCGGGACAATAGTGCCACAGCCATGCTATTACGCATACTGCTATTATATTATGACGTAGCACGGGTCGGTGACTGAGTCATGACGTCACAAATCATGGCGTTCCCAGTGGTCACTTCAAGTCTCATTTAAAACCGACATGCAGACAAATTCTCGCAGTCGGGAGTAACTTGGTTTTGAGTATGTCTATAGTTCGCTTAGTTCCAATGTCCTAGCAATGTCCTGGCGTTCCAGGAAGGGTCGATGGTTGAGACGTACTATTGTCCTGATTTCATTAAATAGTTTAAAACATAACAATAAAATGAAAGTTGACTGAAAAAAAAACTTCATGTAACCCATGTTTTAAATTGTTCAAAATGGAATGTGTCCGGCGTTTTTAAAAATAAACCATGTATACCTAGTCTCAACAACGCATAGTTCCAAATCACCAGTCTACATTAATTTCAGTCCCGAGTCACGACGTAACTCACCGGTTTATTTTAATAAAGAAACTTGTAAAAACTTGGAACTAGAACCGTCAATTCCAATTGTGAAAAATTTAACATATAACCTGTTTCCCCCCCCCCCCCCCCCCTCGTATTGCTTGTAGCAATGCTCCTTAGTTGTCGTTACTATGATTTGGTTGTTCCGGGTTTTCCTGTTCAATAAATTGTTAAATGGAGCTTACTCAAGTCCTATATACACAGTAAGTGGTACGAAACCAAAGAAGAATCAAAACTAGAAACGATACAAATAATAATATGATAGAAGTAAAAGAGTAGGCCTACTTCTGGCTGTACGAGCCAGATTTAATTTTGACTTCCGGATTTAATATAAAACGTTATCGTGATAATAAGCAAGGCAGTGGATAAAGCGTGTGATTGGATACAGACAACTGAGGTGTACAGAAATAAAAAGGAGATATTTTGCAAAAATGGTTCAAAATAGCATAGCCAATAAATCTCACTTACCAATAAAGTGCGTGTTGGTGTTTTGTCAAGTGATGTCACTCATATTTAAGCAATGATTGATGAAAATATCCACAAATTTATATTAATCAATAACAATCCCTCGGTATGATTTCCCCAATCCGCAATCCCCCGTTCACTGTACTGATATGATAATGATTGTTATAGTCATTTGTTACTTTACAGAAGCCAGAAAATAATTGAATAGGTAAATAGAGGAAAACGTTCTTGATGTATAGAAGATTATATAGTATGAATTGGTTTTATGAAGAGGACGAAGAGAGTGAAATTCTGGAGCATTACTGAGTATATGTGTGATTATTTTATCGCCTATGAAAAGTGTGATTATGGGCTGGATAAAATAGGCAACATATATATAGGCCCACGAGATTTAGATGTGATTGTAATCTATATTGGACGAATTATTTTTTCAAGTGATTTAAATTTAATATTCCAACAGCCTAGATATGGTTTATATAAATTAACAATATTTGCTTGGAATGAATGTAATGAAATGTAATAATGTTGGAATGAAATTAAATTATGTAAACTACCAAGCAATAAACACTTGTTGATCCGAATATATTAAAATGTTGATTTGGCAATGGTTTACAGCTCTCTGATAACGAGTCTCATATAGCACATGAGACGAAGCCAGGGTAAATGCACACTGATAATGATGATTCGTGACGAGGTATATGAATATGATTTCATGCAAAAGTGTAGGCATACACATTTTTGGAAAATTTGTAATTCATCAGTTTTCATTTAAAAATGAAAAGATAAATATTCCATTGATTTTTAGTTGTTGGTTATTAGATGAGCGATAGCAAAGACATCCATCCCACTCTTATGGAGCTAGTTATTGTCTGTGTGTTATTTTTGTTTGCATAAGCACTGCACATTCCGCTGGTTTGACTGATCGACATGAAACTTTTTCTGTACACCAAGACTCATCCAACTCGGAATTGGTTAGTTTTGGGGTTAAAACGGTTTATCATTTTTGAGAAATAGGCCTACTCCCGAAGTTTTGAAAAACTCCATTACATTAGGCTGGTCAAGAAAAATTTTAAAATAAAATCTCTCCAAATAACAAATTTTCACGGGATGTACACATTTGAATGATGCACATTATCACGAATTTGTATGCAATTCGAACCAAGCCGTTCTGAAGAGATGAATATTATGAATGGTTTTTATTCATCAAATGGATATAAATATTGGCAGATTTTTTTTCAGAGACGGATTCACGACTCCCTAGACTCAACATAGTAACCGAATGAAGTATAGGCCCTATTTCATATGAATCAATGTGTGTATATAGGGTTTCGATTATACTTCAAATATATACCTCGCTCATTTTACAACACATATGCTGCGTTCGTCATAGTGATATAGAAAATGATATTATGTTATTATAGTTATAAATATAAATAAATATATATATATATATATATATATATATATATATATATATATATATATATATATATATATAAGTTTGTTTAGATTTTTTCATATTAGTATTTTTAATAATCGATCAATTCCTTTTTTTTAAAGAACATTTGCCACCTATATGCAGTTACAAATTGCAGATAAAATAAAATAAATAAATATATAAAAAAATGTCCTATTATATCACCAGATAATTCTCGTTTTACAATCCACGTACGGTCAGTTGTAGCCATGCGTCGCCATTGTTGTAGCTGTGACGTGCCCTTACTTATTAATGATGTTTCCATGGCAACAAGATGCCGACTATTGTTTGTATTAAACGTCTCATTAGTGCATACCTTTTAAAGAGGCAAATGCAAGTTATTTCAGGACTGATTCACATCTGAGACGAGTCAATGACGTGACGTGAGTTATTAACCAGGTCGTGTGGTTGAGCGCTAGTTCACATGCAACGCGCGCGTTAGCGGCGGTGATTCGTGAAATGCAACCCAAAAAACGATTCGTCAGATAAAGTGCATGGGACTCATTGTTCTCTTTCACTGAGGAAATACGGAAGCTATTTACTGTTGATGGGTGTACACTTTCGGCCATACAAAATGTAATTCTGAAATTTGAATTTATATAAAATCCACGCACATTTTACTAATAATGTTTTATAAGACATGTAAGTGGATGCTTATGTACACTGTTTGCTAGAGTTTTAGTGCTTGATATTAGCAGACATTTCCATAGTGCACTAATCATTATGTAGCTTTATTGAATATTTTGAGTGACCGCAAGTGTACGTGATGGTAAATGTTACTTCATTAGTACAAATCGTGGAAAACTTTGCGAGGGGTTTCTAAGATATAAGTTTTTGTAGGCCTATGTGTCATCATTATTACTTATTAATATTAAATTCCAGTGTTTCCAAGTATTAAATTTGAGGAAGCAATGTATAATCTCCTTAAATCTTTATTGGCACTGATTAGTCGCACATTTTTATTTTAATTCATAATATTGTGATCAGTTTGGAATTCAAGTACCACAAAATATCTCATTGGAGTTTGTTGAACCTGCATTTTGTGCTCACGAAGCAAAGACATTACCTCCAGACAATTCCTGATAAAAATAAAAATATATGTACTTAATTATTCATAATATAGATCTCTTTCAAATGATAAGTCACTGTTCTACCATTGCTGTGAAGTGGAAAGGGGATGACATTTTAAGAGTTCCAGTAACCACCGCTAGACGGAGGAGTTTTCCTTATTTCAATTTTTACAAAATCTAGTTACATTACACATTTTGGCCAAGGAGAATGGGAAGACTGTGAAATTATAGGCAAATCAGGATTTCAAATATTGATAAGCAAAATTGAGCTTGAAGATGTGTCTTTGTAAATTTTTTCCACTATCATTCGTTAACCGGAATTCAACAATGAAAACCATCAAATAGGACACATTTTAATTTGATTGTTGCTCTAACATGAAATTATTTCCCAAAATGCGACTAGACATAATATGTAATTGTGAGGGTATTATTCATTGATCGCAATTCACCGCAAGTGCGTGGTTTTTGTAGTTCTTGAGATATATGTTGTCAAAGTGCACCCTGTAAATCTGTCCGAAATGCGGGTGCATTAACGGTGCTGATAAAAATAGAGAAATTCATCTTTACCATCTTTTTTCTTCATCACGAATAAGTGTATTTGAATAAAAAGTATATCAAACCTAAGATAATTTTATGCTCTTCAATTATTATGATATTTTACTTTTGTTTATTCAACCAGTTTTAAGATAATACGTCGATAAATATAAAAAACGCGATAAAATTTATTAACGTATTATCTTAAAACTGATAGAATTCAAAGAAATAGAATGTTATATTAATTGAAGAGCATAAAATTACCCTGGGTTTGATATACTTTTTGTTCAAATACACTCGTTCGTGATAAAGAAAAAAAATAGTACCGGTATCTCTATTTTTATAAGCACCGCGCATGCACCGCCTTAATGGTGGTTGTGAATCGTGCTATGGACCGGAAGAAAGGTTTTACCAGTCAGTCACCAGATGTCGCGACAACATTCCTCTTAATTAGTCCCACAGTGCAACCAACAGACTAGCAAAACATGGCGATATTTAGGGAATACTAAACAGCTATCTATAGGGTTGCGGGAGGGAATTAAATCTTACACTACAATCTATTATGAAGTCGGTAAACGTTTGAGATCTTTCGAGACAAAATCAATCGTTCGTGTTCTTAATAACGATTCTCTATAGCCGAGCACAGTATCTATACACCTGGCTTTTACCTTTAGTAAAACAATCAAATAATAATTACTATCAAATTAATATTTTGAAACTATGTTCGAGAGTATTAATGGCATGCAACAAAGCGTATACGAATTATCAGCTGGCTATAATATACATTTTGTTTTGTTATACCCATTGTTATGATAATATCAGTCATGTATATTTCATCAATTATAGTTCAACAATTATGTATTTTCATGTGTTCATACAGGTGTTCATATGTGTAACAACGTGGAAAAATAAGAAATAGCTGAAAAAAGCAAGATATTTTAAAATTATTATAACTTGTTTAGATATAACTTCAAAGGAAAAAGATAATTATTATATACTCCGTTTTAAACGATCCAACTTTGTCCACGTCAAATTCCGTTGATAACCGTGAAGTCCCCTCTCTACACTTTCAGTAAAAAATCTAAACATTTTTCAGTAGATTTTTTGAAAATTGAATAATCTGAAACTATTGCTGAACAATTTCTGGAATTTTTGTAACAAATCTACGTCTACACAAATACCTTCCCACAGAGTTCCAGAATTGGTTCTGCTTGGGGGCTGGGGACTTCACAGATATCCTTAATATGGGTACAACGGTTTGCTGTCAAGTTTCACACCACACGGCGATGAAAAAGCGACAATAGTTACATATTACCTTTAATAATGAATATTTCCTTTTTTTTATTTCTAAATACTTTTCTAACAAAGCTAGGTAAGTTCATTTTACAAGGGCACAACATATCAACTTGATTTTGCCAGTCCCAAGTCCTCTTCCTCCTACGTCTCCTCTGCCTGATTCTGCTCTTCCTTCTCCACTTCCATCTCAACTCTTTTCACCAACTCCCTCAATTTCTTTCTATTCTTCCACCATTAACCGCTCTCAACTTCAATCCATACCTCTCCTCTCTCTTCAGCAGCTCTTCTCGCACCCATCTTCCATCTCGGTCTCCCCATTCTCCACACATTTCCGACATCTCGTATTCTGCTCTTTTAATAATGAATATTTTCTTTACTGTGACTGGTGTGTCAGTAGCTAGCACACTGAATCGTCATTCAGTTTGATTCCCGTCATAGTCGACCATCCTGGCAAAAGTTTTTCGTGTTTTTTCGTGCACTATCTTGCAGGTTGACAGCACCGGAATGGTTCCTTTACAGCACGCCACGACTTACTAAATTCCACTTTCAAAATCACCTGATAAAATGATTAATGACCATTCATCTCATCATCCCGTCATCATTCATCATTCGCCGAAACCAAAAGATCTTAGATCTTAGTGCAGTGCGTCGTAAACCCAATATGAAATACATTTCCTAAAATAAAACAATAATAAACGTCTTCTATTTTCCCTCCAACATTTCCATATTATTTTACGTTTTGAAACATTCGTACCGGATAGCTGAAACTAATAATATTGATGATAAAGTTTTCCATACAGTTCTCAACTCCAAGATATTCATGAATGATTCACTTTAAACTATCGTTGCTCGTATCGTAAACGAATCAAAAGCCAGGCTGCATGCTACTTTATGCATACTGAAATATCTCAAATATACTTATCTTTTGAGAATTATATGTTCATGTCGAATAGAAAACGAATAAATAAACGCATGTAGATATGTAAAAGCCTCTAAAGCAGGTCAGCCTGCAGGGGTTTTCGTTTCTCTTGAATATATTTAAATACATTCAGCATGTCGTTTGCTTCTGATTGAAACTCTAGCCTTTTGATATTATTCATCTTCTCTCTGCGCTTAGTCTCGGTTGGATCGAGAGGGATAGAGAGAGAGAGAGAGAGAGAGGAAAACCGCATAGAGTTGCAATAATCTACGAGTACGGAACAGAAACCACAACCAGAAGAGCTAAAAGCAAAACGAATAATTATCAAGACAGAAGTAATTACTTATTCAATTAATTAGTTAAGTATTCAAAAATATTGTTGTACAGTTCAGAATTACAATAGACATTAATTAAATTAAGTTACTATAGTTAGCAGGGTCATACCAGGAGGCCCGG
Organism: Brachyptera putata; assembly: GCA_907164805.1. Classification (NCBI taxonomy): domain Eukaryota; kingdom Metazoa; phylum Arthropoda; class Insecta; order Plecoptera; family Taeniopterygidae; genus Brachyptera; species Brachyptera putata. The sequence continues at coordinate 41,611,332 of OU015462.1, read as the reverse complement.
GCCTAGGGCTTCAAATGTTCAAGGGGCGCAACATTTGTAGGACTATCAGCCCACTGACATTAAAAAATATATTGTCAAATGAAGTTGTTTTCATCTAAAAAAAGTATTCAATATTAAACGATATTTAATATTTGAATTCGTATTGTGAGATGTTTACTCATGAATAAAGAGGGTATTAAAACGAAAACACGGAGAATATTTACTAAAAATTATGTAGGCCATTTGATAGTATAGCCTATTTTTTTTTGGAATTAAATGGGTGATGGGAGGGAGGGGGTGGCGTCAATAATGTTCGGGTCTAGGGGCACGAAATGTCTTGATATGGTCCTGATCGTTAGTCGATTCAACTATGAACTATGGTACATGTAACTATGGTACATATGACTATGGATAACTATGGTTAGGTACAGGTTAGCGGCATATACAGGACTTGTGTATATAAGATCTGATGCATGATGGGCAAAAAATCCAAACTGTGTATAATGCAAACTATCCTAAACAGGGTACGGTACGTTACAAAGTAAGAAGTATAAATTTCGTATTTGTGATCGTAAGTTGGTACTAATTGAAATTATGAATTATTGCAATGCTGAATTTCCGTTATTCAAAGTCAATTAATATTTGCTTTGTATAATTTCTTTCATATTATTAAGCCTCCTAATGCCATATATGTGCTCGATAGTTCCCTAAATTTAAAAAAAATACTCTTCTCAAATGCAATTCGAGCAAATGTTGGTTAACGACCCCACCAACAGCTAGATTCTACGGGGATCACTTCGATCGATCATCGATATATATGAGATAGTTTAAACATGAATTATCTCTTGGCGTAACAAAAAGGCAAAAAGCAAAAGTGAATTTTAAAGCTGCTTCTAACTGCAACACGTAATACGTGCTTATTTGCTGACGCGCAACAACCTCTCTCATTTGCAATTCGATTTCTCTGAGAGCAGTTTTGCCTCCTAATACTGTATTCACAAGGAAATGTGGTTTGCTTTGATTCTAGTTGTACCAACCATGTAACCTCCCCAGTGACTGGCTGAGCAACATGGTGAGTGTTAGTTTTCACCCGGATCAGGTTGGTAGACGGTGGTCATACCAACGCCACTAGAAACTTTTACTATTGAAAACTTAGACGTCAGAGAAAATTACGTCGTGGTTTGTGTGTTTAAAAGCATGTGTGTAACGGCGCATGTGACGAAACACGATAGTGTTTTACAGACATGTCCGATTCTTAATCGTTGCTAAATAAAAGGCTGGATACTGGTGATAGAGATGGGTAATACCTTAGATGTATCTTTTGAAGTATCTTAATATACTGATACTATCTTGTATCTTGTATCATAACTATGAAAAGAAAAGTACAATTTAAAAAAATATTTTATATCCTGTATCTTTTCCATAATTTGAATGTATCTGTATCTTTTCATCATTCAAGTTACAAAATACATTTTAGTGATAAAAATGAAGATTTTACGGGAATTAAGTCAGATTGATAATCTTCAGCGATTTTATGAATTTTCTACTTTTTAAAAACTTATAAATATCAAATCGATCGAAAGTATCGATGTTGAAGGGCAACCCTCACTAACAGATTCACAATAATATTCAAAAAAAAACAGCAGTTGGAAAAATTTTACTTTGAAAAAGTATCTTCTATTTTACGATATTTAATTGAATGTATCTTTATCGCGTGTCTTTTGAGGTTCCAGTATAGAGTATCTTGTATTTTGTATCTAAGATACATTTTGTAAGTTGTTCCTATCTCTGACCTGTGATAGGCATATAAATGTAAATGTAAGTAGGTACCTAAAATAAAATCCAAGTATTTGAATGATTTCACAAAGAGAAAATAGTGAGAAATATACAAATAGTGACAGGCCTATGGTGACAGATTTAAATCATACAAGAATAAAGTGTGAGATTTTACGTAGCTTCAACGGCATTGTTATTTTGCCCCGATACAATGTTGAAATACGTAACAAGCGTTGTACATAAAAATATATATTTTTGTTTTCATGACGGTATATATAAGAGTTCAAAGTAGCCCAATCACTTATCGGAAAATGTATGGTTATCAATTTGTGTAATTTTCTGTTTGTGAAATCATTCAAATACTCGGATTTTTAGGTAGTTATATATATAGTAACAAAAATATTCCGCTTCCTTTTAGATGCTGTAATGAAAATTCAACATTGAAATAATTTACGTAATTTGCCAAAAATTCAGATAATAGTTTCAAATAATTCAAAATATAATATAGTACAGCTTATCTGTACACTCATATGAGATTTTTTGTTTTTGCATTGTATTTTATTTTTGAGAAAACAAAGTTGAAAATTTCTATAAACTCCCCAAGACTGCAAAATTATAAAAAAACCATTAAAAAGTCGATCAAAGTTTTAAAGAAATTTGGAACTCATGCTTATATTTATCATTGGAAATTTTCACTTATCTGCCATTTTAATCCCTTGAGTTCTGTGATTAGGAAAATGATTTATTGGTGTCATGAGATTGTCTTCTAAGTATACTGTTTCAATTCAACTATCCTCCTTTTTCACCTTATCCTCAGTCTTAATTGGGAAACAGTAACTTTGGGGCAAGTTTTAATCGTTGATAAAAAAAATCATACGTCCAGGGTCATCCCGAATTGCAGACACAGACCACGATCTCATTCTAATATTATTATAAACTCGATTCCCAATCATTTGAAATATCTACAATAAATCTCAATAAACTATTGAAATGGTGTTTCATTCGATGGTTTACGATATTAAGTCAATGCTATAACTTAGTTACATAAATTATTTCTTTCAATAAGTTTCATTTTACGAAGCAATTACAACTAGTTCAACGCTCGTGAAATATGAAAATGGTTCAAATAAATCAAAGAGAAGAACTAACAACTATATCCTCTTCTTAGCATAAAAACCTTTCAAGAATTCAGCAGATATTTTATTATTATCTTCTGAAAATACTCCATCCTCACAATTAATTGTAAAGTAACTGAATAATGGTTTTGTTTTCACCAAAGTCGTCTGTTGAACCTTGTCATTAGTCTGATTAAAAATGTACTTCTAAAAGATCGTTATTTTAAATTAAGAACGTTTATTCTTTTTCTTTTCATCTGTCTACCATGTAAACTCTCATCACCTCCACACCCCGTCGATTGACCGTCTCGACGCCCGACCGGATATTCCTCCACCGTATCATACATGCTTCATGGAATTGAATCAATTAGAATTATTATATTATCTGATAGTATCAAATGCAATTGAGCTAATAGCTGTCATTTTGAATCTAGCTTTAAAAGCTTGATCGAGTGTTTGTAACACTGCAAAACGTACTATCCAAAAGGTTTGTGATACGTCTGTGTATGGGGCTCATAAAAATATACCAGAAATGGTGGTTTTTCATTGGTAAAATCCTATATTCAATCTCAATTCTCGCTCATTCTGGGAATAAATTAAAGCTGATTTAGAAAACTCGGTATTGTATAATTAGTTGACCTAATTTGAGCTTTTCGTTGTTGATCACATTCTATAAATAAGTTTATCCATAGGCTTTTGTCACGATGTAGTAATAACATAGGACTTTATTATAATATAAAGAAGGTGTATAGCCTACCCACTCGCGTCTTCCAACTGAAGAATTTCCGGGATCAGAATCTGAGTCCATTGTCCCACTTGCATGGAGCGCAACTACCTCTTTCATATCGATCATATAAAACATTACGGCTCTGTAGAATTATTATGCTAGAGGTGGCATTGGTTTTTCACGAAAATTATAGATTTTATAAATTCAACAATGTCACCGGTACCGTATAGCCACTCTTATTCTATAGTTCTCAAATAAATCCGTTAAATCGCGACAGCCAAATGTGACCGTTCGCTCTGATTTGACCGTAAGAAACCACAAATGCCTGCCCTGTTTTGGTATGCCCAGTATGGGAGTCGACCTTCTTTATATTACGATAAAATGTGTTGGCATCCTACATCGTGCATGCTGCATGGAATTGAATCAATTAGGATTATTATATTATCTGATAGTATCAAATGCAATAGAGCTAATAGCTGTCATTTTGAATCCAGCTTTAAAAGCTTGATCGAGTGTTTGTAACACTGCAGAACGTACTATCCAAAAGGTTTGTGATACGTCTGTGTATGGGGCTTATAAAAATATACCACAAATGGTGGTTTTTCATTGGTAAAATCCTATATTCAACCTCAATTTTCACTCATTCTGGGGATAAATGGAAGCTGATTGGAAAAACTCTGTATTGTATACTCAGTTGACCTACAATTTTAGATTTTCATATTTGATCACATTATATAGATCAGTTTATCCCTAGCTTCTTTAAAGCGGCATCACAAATCACAGAAAGTGATCAATAAAGTCCCTCAAATTGTATTTTCTTATACCAATTAGTTTATTACTCATCATTATTATAGTTATTATTTATGAGTTCGTTATTAGTTTATTGTTTACATCCCAAACTTTCTAGTTGTTATTGTAACTGACAACTTGATATCTCCCTATAAATAGGCCTATTCAAAGTAGATCTCATAGATAAAATAAAAAAATAACTTTGATATATTTTGATGAAAATATATTTTAACAATTTTAACGTGCTCGGAAAAAAGAGCATGTTTTATTTTTCATTGTTTTTCGTTTTTATTCGTTTTTTTGTGCTCCATAGGTCAAATTATGGAAATGGAAATATTTTTGAAGAAATTTGGCATGCACATATTCCATCATATAAATGGATATCGTGTAGTTTTGAGACATGCAATCGATTGAGCCACTTGTGAGAAAAATGATTTCTAAATTATGAAAAATCCCATAAGAAAAACTCAACTAGGTTACAACATCAATTAGATCACAAACTGATGGAAAATATCAATAGGTAAATCAGGAATACAGCGAGCTAAAAAGTTTCAAAATCAATTGGTGTGGGTGCAAAAAAGCTTTGCGCTACATTTCATATACGCATATTCTGCATTTTGCTACAGTGTGACGCATATGCCAGATGCATGTATATACTTAATTGAATACAAAATGATGTGATACATAACCAATTCCTTCTCTTTTGAACAGTGAAAACATAAACATAGCGAATCTTACATTTTTCACATATTGGACTATTTAAATTTCACAAGGAATGAATAAAGTAAAATCATACCAACCAAGATTATTGCGAGCGCTGCGTTGGTTTGCTAGTCTGTTATGCAAACCTCTTTTGTGAAGACCTATACGTATTTTTCTAATTTCAAAACCAGGACAACCCGCTACATATTTGTCCAGTTTTAAGAATCTTACGAATCTATTTTTTTTCGAAAATATTGCTCAATCCACTAACTATATCAATTCATAAATCAAGGCCTTACAGTAATCTCACATACTGAGATAGTATCTCTTCAACAATAAATGTGTTCGTCTGTCATGAACTGAAAATAATTTAATTCACATAAATAATATAAGAATATCAATGAGAATATAAGAATAGAAATAATAGAATATAATTATGTGGAAGTAACGATTCCTTAAAAATCAAATTTCAATCCAAATATCTTGAAATATTCATTAATTCAATTCAACAATTCAACATTGTTTTTCATTCTCATTATTTTGGATTTGTCAATACAAGAATTAATCTATGTTAACAATAATAATACAAAATATAATAATAATAATAACAGAATAAATAATGTATAGGGTAATCTAGAAAATATGCAAAAACTGGCATGTAAAAAGAAGCCCGCATAAGAACGGATTCTTGTCTGAACCCAAACCCAAGCGCAAACGCAGAACTCAAACGCAGGAGCAGTCGCCTGAAAATTGTAGAAATACGTCCAACTTTATAATCAGGACCTCCTTAATAATAAAGATCAGAACAATACTGCTAGTTTTGTTGACCTGTGATAGCGGAGTACAAAAACTTTGTTGTCGTCTAGCAGTTAAACTGCTTAATATATAGCAGATCGGATCCCTAAAGCTATTATGTGACACAAAGTGCATCTTTCCGTGCCATTAACTCTATATAAACTGTAGCATAGTGACCTCATAATGCATTTAAACTGCATCCCCGTCTTATTACACTCATTACCTTGTGACTGTAGCAGTTAATTGTTCCAAGATGGTATACTTGCTTGTATTTTCTACTTTAATGGATTAGATAGATCTTGATTACCCTGTGATTATGTTGCGCTGAATAAGTATAGCTACTCTACTTTGTAATACTTGTAAATAATGTAGTGACTTGATAACAGGTAACTGAATTCTAGCAAGCGGGCTACTCATATACCATGAAGAATTTCCGTTTTTTCTTGTTTGGACACTAAGAGTGTGCTTTTCCACTTACCAATACAGACAATATACAGCACTTATTCTCAGCCATCACACATTTTTTTTTTCAGAAGAGGAATTCATCAGTCAGCTTGCAAAACTCATTCAAATAAAGATATTATCACACAATTCAACACCAATCTATAATATTAGGCTTCTAGAAAGGAATGCAATACTGCCTCGATTTCAGTAATTAAAATTGTGTGTATTATTGTTTTATAGTATCCAAGTAGACATATATTCTATACTTCCAATACTGTGCCTGATTTATGTACAACTTTTCTACTTTTTCCGATAGACTTCTCTGCCAGATGAACAGCTAACATTCTACTGAATCGAGTCCCAGTTACGGCAATATTCAAGTGGAGGTGCCGTAATAATATACGGCACCTCCACTTCATACCATAGAGTAAAGAGTTAACATCCCCCTCCCCCTCTCACAGACACGTAGACTGTCCTACGTACGGAAAACCTGATTATTCGACTCATTTGTATTTTTGTGTTACAACCATTGTTGTCAACAATGTAATGGCAACCTTTGACATCTGTATAGGCATCCGAAGTCATCGTAGAGGGAGAGAGTGATGGGATGAGGAAGAGGGAGGGAAGGAAGAGTGGAAGGAGGGGAGTGGAGGAGGAAGGGGAGGGAAGGTGGAGAGTCATGTTGATGTCTGATATAAATTCCACCAAAAAACAGACTTATATTTATCATATTTATTCATTACATCACATTACATTGATGTTATTTTAGTCCAATGGAGGATTTACAAAATGATCATTCAAATAATAACAAGAAATAGAATGTAAATCATGAGTACAGTCAGCTTTGAATACATAATCGATATGAGAATAATATTGAAATGATAAAATATTTCAGCTGTTCTTTATATATATATATATATATATTTAATGCATTCAATAATAATAAAAATCACACAACAATAATATAAGAATGTTAGTCATGATTACTTCCATGAGCCGTATAGATGCCAAATCTGAAGCCAAGTGTCACTCACCGGCACATGCAGAGCAGTGGCTAACGCACTCGCTTCATGTGATCCGGGATTTTTACAGGGGTTTTTCATGGTTTCCCTCTGTAGTCTAGGCTAATGCCGGGATGGGTCCTACAATAAGTCGGCCATGACCGCTTCCTTCCCACTATCCTTCCCATTACCCAAGAACCTTCATCCCATCATCCCATCATATCATTAATCATCCATCCGACGCCATTAGATCTGCGCTATCATAACAGTGCGTCGTTAAATTCCAATATATATATATATCCCAATATATATCCCAATATATCCCAATATATATATATATATATATATATATATATATATATATATATATATATATATATATATATATATATATATATATATAAAAAATGTCACTCACATCAGTGACGTCAGTGAAGTGTTTATGTAGACATTAGCCAGTGTTACAAACATCTTCTACCATGTATAAATTCACTCAAATAAATAGGAGAGAATTTTCTCAAAATAATTATTTTTTCTCATCTAAAATTCATTCAGTGATATTCATGAAGAATAGAAATAATTTCAGAATCAGTAGGTACCGGATATTGGAAAGGAAATTTAATAATTGCTGATTTGAATGAATTATCTGTCCAGAATGGACTGACTGTAACTAAGTTCGTGATAGACGAAAAACTAGTTTATCTTGAATAATTGGAAATATTTTATTTATTAGACGAGCTTTAGCGAGGATTCAATTTGACATACTGAAAAAAATTGGTGTTCGTTTCTATGTTTTTTTTTCTATGTTTTTTTGTCGGTTCTCCACAGGTCAAACGGCTACAGCTATCAACTTCAAACTTTTTTTCAATATGGTTCCTCATCTAACTTAGATCTGTATAGTTTTGTGGCATTATCGGGGGGTAACTTTTTTTTTATGAATTTGAGAAATTTCAAACATACCCATTAGAATAACATGGCGGAAAAGAAAGAAAATATTTTCATTTTATCAAAAAAATGAAATTTTGCGTGAAGTTGAATTACATTTTGATACACATTTCTAAAAAATTTCAGCTTGATCGGGTCTGCCATTTTGAAGAAAAAAAATAAAATGTGCTAAATTGGTACCACTCGAAGCAGTTCTTGACCATTACTACCCATACTATTACTATCCGCTCGTCTAACAACGCATATGGCGTTTTCCTAGTAAATATAATTTTTCACAACTTGAGCAATCTAGTTAAAGAAGTATAGCCAGTTTTGTGTATAATTTTGTTTAGACTCATCATTAATTGCCAAAATAAAATGTGCACTGAACATAATCCCACAAACACCCAGAGAAGCTTAACTGTGGCATAAGTACAATCACAAAATTATTCAAATACCGTACTGTTTTTCACATTGTTTTTAAAATATGTTTTTCAAATTAAATTAATTGAATTGCATTTATATGAATAAATTAAACCTAATAATGAACCTTTCAAAATGATGTGACTGAAAGATAATAATCTCATTGCAGTTACTAATTGTATTTTAGTTTCTTTAAAGTTTGTTATAGAATGTGCTGACACAAAATAAGACACACAATTCCCCCGAGTGTAACTTACTTGTTGGTGGGATCGTTAACCAAACAAATGACTTACAAAATTCTCCTACTGCATAAAACGCTCACACTACAGTGAACGTGACCAACATTCAGTTAGCTAACTGTATATATAATAATACTATTCCTATAAATATCAAAACAATACCCTCTAAATCAATTTGTCTCATAGCATCTCAGAATTAATTGTTATCATTCTGTGCAAGAGCTTTTCTAGGTACCGTACTTGAGAAATATAAGTAGTTGAAATAGATTTAGAATGTTTAATGTAGCTTGAACAAGTTTAGTTAACATAGCTTATAATATATTTTGTTTTCCTGTAATGGACCATATTTTTTGTCCATAGAATTAACTTTATAGCAATGCTTATAACTTTCATATTAATCTCAATTTATTATAATAACTTTTTAAAACTACTATAAAATAGCTTAGTATTCATTGCATTGTTTATCCTCATTTGTATAACCTTTTCCTAATTTATATTACTCTATGGATACCAGTTTCCTCGGAAAAGGGTCAGTGGTTAAAATAAACCAAGCAACATCAATCACTACGTTAGTATATAGCAGACGTGAAGCTGAGTGAATAAAGTGCACTTGTACCAACATTGCAACTAAATACTGACATCATGTTCGAACAATCCAGGTTAACTGCCAGCACACGACTTCACGTGACCGAGTTAACTGCCAGTTAGTAAGTTGAAAGCTTGCTTTAAGAAAACACAAGCATGCAGGAAACCCGAGGGAGAGTATTTAACAGCTCTAAGGGAATACGGGAACGACACCGAAACGTTAGACTTGTAGAATAAAACAGGATGCAATGATAATTATTTTGGTGAGGAAATAAATTTTTGTCGTGACGTTGGTGTTCGTGCTTTGAATAGACAACAATAGATAGAATAAAACTGGGAAAATGCTTTGAAATAGAAAACAACTCCTGTGAAAACTTTTGCTCAGCGGAACACTGTTGATGTTTATGCACCCGGTTTAGCACTATCAGTGCTTTCGTTAGCACCACATCTCGGGAAAAGTGAATCTCTAATTCAATGTTTCTAATTTAGTGTTTCTCAAATTATTTAGGTTACAATGTAGATAGTAGTATAAATAGCAGAGAATTACAAGATAATAACTAGAGAACAGATAATTATAAGAAGAAAACAATTACAAGTGAATACAAGAATACTTTAGATATAGAAGACTTTTGATCATGGTTCACGATAAAGATTCAAAATATTCCATCAATTGATACAGTCGAGAAATATATGAATTTATAAATGATCCATTTGTTATGACTGGCCAAACACTACGTTCCTAGCACGGTGCAAATAGAATTTTCCGTGAATACACGCCAATCTTGAGATACATTTTACTTGTAGGATTTCGTTATATCATTTCAGAAATATAATTTAATATCTCTGGTGGATAGTACGCCTACCTGCACCCCTTCAACATAGGCCTATACGAGTTTCTTTAATATGATTAGACACTTCTCACTTCCTGATTGGCTCACAAAACGACGCCTCACGCGTCACTCTTCTTCTTCCTCTTCTTCTTCTGAATAATTTCCTTCTGAAATAGTATTTCTTGGGAGGAAATCATGTAAGTTTATTTTCGTTTTAATCTTGCCGCATGCAGACAGTTGAAGCAAGTATACTAACAGCCCAGTAATAAAGTTGAGAAGTAAAGTGAGGTAGCTGCGAATGTCTTTTAGTATTGGAGACGAACAGTTTGTTGCGGCTCGTTGTGTTTTGTGGAACATCATTGTGACTTGAAGATATAGGCTAATATTATAATACAAGAAGGGCCTCCTTTAAAGTTTTACAAGCCAAGTGCAAATTCGACCCAGTTGCGTGTCATTTCATCATAACTGTAGAATAATGGAGACAGAATCTGGTTTGAACTTCATTGAAAGAAATATATTTTCGACTTTCATTTTTAATAGGCCTATGTACCGGTAAAAATCTCTTATTCATAATTTTTGGTTTTCGATTTTAAAAGTTGAAGTATTTCGAATAATAAAGTCTACAATCCTTAATTTCATAGTTTAATTTTTCAAAATATTCACACATTTATGAATTATTGACATTTTAATTCAAAATATCTTGAAATTCGTTCTTTTGATATTATAAAAAAATGACTTTGTGGGTCTACGATGTAAATTTCTAATATTTTGTGTAGTAAAAAATCTTCTCAAAAAAATTAAACCATGACATTTCTTTCCACTTTCAATCATACCCGTCTCGGTAAGGACGGTCGAACCCAGATTCTGAAATGACGTTTTGTAAAATATTAACATACCTCATGCACCACAACTACCCTCTCGGCGTTTTCATAGATTAACATTAATTCTGTCCAATATATATTTACCTACGATGTATAAACAATGGATCGTTCGGAGACAATGTAGACATTAAACACATCCTAATGACCTTTGACCTCTAATGGTGTCAATTGCAAGTCGTTTAACGTGTTGTTTTTCCCACGGCTCAACAGATCGAGTGACTTGTCAGTAAGAATATGGCCGCCTTGTAATCTTCACGGGGCAATTACAGGAGGCGGTGGTTGAAATGCTTGAAGGGTGTTTTGATTGATGACGTGAGAAGATTAACACAACTTATCGAAACTTCATTCCATAGCTTCATAATAATAGAGTATAGGTGAAAACCAATTAACAGAACTCAAAACTGACAAACTCGATCAATATTTACCTCATTCTCTCATTCGGAATGAATGAATGAATGAATGAATGAATGAATGATTGGCGAGATAGTTTCTTTTAAGACACATCGAATCGGACTATTGCTTGTTTATCAAAATATAATCAAGTCATTTTTGAAACTCAATTTTTTAATCACCATATGAAACTTGATACGAATACGTTGCTTCCCAATTAAGGGTGATAATACAGGGTTACTAGGACGGAGCACCACAAGGATGATTTTATATACGGCATCAAAAGAAATGATTAATTATAATGTTAACTGTGACTCATTAATCAAACAGTGGAGTTTGAATATTATAGTAATTACAGAAATAATGATTGATTTAATTATTTGTATTGCACAACAAGGATCATCGACCTTCTTATTGATCATTATCCTCTTTTGATAAAACCCCTATAATTTCCACTTTTTTCTGATTATATAGATAGAAATAATAATGCCACAAATAATGATGAAAAAAAGTTAGATTTAGATATTAAGTGGTGCTGATGAATATTTTACAGAATGGTTATTATTGTTGAATTTTTTATTATTTATAACTCAATTAGTGTTTTTGATTTTTTTTCTTACTCCCTGCATGGTACCAAGGCACTTTGGAAATTGGAGTTGAGTCGGGAATGGTTTCGAGTATACGAGTATACAAGGTTTTTCTAAATATCAATCATCTATCATCTGGTCATTCGTACCCCCAAATATATAATACTCACTTGTGAGGTCATTTAGCAAAACAATATTCCTCATGTTGACCAAGGAGGTTCTATAAAGTACCATCATAATAGATGTGATTGACTATTTATGTTTGATACACTCATGTACCTGACCGTACCACTGAGTCAATGATGATGATGATGTCTCAATGATCAATCATTATCGTGTGTTGTGGACCGCATCACATCACAGACAAGAAGAAGATCAAGATCATACGTGGTACAAATAATAATGGAATATGAAATTGAAAAGTTTCGAGTTAAGTTCACACGGTCCACACTCTGGTTCGTATCACGATTGTAAAATAATTGAAAAGTCATCCGACTAGAAGAGGTGATTGTAAGACGGAGAACATTGAGTGAAATGTATCTGTGAAGTCTGAAGCTACGGTAGAACTATATGCTATTTATTGTAACTCTGCAGGGAAACGATATGTGTTTTAATAATAGTGAATGAATGTGTTCAATATTAACATGTATAGGCATACTAATATTTCCTTCGAATTAATTAGGGGAATAATTACTTCTTGTCTAATATTGTACATATTGGAAATTGATGAAATCAGATTTTTTTTGAAGGATATAATTCGTAAGTGAATGAACCCCCCCCCCCTTACCCCTACCCTTACCCTTATTTTGTTGGAAGCTTCAAAGCTTCAATATGCCTTCTGTTATAGCTAATTAAAATCTTCGATTAATTCATTGAATGACTATTAATGTTTTTTTAGCATTACCAAGGTAACCAAGTCATATAGGAGCCACCAGAGCTCAAATATACAGTTTGTTAGCTGGTTAAAAAGCTTATAGTTTAGGTGATACTGAATGAAAGTTATATTTCGGTTGTTTACTTGGTATCACCGTGGGCGTGGTCACCTATATATCTTACATGATCATACAAACGTTTTGATTAACTGTCATCTATGGATATTATTCTACGCAACACTAACTAGTACACACAGAATTGCAATCTTATTATGGATGAGCGTATGTAAATACGTCCACGAGACTTCTATGCACTATCTCTTCGTGTTGATTCTGATACGCCCAACACACAGGCATGAAAGTTTTTCTTCAACACTTCCAGGGTAAAACCATGTACAGATTCTGCAACATTTCTGACAACAACCCTTTTCATTTACAAATATTATATTTGATAAAATCTAATAACAAAAACGTGGCGGAAAAAATTGTTAAATAATATAGAAGAATGAAAAAATCATATTTGTCTCGAGTTTCTCACACATAATGCTATACACCGTTCATACATCCATTCACAAGTCGTTTCAACTTCTAATTATTTCTTGTAAAGCAAAACATCAACGAGATAAGTGCATGAGATAAGGTCCATGTAATATTTTGGGATATGTTTTTTTTCCAAAGGGTTTACGACTATCATGCAAGTATTTATGTGCGAAAACAGTTTTATTTTCGGTTTCATGTTTACACAATAATTATTTTTAATTCGGTGCCAACTAATTACTGGTTTGAACGCATCGAGGCCCGTCTCTGTGATAAAAAGGATATGATGTAACCCCAGTGGCTCCTTCGATAAGTAATCGTATAATCTAATTAACTCAACGCGTCTCTTTGTTTCCGGCGGGACCGGAAGTTGAACATCAACCATCGTGTCAAGCAGTCGATCCCCGCAAGACAATCATTATTATAATTATACCTATCCCTCGTGTACCTCGTTGTCTATCCTCGCTCATCTCCTATTGGTCGAACGCACATTGTACAACCCATTTAATAGCTCAACACGTCACCGACACGTCAGCTTGTTCGAACTGGTGTTCTCTCCCATTACACGCCATTACCGGTCGGCCGTTTCGAGACATCACACTCTATACCTGGTTAGCCATATAATGTCTTAATACACCTGAAGCGACGCCATCTTGGATCGAGAAAACGTGTTTTTTTTCTTGTTAATAATAAATTAGAGTGTTTTTTCTGTAGTTATAAAAAAGTTAGTTGATTAACGAAATGTAATAAAGATGTAGTGCAATTAGAATATTAATAGAGTGAAGAGATAATTGAGACATTATTTCCTAGCAAAACAAGACATTTTACTGGGAAACAGCAGGCCGGTTCGGCGTAATTATGAGAGAGAGAGAGAGAGAGAGAGAGAGAGAGAGAGAGAGAGAGAGAGAGAGAGAGAGGGGAGAGAGAGACAGAGAGAGACAGAGAGAGAGAGAGAGAGAGAGAGAGAGAGAGAGAGAGAGAGAGAGAGAGAGAGAGAGAGAGAGAGAGAGAGAGAGAGAATTATGAGAGATAAAAGACAGACAATATATACCGAACGAGATTCTATTACAATGGGATTCCGTGTTTTGTTTAATTAACGTGTTTTATTACAATACATATACTTAAGTATCATGCAATTAAATATGCAAAATATAATTATACACTGATTACATACGTGAAAAAGATGTTCGTATAAAAACTAGAGAAACTAATAACTATAAACATCAAAGATTTGCCTAGGCTAGACTTTAATAGCTGTACATGTAATTCATTAGTGGTGTATAATAATAATACATATTACCTTAATCCGCACAGTTCACATGCCAAAGAGATTTCCTGTTCTTACGAACATTATTCAACTGTTCAATACCCCCAAAATGATTAGTTTATTATTTACAGCTTTTGAAATGAGCTACATTGTAATTAATTGTTGACCAAAGTTTCAGGTAGTATAAAATAACCGTTGTGGTGTCCCATCCCAAAAATCCCACCATGTAATTCTTAGCCCTAAGGACTTGGTGCCAAGTTTCACACTCGAATACGAAAAAAATTGTAACCACATTGCGATAATTGTTGGTTGATTATTTACTTTTGACGAATAATAAGAAATGCAATCATTTCCAAAAGTTCGAAAAATTATCTTATTTTAGTCAAGTAAGACAATACATATGTACGAAAGTAGGCTACTCTTTCCCACCTTGAACTTGTGAGTATTGGAATTGTTTAGGCGGATTGTGGAGGGAGACAGCTGACCATGAAGAAAAAAATGTGGAAGTATGTAGAGGAAAAAAGAGTTGAGAGAGGGTATTTGATATTGTTGTTGGTTGATATTTGATAATTATATTGTTCTTATTTCAAGTTTTATTGATACTCAATTGTCTATGGCTTGAGGTTTTGTCACCGCACTTTTGTACTGAGTGTGTATCATGAAATGAATAAATAATTAGACTCAATGTTGGTAATCATTGTAATTTCAGTTTGACAAGTTGGTAGGCTATAGATATCTAGAAGGCAGTGAATCTAGTTGTGGATATACTGAATAACGTATACGAATAGCCAACTTTCAGTATCACCATGGTATCACCTTCATGCCTTTTAATTATCTATCAGAATATATATTTGAGTGCTTCGGTTCCCTAAGGGCACAACGTTCGAATAGCTTTTCTGGGATAATCAATCAGAGGGGCAAGTGCCGTTAGAGTCAGGAGACAATTTAATTGTTTCCCGGCATTCATCTTAATAATTCACACTGTATTGGGAAAACGCCTTAAGAGAGCACGGAAGTCGATTTAGCGAAATGTCAGCTGTTTGGTGATAACTTTTGATCGGTATGATATATCAAAGTTTGAATAGGGTGATCACAGATATTCTTAATACCTTGTAGATGGTATGAGAAAAAACTCTCCGACAATCATCGCATACTTGTCATCAAGCGTATATAGCTGAAAATATATATTTCAGCTATGTAAGCATGACAATTATGCAATATAAGTTGAACAGATGTGACGGACACAATCTTGAAAGTATTAAACACGTGTTTCCCCCGGTTTCCCCGTACTATCATTTTAATACCTCATACCGATCAAAAGGTATCACAAAAACTGATATTCGATAACTCGACTCTCATGCACTCTTAAACGAGTCAACTTCCGGTATCTAGAACTTTGATCAGCTCATAGGTTTTAATCGTTTCCACGAATAATACAATGGTTAGAATTCGTCTTTGTTTCTGCCCATAGAAACAATCTTATATTTGAACTTCAAGCTTCTAACTTTATATATAAAATTAAATATATATGTATATATATATATATATATACATATATATATATATATATATATATATATATATATATATATATATATATATATATATATATATATATATATATATATATATATATAGGCCCTATACATTTTTGTCAACATCGAAATATATATACAGCAGGCTTACAATAATTCTTTCCGAAATAGGCCTAAGGCTATGGATGAATTATTAAGACCGTTTTAGTAAACGGGCTTTTCACCATGGACGATATTTGAATATATTTGATAGCCTATATATTTATAATTTATATTTAATATTTGTTATAGTTAATTTGAAAGACATCACATACACTGAGACGTGTGATCGAGTGGCTAGCACACCGAACCGTAATTGAGAACACCAAGTTTCGATTCTCACCATGATCAACCATCCTGACAGGGGTTTTTCGTGGTTTCCCTCTGTCGATAAGGTCAATTCTAGGATAATTCCTTGACAGGCCACGACCGATTACTATCCAAAAACACATAAAAAAATAACCTTTCATCTTATATGATCTCATTATCCCATTATCTCATACATCATTCACCAACGCCAATAGATCGTAGTCATCAGTAGACTGCGTCGTTAAACCCAATATAAATAAATAAGACATCGCATGCAAATAGTTGAAACAAATGCTCTCTTCAGTTGCATGAATTTTATCCAGGGTTGATAAAGGTGTGGTCTATACCAACTCATCAACTGACAATTGTATAAGATGTAGTTGTGCTCCCAATCATAAATCCAATCATGAAATTTCATTGACCCTTCATATTATATATACAGCTATTTACAGTTATAACGGTGAGATTTGTTTTTTCAATTTACTAGACAACATTTTTTCGTGGATGCAAGTATACGCCTATACCAAATGTGAAATAGACGGCCAGTAATTCATTATTTTGATGCATACTAATTTTATAAAAATCATTCTGTGTTCATTTTTTAAAATTATAGACTTTGATAACTAAAACTTATCATCAGTACATAGATATTTCGCTGTTGACCGCAATGATTGTAAGTGTGTCTGCTTCACAACAGTATCTGTACAACAGATATAGTCAGATATGTGTAATGATACTCGGTCGAGTCTTCGAGGGCCGTGATGGAAGCGGCTGCACGTTGTTCTATACATGTCTATTAAATGACCGAGGTATAGAAGAACGCGCCTCAGGCTATTAGCCTATTACATCCATGATGTCTTCATCAACATCGAAATAAAATCGGAAACAATGTGAACAACTCGACACTGTTGGTCGTAGTCATGGTTACCATTGCTGAGCGGGCGTTCCGATTTGTAAGTTATAGGCGTCCTGCTATGAGATAATGTCTTCATATTCGGCAGTGTTGTACAGTCGCCACCATAGATATATAGAAATGTGATATATTAGGAGTATTGTGTTCTATAATTTCAGAGATTTTAAAATAAAAGTGGAACAAAAAATAATATTAATAACAGATAATGAAATAAATAATATAGTGAAGTGCAGTTTTACAAGTTGATTGTTAGTGAGGGCAATAATGAGCGGATTATTTCTTGTTATTTTTGTTCCTCAACTCATAGATAAGGGATCGAATATTCATTAAAGAGTTCGCAAAACTTCTTATAAGAGGGAAATTTTGGAAGAAGGTAGTAAAAAACAATTGAAGAGAAATAATACCTAAGATCAATAAGAAGATCAAATACTCCTATTCTCATACACATAAATGATTGCATTGCTCAATATAATTATATATTGTTCAGTGTTATCAGTTTATTGAACGATTTGCAATATGATTAATTATTTATTCAAGGATGGTAAGATCGTTACTGTGGTTGCTCGACCGAACGATACTACCTTGTCTTCGATGTTATAATTGAAAAAAATATCCATCTCACATACTATTGTGTGATGTATTGGAAGTGGAATCGAAAGGTGAGATACGCCTACAACTCGGAAAATATTACAATTTTTTTTTTTTAATAATCTAATTGCTCAAATTCAGCCAATCTTATCGCAATCTCATACAGCCACATGCACATAGTTTACCTCTCTTGTCCTGACTGTACTGTATCGCCACCAGGCCTGTCGGCATGCAACAGCACATTCCGTTCCACTGTTATTTGAATATATTCCCTCACCGTCGAGCGTACTAATCAACTTGATTATCTCGCTAATATCAGGCGCTAATCAGAAGAGTTTTTAGAAATGCTTGAAATTATACCAAAACTGACATATTTTCAAAAAACATTTTCTGAAAACTTTTTCCATATATATATACTATTGATCTGTGATATTATAAGTTCTAATTAGTTACCATGAAGTGGTCGAGCGCTTGAATACTGAACTGTCATTCAAGAGTCGTTTTCCGCCATGTCGTCAATCCTGACAGGTGATGTGATTTCTTTCCAGCTTCTTTTCATATATATATTATATATATATATATATATATATATATATATATATATATATATATATATATATATATATATATATACATATATATATATATATATATATATACCATGAACGAACAAAACCCAATTTTGAGTTCAACTTATTTTTTAAATATTCACTCCTCTCTCTTCTCAAGACACTCCTCTGGACTATTAACTGCATGCAGTCATTGTACAGTGAGTAATAGAATTGTTCTACAATCCGACAATCCTCACATGACATCGACAACTGCTATGTCATGAGTCAGCAGTAATCGATTAATCGATTCATTTCGATTGATTCATCTGATTGATTCTGAATCACACAACCATTAAGGTAGCTGCATTCAACTCACCAATCACATTTCTCAGAGCCACAAGTTTTTATTTGAGAACTTGTGGTTCTCCCCTCTCTATACTTATTGAAGGACCGCCATGAAGGTGTCGAAGCTACTGGTGTGAATGGAAAGAGTGTAGAACAATAATATTCATAATCATTTACTAGTATTATCAACTTTTCAGCACTTATATAAAATCTCCACCATCGCATTGATCTCAATTTATTATTTTGGGTCCACATAAAATGAATTTTTGGTGAAATCATACCTAGCTCTGACGTGCCCGTGTGCACGATCCGACTTCACCATTTGTTACCGTGACTGAGGATTACTAACTATATGTCAAGTTTTATTTGTTAACAATGATAAAAAAAATGTTTTTGCAAAGGGTATCGTTTTTTTTAAAAAAAACTGGTGAGTATCCCAACATATGTCAGCTGTTGGTCCGTTTGCGGCTTTTCTGTTGTTTTCAATCGAATACCATATAATTATTCTCATCACCTTCAGGTATTATACCCACCGTCCTAATGATAACGTTCCTTGTTCTAACAAGGTGCGTTCCAAGGGCCGCCGGCGCAGAGCGTGCTGCGCAGTAGTAAAAACAGAAAAAACACGCATTCCTTGTAGTTAGCAGGGCTCGAACATTTAACAAGACTTCACACAATAAGTCATCCATCAATAGGATTCACACTTCAAGTTTCTCGGAAAAAATACTCCCTTAAAACAAAAAGTTTTAAGAAGGAATAAAGATGGACCTTTAAGATGGCTTGAATGAGGAATGTTGCGATGTAAAACAAGTGGTTGAATTGTAACATTTATTATGGTGGTTTAACTCGACTGGTCACGAAAAGAATAATATATACAGTCAATTGGGGTTCCAAACAGCAAAATATGAAATTTATTCAATCGCATTTATGAATATTGGGGGATTTAGTCTGACGTTAATTCACTATATAAAAAATAATGTTCCATAAAATAAAATTATAGTTTGGGGTACTTTTTGGAAAAACATCACCCCTAGACATCGTGATTGGTAAGTGTTCAGTTTTTGATCGACTCTGCGAAAAGTTCAATGTGATATACCGGTTCCATTAGGTTTAATTTTAATTCCATAAATTTTACCTCATCGGAGTCATCGCGTTTCCTTATAATTTTTTTCCTAATTCAATTTACATTTTAGGAGGATAATATGGTTTTAAAAGGAACACTTTCTCCTTGATTAGATGGCATCCCACACATCCTCTACACCCCCCTTAATTCGACCTCTGTATAAAACTGATAGTCATAGCCCTGTTGTAGTCATACGTGAGTATACAAAATAATTACAGCGCAAGATTTTTGATCATTAAATTGTGAATAATACTTATAAGCATACATGGGAGGAGATCGCTATTGACGTAGGTGGGAAGAGATAAATAATATGAAAAGAACTTGTTGAATGAAGAGGAAAGAAAAGTAGTCTTGAAGATTGAATAAGACTGAACAACAAGACTCAAAACTAACAGGCATCACGCTTAAAATATACTGCTCTATAGATTTTGTTTTTTGTGATTTGTTGATTTGTTGGATAGGCTGTACCTCTTGGCTGAATATTATTCATTATCTGTCTGTTGGAAATAATGAAAAAGGAAGAACAATTGTGTGTGTATGTATAGGCCTTTGTTTGTATATACATGCACACACACACTCATAAAGGCCCATACGATGTGATATAAATAATGTAATGCATTGTGAAAAATATGTTCAATTCTCCTTCAGTTTTAGTTATAGTTTTAGTTCTTGGATCAGGTTTAGTTTCAGTTTTAGTTTTCAGCTTTTTATGTATTGGAGTATATATGTTCATATCAGTTGGAACAAATTAGGATTATAAGCAATTTTAATTTTCAACTTGACGATTCGCACTCCTCTGTTTCATGCTTTCATTGTTATTACTTCAAGCCATACACCTGATCATGTTAATAATAATTATCCAGCACTGGAAATTATCTCATTGTGGAATTTATATTTGTATAACTTTTATTGTCTGTATTATATTTTTGTACAGAACAAAACAAATTGAAATAGAGAATAAATAAAAAATGATTGAATACTTGAAAGAAACTTTGTTCTTTGAACTCACACCACCAAATGTCAGCACATGTCACCAAAAGCGGCGTTGATGAACCAACAATTACATATTTGCTATAAGTTATATACAACCTCAATAAGATTTCATTTACTGGACTCATCGGAGCTAGTGACACTATGACAGATTCTTTGTTGATTTTCATGAAAAAAATCAGATTACGTAGAGATTTCAAAGATTTGATATGTCTACTAGCACCGAAAGGTTTTGTTTCGATTCTACGGAATCATTTAGCGAACATTAATATCATGTTTCTCGCTGGTATGCATCACAGATCCATAATATCATTATTTCTCAGTATTTGTTCATTATATATTCACTTTTTGCTATCATAATTATTCATTCTTAGTTATTCCGAATCATTTATAATTCCAGTAACACTAATATTTATTGACAGTATCTTTTATTGGAATACTATTTCATCTACCTTCATCTACATTTCTTATCCCATGTTTTGTTTAGTGTCTTATGGCAACCTTTTATTCAAAGGCAGTCTTATTTTTTTAGACGCGCTTTAGCGAGGATTCAATTTGACATACTGAAAATTTTTTTTTTTTTTTTTTTTTTTTTTTTTTTTTCTGTTTGTTTGTTTGTTTTTATGTTCTCTTGTCGGTTCTCCACAGGTCAAACGGCTACAGCTATCAACTTCAAACTTTTTTTCAATATGGTTCCTCATCTAACTTAGATCTGTATAGTTTTGTGGCATTATCGGGGGGTAACTTTTTTTCATGAATTTTAGAAATTTCAAAAATACCCATTAGAATAACATGGCGGAAAAGAAAGAAATTCTTTTTATTTTTCCAAAAAAATGAAATTTCGCGTGAAGTTGAATTACATTTTGATACACATTTCTAAAAAATTTCAGCTTGATCGGGTCAGCCATTTTGAAGAAAAAAAATAAAATGTGCTAAATTGGTACCACTCGAAGCAGTTCTTAACCATTACTACCCATACTATTACTATCCGCTCGTCTAACAACGCATATGGCGTTTTCCTAGTAGATAATATATACATAAAATATCATTTGCTGCGTTTCTCTATGAAATATTATCAGTCATGATGTGAACTCATACTTTTATTATTCATCGTTTGAAATGCAAGTGTACACGAAAGAATAGGTAATTGTAATTTGAAAGTTCGAAGGCACGTATTGATATGATGTCGGGTGGTCGACTAGTCTCGCCTAGCAGGCATGGTGATCTCGACGCGGGAGGTTTTAGCGGCGAGCAGATTCGTAGATTGCTTACTATTCGAACAATATTCACCACAAAACAAGTTTATAATGAGCGTGCAGGCAAATCAATCGAAGCAAAGCTTCATATCTAGTCGTTCTATTGGTTGGAGTTGGAAGTGTTTTGGGGCTATTGGATACTCACTGCATATAACAACTAAAACACAACAGACCAGATCTGAGAGCTGTATATAGTTGAAAATGTATACGAAATAAGAATTTTTTTTACTATAAAACTATTTTTATTCACGTGAAATGAATAAAATAATTTATTATAACAAAAATACCTACATGTTTAAAATACAAAGGTTATTTGGATAAGAAAAAATTATCTTCAACTTAATTCCAATTCATGTAATAATAGGTGTAAACAATAATTATTGATATCAGAAAAAAAAAAATATATAATAATTTAGCAGAAGAAAGTGGCGAAAAACCTACTGGACTGATGGGTTATTGAACGTGCGATAGAGTAAAATAGATGAACGCAAAGTAACGAAATAAGAAGTGGCTATAGCCAATGAAATCGCAGCATGCCCTGTATAAGAAGAGATAAATGTTGATACGAAATTTGATAGAAATCTTCACAGATTGGTTTTGAAATCACTGAATCGATTATCATTAAAACTTGTCAAGCATGTCCGTCATATTTGTCATCACACATTGAAATGTTTTTTAAAGGATACAAAATATATATTTCACTTTTCTCGACATTGCTAATGAAGGGTATTTGAGGTTATAACAATTCTATGAAACTAGTTTTCAATGTATGATGGTGATATTTATTATCCTAATTTTTGAGCAAACTTTTAGAAATTTAAGAAATTGGAAATATTTGACCGCCACTAGTGACCATGAGCCATGACGTAAACTCACCGATTCTGTAAAGAAACATGGACAGAATCGAGTTATGTGTACGTCACGACTAAGAAAAGAGCCGGTTCCTGGAGGACAAATAAACAAATGATAATTTCTAAAATTGAGGTGATGATGTGATGATGAGGTTATATCTATAATTGGGAAAATAAATATCGTCATTATTCGTTAAAATCTAGTTTCAGGTTTCAGGGGTAGAATTTCAGCGAAGTATTCAATCAAAATCTATCTGACATTGAATATTTCATGTTGATCGTTGTTGCCTGATAAGATCTGAAGAGCGCATACCAAAAATAACCATAAACAACAGATAAATGCTAGATTCGGACATAATATTTTCGCTATCGCTCAACCTATAGGATTTATAAGAGATATCTCATGATGGTACTAATTGTGTCCACGTAACATGAAATATGTAAATAGATTAAAGATATAGAGCAAGATATAGAGATGGTAGACTACGTACACTAATAATTATTCTTACACAATATAGGTGCCTTTTTACCTACATGGCGATAGCTGTCAACAGCTTCGATAATTACAGCAATCATGACATTCAAGACATAATTTTCGGTGAATAATTCATTAGTCATATAAACCATTGAAATATTATATCCAGCGTCACATCCTCCTGTCACTTCCAAGCTCATGGCGCAATAGTCTCAGTCACATCCTTACACATGGTCCCGTGGGTCCACAATCAAAACTTTTTTATTTATTTTATTTTATTCCAATGGAGGATTTACAAGATTATCATTCGAAATAACAACGATAAATAGAATGTAAATCATATGGACGGTCACCTTTGGATACATAGCGTTATAAAAATAATATAAAAATATATACATAGGCCTATATGGTGAATTCTATTCTTTATATAATTATGTTAAGCACCTACCAAGTCAATAATAATAAAAATCATACAACGATTTTATAAAATGTAAGTTGTATGGACAGTTAGTTTGGGTTCCTACAATGCATAAAGTTATACACGGTAGTAGATGGAATGGAATATATGCTATTATTCATAAATACTTTTATATATTTTTTTTTATAAATGCTTAGCATCATGTCATTTAGACAATGGTTTTCCTTGATTACTTCAACTATTTCACTGCTCTTATTTTTATTTTTATTCTGAAGTTGCTTAATGACCCCGCCAACAGCTAGGTTATACGGGGATACGAATGAGCGGGTGATAATGAAACGATGAAGTGATAGCTGAACGGACGTTCACAAAAACCTATGCCTTATTTGGGACTCGAACCCACACCCGACCTGACTTCAGTTACTATACTGCCAGCGATAGTTGACTGAGCAACTGGGGAGACTTTTACCACTCACTGATTGGTTGAATCTGAATTATGAAGGTGTAACAATTCTGATGTGATAACTTGAAATTCTTCACGAATGTTACAAATGTTCGAGAATTAAAAATACCACTGACTGATCGAACTGATCTATATAAATTATTAATACACTCGTTTGTGTATTACTTTTCACAAATGCTTTTGAATACAAAGTTATATTTAGAAGTATTATTCTGTATTTTCATATGTAAAATACCCTAATTTTAGTCCGTTTTAGGACTGCATAGCTACGTTGGTAAGCTTTCTCATAAAAACATAATCCAAAGCAAAATATTCCTCATAAAAAACACACAAAGACATGGTTTTTTGATATTATGTTCTCATAGTTTTTATAACCAATTGTCAAACGAGATACCGTAGTTGTAGATACATCAAGGTTGATGAAATCAACACTAAAAATAACGAAATAAACTTTTTTTGGAATGATTTGGGTGGAGCGATTTGGTGTTATGTATCTTTGGGTGCTTTTCGCTTTTTTCTTAATTCTAGTTCTTCCATGTACCTTAAGACGTCGGTTGCAGGGAATATGTTAATAAGTTTTTATCTCTTTCGTGTTGTAAATTGTATGCGATGTAAAAAGAGAGCATGCATAACAACATATTGCTAAAAAGATAATGTTCTTACTAATAATAATAATACTACGGCTTCTATAAATATTGAACACTAATTTACTGAATTAAAGTCAAACAAAGATGATCAAATGATGATATAAACGTACGATCCAAGTTAAGATAAATCTGTATAAATTGTCCTTGGGGTAAATAACGACATAAAGCAGGTGTGTAAAGTGGGCCAGCTCCGAAACAAATTGTAGAGTTTTTTGTTTTTTTGTTTCTTGTAATCTTCTAGTGGAAATAATAACTAGGCATGTATAAGTAGAGGCTCGGTGAAGGCTGTAATTTCCTCGACTTGAGTGAGACATCATACCGGAGCTGACAGCATGCGGGGATAGTCAGAAGAGACGAACATAGAGACCTATCTTGTGTGAGAAACAGACAGAATATGCAGCATGCGGGTTCTGAGATGAGCGAGAGTATATTCTAGAAAATGAATGTAACTGGAAAAACATTCAAATTTCTTACTTGATAATGACTGATCTGGTTTGTGTGAAAATGTGTGATAACGTCTGGGTCGCGTTAAGGTCACGCGGCCCGGGTCTAGAGGGTGCCAATTAATCAAAGAGTGCCAAATTTAAGCCAGCCCAATGAAATTCACAAATATATTATTATATAAAGTTGTATATTCATTCAAAAAGAAGTGTATTTATTAAAACAGTATTTAATATTTCACATTAGTATCGTGAGAAAACTCATGAATAAACGAAATTCGGAAGATATTTATTGAGAATAAGTAAGTTATTTGATGGTAATTTGTTTTCAAAGTAAATGGGTGTAGGAGGGGAGGCCGCGTCAATCATTTTCGAGTTCAAAATATCTTAATATGGTCCTGGAAACGTGTGTAATTCCAGTGTATGTAGCCCATACATACAAAGACAGTATACCTCATTTTCGAAACGTTGTTTCCCCTACTTTCTCCGTGGTTTTCAACATTTCGAACTAATTGTTCTACGTACGTCATACCGATTTTGCCCCCAAATTAAGTATCTTGTTGAATTAGTACTCGTGTCCACTCAAAGTTTGTGAAAATCAATTGAATTGTTCGTGACCTGTGCTGCAAGGCGTACAAAAACAACGAATTGAAGAAAGTTCGATACGAGACTCAGGGAAGTCTTCGGTAAAGCTCAGCTATTATGACAATGAATCAAATATTATTGTCTATAGGCCCTATATATATGACGTTGAACGATCTAATGAAACAATAAGTTTTGGAATATTAACCAAAAAAATGTACGCTTAATTTTCGAACTTTTTCGAAGCTTTTATTGCACAGACGAATCAATTTCAGATCTTCATCAGAGGAATTTATAATTATTATATTATATACTCCAAATAACGTCTGCAATAAATTTACCTAATCACACTGTTACTGTGTAGGTAGAGTTCAAGATTTTTTTCTTCTTCTAACTTTTGGGACTTGATTGGGTTGAAGAAAGATAAAATGAAAAATAAAAGATTTCATTCCATCATTCCTTTATTTTTAGTGAAATAATATGAAAATATTATTCATCAATAATTATACTTACTGTAAAGCAAATTTTGATTCTGTAAAATGACATATTTCACATGATTCGGGAGATATCAATTTATTATAATCAAACAAGAATATTAACATGTGAAAAAAATAAAATGTACTGCATAATTATTGACGGCAATCGAATATAGGGCCTATATAGATTGATTTCGAAACATTAATCCAATTGTTGTAATCTTGCCCCTATCTTTGAATCCAGATCTTTCAAATCATTAGGAAGTTCAGACTGTATCTTTGAAAATATTTCTATAATCTGGTAAAAATCAACAAATTGCCATAATTCTATCAATCTGACATTGAACCAACATTACTGAATTATAGCCTATTTTCAAATTTTGACGAAAGAGCTATATACACTCTTACAATCACTTCAATGGTTCAGTACACACATATAGGCATATATATATATATATATATATATATATATATATATATATATATATATATAGGCCCTATATATATATATATATATATATATATATATATATATATATATATATATATATATATATATATATATATATATATATATATATATATATATATAATTATTTATTCATATACTTATGTGTAATTATTTTTTAATAATTAGTATTGTGATAGGCATAGTTATATTATAGGCCTATCACTCCTTATTTTTTTTTATCCTTTGTATAATGATGAACTTCGCATCTGCTGTCATTAGAAGAAGTGAACATTGCCTAAGACACTCAGTTCAAAGTGAAAGATATCAACATGCGTGTGGTTGGATTATTCCTAATATCAATGTTGGTAGTGTCCGGATATATCGCAAAAACGGTTTATACGTATGTGTTCCGGACTTTCGGCAACTGAAGACTTTCATCTGCGCCAAAGAAGTGTGGTCACAGACAGCGTAGACCTGGTGTAAAAGTTCATTGCTTTTAATTTAAAATAATAATAAAATGGGGTGGTAAGATCGCCCTTGTGGTGCCCCGTCCAAACGATCCTACTCTCAACCTTGGCCTTAATAGGAAAACAATGATTTTGTATCAAGTTTCGATGTTATTTAAAAAAAAAAAAAAAAAAAAAAAAATATATATATATATATACACTTATGTACAATATTGTATATTTTACCTATAATACATAATATATAGGCCTACCTACAGGCTACAATCAAATCAAGATATTGGTCAATTCAAATTATGTTAGTTGCATATTATACGAATGTAGATTATAAACAGAATTGTTTCAGAAATCGGAATATTTTGGGTTATTTGCGGGTATAACTGAAACATAATAATATTCGCTTATAGAAAATATTCTTCAAAAAAATTCAAAAAAACACAATTCAAAATAGAACTTGGAAAATATGACAAACTATCTGTGAAATTATTCGAAAGAAATGATGAATGAGAAGAATAAAGAAGTTGGTATTGGTAATTAATTTTGTAATCATTTTGTTCGTTTGAGTATTGTATCTAGTGAATACATAACACATCTATCCATTGTTGAAGAAGACAAATAATCACATGGCCAACCGAATCAATTGTTCTTCAGTTCTCAGTATTGATAATGATTGTTATTAATTAGTTAGTTGAAATATGCCTATTTCAAGTAGCCCTTCGCGTGTTAAGCAAGAGTGAGAGAAAAAGAGAGAGATAGAAAAATAGTGAGGCGGCATTAAGTCAAGGAGGATAGAAGCGACTATACCGTGTTAGTGCATCGTATTATAAAACGTGCTCGCCTGGCCCCAAGAAAGAGAAAGATAGAGAGAGAGAGAGAGAGAGAGAGAGAGAGAGAGAGAGAGAGAGAGAGAGAGAGAGAGAGAGAAGGAGAGAACGAGAGAGAAGAGAGAGAGAGAGAGAGAGAGAGAGAGAGAGAGAGAGAGAGAGAGCAAGGCCCCGGAATTAACGAATATTATTAAAATCTTTGTGGCGTGCAACTCCGCACGAAACCTGTTCACCAAATTATTAAATTTTGTGTTCACTTGAAAGACCCGGTTCATGCTTGGTAACTTTAAACCAGCTCATTCCAAGTTTCATTAGTGTCAGTTACAGTCTTATGCACTGGTAAGGCCAAGAAAGAAGATACTAGAGGGCAAATAGACAGAGAATGTCGAGTTTTAGACGATTATATTTTTACGTTCCCAACATGAAGATGACTATTATCTGCTGTGGTTAGCTCTCAACTCTCATCAGTAATAGGGTTATTCCCGACATAAAAACCCAATCGATTATCGATCACATCACATCGATATTTTATCGTAATATATCAATATTTTTTCTTCCATTCAATAACCGTACAGAATGGCAAAATATCGTATCATGTATTGTAATTATCAATTTATTTTCGTCGTTATACGAAAGCTTTTCTACTGAGTGACTATAGTGGTCGAGTGACTATATGAAATACCCCTTCATCTTATCATTACATAATTTCATATATCATCCACTGACGCCAATAGATCGTAGTCATCAGTACAATGCGTCGTTAAACCCAATATAAATATACAAAAAAGCGTTCCTCATTCGTAGATCGTAGTCATCAGTACAATGCGTCGTTAAACCCAATATAAATAGATACAAAAAAGCGTTCCTCATTGGCTTTAGAGGGTATTCAATAGAATAGTAAAATACTTTCTCAACCATGACACTGATTGGAGGAATCATGCGAACAGAATAGATGGGGACGAATCGAATTCCAAATGTTTTGAAGATAATTAAGATAATCGAAAATATCGTATTGTAGAAATAAAATCGACCATCGTATCGAGTGATTTTTTTGATCGCAATCGATATATCACTTATTATTGACGACTGTAAAAACTGTTACTGTAAAAATATGGCATTAAAACACTTTGATGTATAGTGTATTATATCTATTTTCTACGTTGCTCAGTCAACTATAAGGCACCGCTTTATAAACTGAAGGCATCGTTGGGCCACTGTTAGAGGGCAAGGCATGGGTTCATGGGTATACGTCTTTTCACTTACCATCACTACGTACTATCATTATCACATGCTCATTCGTACCCCCGTGTAACCTAGCTGTTGGTGAGGTCGTTAAGCAAACAATAATCATCATAATACTACAATATTATTTCTCTGTGTTCAAATCCTGTCTCTTCCTGTTAGTTTGGAGTTTAATCCTCTGCAATAAATCCGTTGCTCTGTGAATGCTCTCTGATTCGTTGAGTTTAAATGAAAAAGGTATTGATGTTCCTATAAAATACAGTGTTAAAGTGAACATACAATCAGTGCTGATTACACTACTGTAACTTTCACCTCGTCGTCCTGATAAATTCTACCTACACTTCCACTGAAATAACGATATATTATATTGCAACAGAACCAAATTGTGCACAGTGCAGTACAATTACAACAATGTGATATAGTTCAGTATTTGACATCCTATACCTTATAATTGATTATCAGTGTCAGGTTGAATGAATGAAGAAATGAATAATTATACGATCATGTGGTATATAGTTATAGGCCTACTAAACGAATAAGTTCTGAAATATTGAGCTCATATAGAATCATAAGTTAATTTCATGAAGAATAAATGAAGCTATTCATATTTTTAAGAATATTCCAGATGATTATTTTTATAGTAAATCTTCATCTTTGGCTTCCACCATACCTCTTAGAGAAATCGTTTTCAATGTAAATGCAAATCCATGGAATAATGATCAACTTTTTACTTGGCAGCAATTTGTTTATATTTCTCAAGTTTTAATGCAAATTCGGGATTGATTAAAAGCTGAAATTAGGATTTGAGAACATTGTATATTTGCTATATAATATGTAAATAACTTCTACAAGTTTATTTGCCCATTTCTTCAAGCAGACTAGATCAATAGAGAGGCTAGATTGGAGTTTTAATTGAATTCCAGTGCAGTGCCATCAATTATAAGCAGTCTAATTCACACGCTACTGTCAATGAACATGAGTTAGAAACTAATCGAGCGCTATTTGTCAAGATAGCCCCTGTGAATAAGGCTGACAGGTAATGATGCTTGTTGATCAGATAATGACTTTATCTTGTGTTTCGGACAACAGACGATGATTACCGATGATGAACGATGATAGCCGAACTCAGGACACAATGAGTGAGGTGATGGAAATTGCGCGGTGAAGTAGGAGAATATACAACAATCTTTTGTTGTTGCATGGTTAGTTATGAAGTTGGTGAACTATTTCTTGAAAATTGACAGTTTCGAACTGAAATAATATACTCTATTGAGGTAATAACTGTGAAATAACTAGCTGGCTTCATTTCCAGATACACCCTCTCTCTGCCGTTGTATAAATTTTCAAAACTTAAAAAAATGTAATATTTTCATTTTTAATACTTACTAAACCATATAGGAGGTCAAAGAAACTGAATAAGTTACTAAAGTTTTACAACAGTCAGTGAAGTGAGATTTATCTCCATGTCCTTGTTAAAATATCCTATGACTTAGTTTAAATATGTACATAAACAACCCCTCCCCCCAATGACCTTGCGCAATTGAATCATTCTTAGTCTTGTTACTATCATAATTATCTCATTGATGATTATTATTTCATCATCAACAACTATAGATTATTTAGGAGTACGAATGAGAGAATGATAGATGAATGAAGTTCGCCAAAACCTGTGCCTTATGCGAGGCTCGAACCAAACACTACTTGACTTCAGTACCCTATAAGCAGCTATAGTTAGTGCCTTAGCTGACTGAGCCAGACGGGCTCACGAACACACATTTCCCCAGTTGTTTTCTTTCGTGAATAGTTCGCAACGAAATTGACTTGGTCTTCATCGGCTCATTAATAATGAAATAGCAATCTACTATTCCTCATTTTCTTTTTTTTTTTTTGCAATTTCGTCGATCAGAAATAGTTCAACAGATTTGCAACTTCACTGGCATGTGGCCATCATGACAGCATCCGAAGCATTTGTTTGTAATGGTAATTTAGAACTAGGCAAACGCAGAATGTGCGTTGTGTGATGAGCGAGATATCTAGAAAGTAAAATCTAAAACTCTTACATACCTTGATCATATAAAATGAACTTGATTCGATACCAACGAATCTAGGTAGCCGTGAA
Organism: Brachyptera putata; assembly: GCA_907164805.1. Taxonomy (NCBI): domain Eukaryota; kingdom Metazoa; phylum Arthropoda; class Insecta; order Plecoptera; family Taeniopterygidae; genus Brachyptera; species Brachyptera putata. The sequence goes on along the minus strand of OU015462.1, from coordinate 41,579,368 downwards.
TTAACAATACAACATTTTCATGCTATTATTCCTATCTATTCAATGAATAAAAAACATGCATTACATTATTTTCTTCGAAACGGCTGGTCCGAATTGCATACAAAATTTCAATTATGTGTATAATTTCCGTGCTCACTTTCGAGAAAAATTCGAATTATATTGGAGAGATTTTATTTTTCAATTTCTTCTGCACGGCCTAATCTTATGGGGTTTTTAGAAACTTCTACATAATGTTTTTCAAAAATAGTCCAACCGATTTGACCTAAAAACTATAGGGTTCTAAGTTGGATAAGTTTGCGTATAAAAAAAGTTTCATGTCGATCGGTCAAACCCTACGACCTGTGCAATGCCCACAAACAAACAAACAAAAAACAGACAGATAAAGCTCCGTGAGAGTTACATGGAAATCTTCGCTAACGCTCATCTAAAAATACAAATATCAGAATACAGTGAGTTTTTAGGAACAAATTATTTAAATATAAAATAGAGACGTGACGTTTAATATTCTAATATAGGGATGAATGATATAAGCTAACATTAAGTTACTATTGCTATTGCGGTATGAACTAAGACCAGTATAGCAGTGAGAGAGTTCCCAACTGAATAACGGCCTAGCCGAACAACCGCATAACTGGCAGGGTGAGTGAAGTGCAGGCTTCACAACGAAACAAGCAGCTAGGTTTCAGACAAGCTGTCTGTCTGCCTGTTTTATAACCCATTCTGCCCAGCCAACTCTGTTGAATATTTTACACCCAGTTTTATTGTTTCAAGTGGCGTACACATAGCGTATTGTGTCCATTATACAATATTATTATTCTAACGGGTAGTGTGAAAAGTAATGAGAAAAGCCCAACACCCCAGGGCCCTTACCGCGACTGCCACTTAGAATAAAGTCCTAGTTTCTAGCTAGCTCCAAGAGACTGAGACTTTGATTCGCGAATATATACTAGAAGAGCTAAATACAATGAGAGCATATCAATAGGCCAATAGGCCCAGTTTTGGAGTCTATAAGAGACCGTTACTTTGCTATTATTTAGAGTTGACATGGTGTTTGTCTCTTCTTCTTGCATACTTGCGCATATCAAATTGACTTTTATTTTACAATTTTTCATATTGACCAATAAGTTTGTATGAAATCTACGCATTACCACAAATGTTTGCACACATAGTACGGTACGTTGAATGCCGCCCCGGTGGCTAAATCAACTATCGCTAGCGGTAGAAACTAAAGTCACCGTTGGAAGTGGGTTCGAGTCCCTCATAAGGCATGAGTTTTTGTAAACGTCCCTTCACCTATCATCACTTTATCGTTTCATTATCACCCGCTCATTCGTACCCCCGTACAACCTAGCTCTTAGTGGGGTCGTTAAGCAACAATATACTAGATAGTAGATGTACGATTGCGGTCTCATCAAAGTGGTAAATCAAGCGTCATTTAAATGCATCCTGGAAAAATAGACTTATACCTATACTTGTAGGATACGTTGTAGTTTTTACTATATTTGAATTTCATATTGAACCATTTTGTGTGATCGCACTGTTTACTGTACATTTTCTGCTAGTTTCAGTTCGTTTATGTTACTAAATGTTATTCAGGATGAATTTTAATATTGTTTTATAGACCATTGTGGATAATTTTATATTCACCAATCAAAGTTTTGTCTCATTGAGATAGCTAGCAGTACGAGGACGTTATTTTAAGTCGCAGTCGCGGTACGAGTCTAGATTCTATAAGCTGGATTTCGATGAGATTTTTCCTAATTCAATCTTTTTATCTCTTAAGACTATTCATCCCATGCAAAAATTCGAATCATTAATTCTGACAAATAATTATATTTTGAATTTACTAATGCAGAACTATTGAAGTGAAATGATATTGAACTGATGCAAAATTAATTTGAAATTTTTTGTAGCGTTTTTTTTCCGTGTACCGGCGAAATAATTAGAAGCGGGAATTTTCACGTGCATTCCACAGAAATCATATTAGGCCCGTGAAACTTGTCAGAGTTAATGTTCAAACTGATTGGCTATATTGTGAAACGGACTTGTGAAATCCAGTCCTACTTCAAAATCCATTTTCTACAGAACGACGTACCTGTGTACTTTGAGATGTAAACGTAAGTGATCTTCATACGATTTTCAAAACACTGAGATATAAATTTTCATTTTTTACTTTGAAAGTGAGTACAAATCAAGTATTTAAAATAGTTCATATTTTGTGAAAACCAAATCACAGCCTACTGGATCTGAACTTCTCTACACGAATTCTATTAAGATCAGAGCCTGAAATTATACTGTAGCCAAGAGGGCCTTGGCTATACTTTATTGGAAAATCAAGGTCGTTAAGTTTTTTCATAATCTGTCGACTCCATATAGTTTTCAATAAAAATGGCTAATTTAACACATTTAAAAAAGATGAGTCGTACGTGTGTAGTGTGTGAGAAGAAGACAATTTCGGGATTGGAGTGTGATACGTGTGGAAGCTGGAGCCATTATAAATGTGCTGGGATGATATTGAGAGATTTTAAAAAACTGAAGAGCAGATCATGGGTGTGTGGTAAATGTCTTTCGAGTGAAGTTAAGGCCAATATGGTAGAGTTGTGGAAAGGAAAAGGGGAAAAAGGAAAAAATCAAGAAAACTGGGCAGTAAAAATGGTACAGTTAGTGATGGAACTTACGGAAGAGGTCAAAGAAATGAAGCTGAAGGACAAGGAGAATAAAAAAGATTTATATGACGCATTAGCGGATAGATTCATGTGGGAGATGGAAATGGAAATAAAAGTGATTTCTCTGGAAAGAAAAGTAAATGAATTAGAAAAAGACAATTTAGAATCACAGAAGGAGAAGTATACTCATAAAGAAACTATCACAAAACTTATACATGAAATTACAATTGAGAAGGAAATTATAGATCAACTCAAACTAGATAATCAAATGATAATTAATCAAACAACAAATGAATCTTGTTTCTCCATAATGGATTTATACTATCCGTACGATATAAATCATAAAGAAAGACCTAAAAAGGCACAGGAGAAAGAAGAAGAAGATAATAATAAAATTAAGAAGGGGCAGCAGGAGAAGAAAAGAGAAGTAGAAAGTATATCTAAGAAACTGCCAGAAAAACAGAAAAAAGGAGAGAAAGAAAAACTAACTAAAAAGGTACATAAGAAAAAAGAAGAAGAAGAGATAACCAAGAAGATAGAAATGGAAAAGAAAAAGGTTCTCGTATTATCGGACAGTCATGGCAGGCAATTGTCTGCAATGCTGAGACTACACAAAGGTATTGACATTAATGCAATAGAAGTCACTAGTTTTGTGAAACCAAATGCTGGTATTGAGGAAGTTGTGAGCGATATAGCCTCACTTACTAAGGACTTTGGTCCAAGTGACGAAGTGGTTATTATCGGGGGAACAAACGATATCACAGACGGTGATTCCTCTCAGTACATAGATGATATAAAAAAAGTGGTTGAAAAAATAATTCCCTATTCAAAACACACAAATATAATAATCACAACAATTCCCTACAGAATGGATAAGGACTTCTCCTTCAATCAAAGAATCAAATCAGTAAATAACATGATACATAATCTGATCAATCAATCAAGACCTGAAACTAAGAATAGTATAAATATATCAATCAATTTCATTAACGAGAGGTTATCATCTAGTCAATACACACAAGGAGGAATTCATCTGAATAAAGAGGGTAAAATGAAAATGTGTGATAGAATTGTGCAATTAATGAAATCACAAAACATGTTGCCTGGACCAAAAAATTCAAAACAAGCATAGCAACGAACAAATGATATTCAAGATAGTACGAAACAAAAAATCAACCCGCCAAACAAAACATTTCTCATTATTGCACATCAAAATATTCGAAGTTTAAACAGCAAAATTTTAAATCTTGAGATATTTCTAGAAGAATTGGATTCATCGAAAACTGGTATTGACATCTTGTGTATGAGCGAGCACCACCTCAAAGAAGAAGAAATCAAATTAATAAACCTCAATAATTTCATCATCACATCAAACTACAGTAGAAAAACATTCCAAAAAGGAGGAGTGGTGATTTTTGTGAACAATAGTTATGCAAGCCAGGTGAAAATTAGAACTGACATATCCAAGAAAAGTGTCGACAAAGATTTTGAGTGCGCAGCAATTGAAATGATTCCAACTGAAGGAGATAACGTGACTGACGGAATTATTATACTATGTATCTACAGATCCCCTCAGGGTAACATCCAAATATTTCTCGATAAATTAGAAGACATCCTTACCAACATTGGAAGGACCAAAAAGAAATTGATAATCACAGGAGATTTTAACATCAACACACTTCAAGATTCAAATAACACAGAAAAGTTCTCTAGTCTTATTGACTCCTTTAATTATCAATTCACAGTTCACACGCCTACTAGAATAGATCCATTTCATCAAACTGCTACTCTTATAGACAACATAATCACGAATATTAATTCAACAGAAGAAACCAGAGTCATAGACAATGGACTATCTGATCATTTTGCCCTAATAGCACTCATCCCTATCAAAAACACATACAAATCATATAGTAAATCAATATATAAAAGAATAATTAATGTGAAGAATAAAAAAAATCTTAATTATCATCTAAAATTGACGAATTGGGATCCTATTTTCGAAACTTCAATACCAAATGAGCAATACAACTTATTTCATGAAATATTCTCCCAACTGTTTCATGATTCTTTCCCACAAAAAAAATTAAACTTAATAACAATTTCAAAAGACAACCATGGATAACTAAAGGAATAAAAATCTCAAGTGTAAATAAAAGGAGCCTATACATGTTAACGCAACACTTCAAATCATGTATGTGGCTCAAAGCATTCTACATCAAGTACAAAAATACTCTTCAAAAAATTATTATTGTTTCCAAGAAAAAAGATGTAGAGAAAAATATTAGCTCTGAGAGACAAGAAAATAGATCGAAAAAAGTCTGGCAAATTATTAACAATCAGCTAAATCAGAAAATAAATACTCAAATAGGAGACACAAACATGAAAATTGAAATAGAAATAAATAAAACTAGCAAAAACCCATTGAAAATTGCGAATAAATTCAATAATCATTACATCAGCGTGGCTAGTGAATTAACAAACAATTTAGACCCTGCAAATGAAAACTTTAGACAATATTTAAATAACGCAAACAAATCTCCACCTAATTCGATCTACTTCGAGCAAACGTCGACCACTGAAATCTTGAACATAACAAATCATTTGAAAAGCAAGAACTCTCACGGAGTAGATGACATTCCCACATCTGTAATAAAAAGCTGTATAGCATATATAGCGGAGCCCTTATGTTTCATTTTTAATAATTGCATATCACAGGGAGTTTTTCCAGAGCAGTTAAAACCAGCCATAGTCAAACCAATCTATAAGAAAGGGAATATGTCTCTCGTAGACAACTATCGCCCAATATCGCTTTTACCCTCTTTCTCCAAAATTTTAGAAACAATAATAAATAAAAGAATAGTGAAATTTTTAGACAAAAACAACATTTTATCTGATAGTCAAAATGGTTTCCGAAAAAACAGATCAACAGGAGATACAATCGAAAATTTTTTAAAGAAAATTGTGAGTCACTTACAAAATAAAGAACAAGTTATCGGTATTTTTTGTGACCTATCGAAAGCTTTCGATTGCATGAATCACGATATTCTATTAAATAAATGTTACTATTACGGAATAAGAGGAACCGCACACGACTTGCTGGAGTCATATTTAAAAAACAGAACGCAACAAGTACAAATAACTCATATAGAAGAAAATGGGACAGAACAAAAATATTTATCTGATACAAAAAAAATTAAAATTGGTGTACCGCAAGGTTCAATTTTAGGTCCCCTTCTTTTTATAATTTTTATCAATGACCTTCCATTCAACATATCAAATTCTGAACTGTTTGCCGATGATACAAATATTATAGCACATAGTTCACATGAAAACTCGTTAATTAGGGCTGCAGAATCAAAACTTGCTGAATCAACCACGTGGTTTAACAACAACAAACTAATACTTAATGATGTAAAAACAAATTTTATTCAGTTTCATTCTAGTAAAAAATCGAATCACATCGACGCTGTACCCACATTAATAAATAACACAAATAATTCGATTATATCAAGAGTAGATGCAACAAAATTTCTAGGAATAATAATAGATGAAAACTTGAACTGGAAAAAACACATAAATCATATAACGAAAAAACTTAACTCTGGTTTATTTGCAGTTAGATCAATACGGTCAATTACAGATACACTTACCACAAGACTGGTATATTTCTCGAATTTTGAGTCACACCTTCGGTATGGTATTGAATTCTGGGGGTGTTCAGCACATGCCAATAAAATGTTCATCCTCCAGAAACGTGCGATTCGAATTATCATGAATGTGAATAGAAGGGCTCACTGCAAACCGCTATTCCAAAAATTAGAAATCTTGACCTTCCACTGTATTTATATGTTACAAGCAATTTTATGTGTAAAAAAAAATATTAACTCTCTAAATTCAAACACAGATGTGCACACTCATAATACAAGGACTAAAACAAATATCCATGTTAATCGCTTCAGTACAAAATTCGCTCAAAAAAACTCAAATTTCATAAACATTAAACTTTATAACAAATTACCATCATCAATAAAAAACATATCAGCAATACATACTTTCATACATATCCTAAAAACTTTTTTTACTGTTAAATGTTATTACTCCATTAACGATTACTTCGGAGATAGTATAGAGGACTATGATCCAAAACTGATGATAAATACACTTAAAAATAAAATAGACTTCCGTAAACAATTTTCAAAATAAACTAAAAACTTAAACTTACTCAAACTTTAAAATTTCCTCTGACCATTTCACCATTTCATTATTTATTTCATCATATTTTATTAAATAATTGTCTGTACATGCTAACTCAATATTTCTATATTCTGTAACACGCATCATTATGACATGTAAATAAACATTATTATTATTATTATTATTATTATTATTATTATTATTATTATTATTATTATTATTGATGCACATGCCATCAGATGGTTCGAATTTTCATATGTCTTGTCGTTCTATATTAATACATATTTATTTAAAATTCCATAAAATTGTGTACAAACTTCTTGTAATAATTGGAACTATGATATTTTCACCTGAAGGAATTAATACTACCTCTTGAAAGTTATACCAAGAACTTTGAGAGGCTTCACTACGTGCATTTGAGTGTTACACGATACAAATGATGAAAATGGTGAGATATCAAGATGGTTATAGTTGAGCTTCAGCACTTTATCTGCAATGTAACTGCCTGCTTTGCTGAAGTTTCGTCGAAACCATTCATGGAGAGAAGAAGAAGAAGAAGAAGAAGAAGAAGAAGAAGATTTATACATAATACATATATATATTTCACCGGCACTCACTTGAAAACTTGTACATTAATTGATAATACAGATAAGACATTGCAAAGCGCTAACGGAACCTAACTAATATATCTACTGCAAGTTTGTTGGACTCAATAGTCGCAATGAGTTTAAAAAGATGAGAAACTTCCTTGAGTTGTTACTCACTATTTTTATTGACATTTCCTCAAGAAATTACGACAATAAATCATCAGACGAGCTTTAGCGAGGATTCAATTTGACATTCTGAAAAAAATTGGTGTTCGTTTTTTTTTTTCTCATGTGTTTTTTCGGTTCTCCACAGATCAAGTGGCTACAGCTATCAACTTCCAACTTATTTCCAATATGGTTCCTCAACTAACTTAGATCTGTATAGTTTTGTGGCATTATCGAGTTGTAACTTTTTTATTTATGAATTCTAGAAATTTCAAAAACACCCATTAGAATAACATGGCGGAAAAAAAAGAAAATATTTTTATTTTCCAAAAAAAGGAAATTTCGCGTGAAGTTGAATTACATTTTGATACACATTTATAAAAATTTTCAGCTTGATCGGGTCAGCCATTTTGAAGAAAAAACATAAAATGTGCTAAATTGGTACCACTCGAAGAAGTTTTTACCCATTTGTACCCATACTATTACTATTCGCTCGTGTAACAACGCATAAATGGCGTTTTCCTAGTAAACAAAAGAACACTTGGCATATTTGAGTCATCCACTGTTTCTCATCCCGTGATCACGTCGTCATCGAAGTCTGCATCAACTACGCCACTGACACATCAACCTGCAACGTAAAGTTGGTCGGCGCTTGCTTGTCCCGCCCACAACTGCATTATCTGTTCTGAATGACGTAGATCACACCACCGAATTAGCACCCGTCTGACTGACTAGTCACTGACTATAATACTGACTAGTCAGTATTCCCAGAAGAAAGTAATGTGATGTTCTTGCTATTTAACATTAATTCCAGGAATATTGTGAGAAATGTGACGTACCGTCAGGATCATGTTAACTAAACAACATGCACAGTCAGCTGCAGATTCCTATTAAACTCAGTGAAACCTGGGATTATATAGCTATCTACGATGATACGTAGCTTGGACTTCTCCAATGTTCTCCCAGCTGACGATCATCTCCAGTGCTGAGAAACCTTCGACTCCGCCTAGATCATCTATATAAGCTAGCTACAGGCGCTACAGGGCTCTGATGGGCTGAGCAGTCGATCTCAGTGGCTTGGATCGGTTTCATAGATCCAGAACCAATTTGCTCTCAGCTGCGTATCCATTGTACATAGCTATAGTCCTAGGTAAAACCGACTCGAAATTCACTCAAACAGATCATATTCATGAAGATACATTATTAATGTGAATTATTCCCCGATGAAATGATTCTAGCCAATTAAGGAGTAGAGAACTGAGAATAAGCTGAGAATAAGAAGTAAATAAGAATAATAAGTTTTTTTTTCAATATTGTGGCATTTTTTTCATTCAAACTCTTGATTGGAAGAACGTGCGTCAATGATATCGTCTAATATAGCTGAAAAAAGTTCGCAGGCATCAATCGTTGAAGAATTGTTTAATACTCAATCATAAGTGTATAATCCTATCAATCTACAAGTCTCATCTTTTTCTAGGTTTCTACTTGAAGCCGGCCTATTAAGACGTCCGATGAAGAGAAAACAAAATATAGTGAGATAAAGCTGATTGTTGATTACAGAATAATATTGAAGTATATAAGGCATAATGGAAGTGTAGGCTCTACATATAAGAAGGGCCTATTAAAATTATATAATGTCAATAATAAGAGATACATCGATAACTATTTTGAATAGCAGGCCTAAATCATCAAAAAATTAAATTAAAATTAGTGATAGTGATACATTTAATTTGTTGATGCAGATAAAACGTGCATGGTTATTAATTATATTCCAGGCCCACAAGATACTTTTTCACACTTATATCAATAAACAGATCATATTCATTTTATTGGAAATATATTTGATTTTTTTCAAGTTTATTAACTAGATGGAAGATGGCATCATGTCACGTTACCATAAGCAACTAGAAAACTTGGGTTGATTAGATCTGTAGTTGTGATTGCAGACCGTGATATGGAGAACACTGTTGTCGACTCACTTCAACAACGTGTGCAATCAACAGAAAAAACTTCCACATAGCCTATGTATTGAAAAACATAAATAATTCATCAGGCCTATAAGGTTGAAAATATGATTTTGTATAAAAAGAAGCCCTCTGCAAGCCGCAAACGACTGATAAACTGGGCAATATGAAAGCAAATTACGCCTATCAATATCTACAATATAGCATATATAAGTATTTCATCACGTCAAGTAAAGTCGGTGCAGTACTTTTAATTAGTTTCCAAGGTTGGCATAACTTGTTGCAATTAGGAAACCCAGCTAAGGGCCATCTGTTAGCTTACGGTTCGACTACTGTTACCAATTAGAGGTAAATAATAATACCTGGTAATTAACAATCCTCCCACCTACCCCCGCTTAACACCCCCCACGACTGTTGGCAACAGTTAAGCGAGGGTATACGGAGCGATGACGAGGATGTGGGTGGGAAGGGCGGGGGGGAGGGGGAGGATAAAGAGCTGAGAAATATCGCGTTACCCGTGCATCTAGCAGATATATCTACGAGAGAAGTGCTCGGCAAAAGTTGTGAGAGAATTCTAATGGGAATTAATTTAAAGCTTGTTTTATTATCTCTAATTGAAAGACAAAATACCGTTAATTAAGAAGAAAAATAAACAAAGTTTCTCTGCTTGCTATATCAGCCAATCAGTGTCTGCTATAAAATAATCTAAATGAGGATTAAAAGTATAAATAATAGGCTCTTAAAATATAAACGGTAGTCTAGGAAAATACGAGGCATTTAAAATAAGCGTAGTTATAAAAGGTATTACAGCTTCGATCGTCGTCGCATGGTCGATGGTTCTTGCTATAACGAAGACTCATAAATAATGTATAGCTGTTGATAGGTTCTTAAGTATGCAATAATCGCACATGGCATGCAAAATACAGCATACAAGATGAAACAAGGCTGTGGGATCGCCAACTATGCGCTGGAGTTGATTTTGCGAGTTTTGGAGTTGAGCGAAATATCTGATTTTGTGATTTTTTTCAAAGCTGTGAGATTTCTAATATCTAATATGAGGAGTATAGATAATTTCTGAACCTTCAAAATGAGGATATAAATAAGGTCAATAACCGTGAATTTCAACATTTTTATAGGTATACAGCTATATTTTTTAACCTCTCCCTCTAGGCCGGCCTATACCTGTGAAAATCATCCGATGTAAGTGAGATAGTTGTTGGTATTGAAATATCTGTGTTCTACCTGTATTGGAACTTTGATAACTCACACCGTTAAGAAGTTATCTCTAAAAAACTGACATTTCGCAAAATCGACTCACATGCACTCTTAAACACCTCGTTATATGCAATATAATTCAAGCCAACTTTGAATGGACAATGTTTACTAGTACAGTTCATTATATGTCAACAATTATCCTAACCGGCACATGCAGCGCAGTGGTTAACGCGCTCGCTCCATGTGATACGGGAGGTGAGAGGAATTCCGAACCCAGTTCGATCCCTGCCGCCGACCATTTTTACAGGGGTTTTCCATGGTTTCCCTCTGTAGTCTAGGCTAATGCCGGGATGGTTCCTACATTAAGTCGGCCATGACCGCTTCCTCCCCACTATCCTTCCCATTACCCAAGAATCTTCATCTCATCATCCCATCATCTCATTAATTATCCATCCTACGCCATTAGATCTGCGCTTTCATATAACAGTGCGTCGTGAAACCCAACATAAAAAACAATTGCCCAATCTCTGTATATTTCCATTGTTGTGATCATGAAACCCTAGCATTGCTTATTATGAGCACTTGAGCACTGCCACTATAGTATAATATATAAACTTTTTGAAGTCTATACAAGACCGTGACTATCAAATGCGATATCAAAGATGTATAATAACAATTACACCTATTTCTTCCTTCCTACTGCTGACCAATGAACGTACTGCGGGCTGGAAACTGCAGTATAATGTCACCTAATCAGCACCCCCCAACACGGCTGATTACGTGACTGAGATGGGTAGTTTTCCCCAATGCAATTAAGAAGGAATGTCTGTAAGCGACACGATCACCACTAATGCGTGCGCATCACTCACTCGGCTAGAGTTTATAAGAGACATGCACATTGTGATAATGTCAATTCGTATACCCTTTTGACATATATATGACATCAACATTGATATAAGTTGAACTTTGATGTAATTCTCATGAATGCATTTTATTTTCTCAATGTCTGAGTGAAATTAAAGTTACCGTTATCAAGAACTATTCAACTCTTTTCAAAGGAAATATCATAATTAACATTCATTTTCATAGAACAGCATATTACTTCATCAAAGAACTATAGAATATAATGTGAAGAACATGAGCTAGTAATTGAATAAATGTAATATAAGTGTAATATGAGATTATTATGAGTGCATATAGTAATATGCAACTCACGTACCTCGTTTATTCAGGCACCTCCACCAGTGTATTGACGTGGTACCTCCACGTAGCTTGATTTCTACCTTGAATTGTATACAATGAATTAGTACGTGAACTCTCCCCTTTGTCTTTCAATCACATATTTATATTGTGTTTCTTCCTATATGTATCTTACATGTCCATACAATATATGAATTATTTATCGAGACTTTTATTGTTTGAATATTACAGTTCTTCTCTAATACACCTGTGTCTTAAGTAATAATGTAAAACAATTAGAACCTTGATTCTCATACTTCTCAAAATTCACATAACTCAGAACTGAAATTGATAAAAATCGTCTCAATGTAGGGTCTATATTCCCTTGACTTCGCTAATTGATAATCTGTGTTAAATGTCGGATAATTCTATTACAATGGCGACAAGATAAAAGCTCTGTTTTAGCTAAATGGTCTCGAAGTAGCTCTAGCGAAGATCAGGACGTCAAGGAAAGATGATCCAGATGGACGCAGACAAGGGTGACATGCCATCCATCTTGTATTGCACTCGGAGGGTGGCGGGGGAAGGGGAGTGAGTGAGTGGTTGGTAATAGGCAAGGACAGCAACCATCACATTGTGTCAACGTCATTATGGGACCCTCGTTCGATAGAGTAGACACTCGTTCGAGGAGAACATTGGCAATTTAGGGGTTGAAGACTTGAAGGAGTGTTGCTCAAACGATATAAACTTCTGCGCTCACAAGTACAAACGAAACACAAAGATTGACACTTTCTAGGATTCAATTATTCTAAAATGGAGTTCTGACAGTCATTAATATAATGGAGAATTTAAGGGTTGATGGACACAAATAATTACTACTGCACCATCCGATAAAACTGACGAATTTGATGTTGATTTGAGCGTGATCCCTCATTTTATGATCGAGATTCGTGTTCGAGTTTCGTCTTCATGACATCTTAGTTACAACTGATGGCACTCATTGTTGAGTGGGAAAAACAGAAGTGCATAGAAGTCTGTCATGTCTCCACCAATGACAAGTCTACTATTTTGTTCTTGGAGAGCGTAGATGGTGGAGGGGCAGTTGATGTCATTTTATCATAGATAGTGTTCTAATTGACACAAGTGCACAAGTGCACATTGCCACATCCCTCATTGTTGCTTATTGGTATAGTCAAGAAGACTGTGAACTGTGAAGTAACTTTGTTTTCTCTTATTGTTCTGTTGATGGTGTTATGCCAAGCGACAGCTGTTTTAAGAAGAATCTATGTCCACCAAGCTATGATAAGAGTTCGCTCGTATATAAACGATGTGGTGATACCAACAAACTTCAAGAGAAGGTGTATAACCACTCGCTTCTTCAAAGTAGAGTATTTCCGGTGTCAGAATCTGAATCCATGGTCCCATTTGCCTGAAGCGCAATGATCGCTTTCATATCGAATGATATAAAACAACAATGCTCAACAATACCATAAACGACTCAGTATAATTAGTATGTTAGCAGTAGCATTTGTTTTGCACGTACATTATAGATTTTTCAAGTTCAACAATGTCACAGGTACCGTATATCCACTCGTATCTACATATAGTTCACAAGGGAATCCGTTAAATCGCGACAGGCAAATGGAACCTTTGGCTCTGATTTTGTCCTCAAGAAATCACAAATACCGTCCATGTTGTTAGTATGGGAGTCAGAACACCTGCTTTATATTATGATAAAGCATATGTTGGTATCACTACATCATGGTACGTATATTGTTATATTGTTATTGGATACTTCCACAGCGTCTGAATTCTCAATGGATGATGATGCACAATGATGAAGTTTTGTATATATTTATCAATCGTGCCATATTATTTGGTGTTCGGTTTCACACAACGAGGTCATGTAATGGTATTATCACGGGGCTTATTTCTAGATTGTTATTTCTTACTTTATGATTATTGTTCGTGGTTGAGGTATTAAAATATCCAGTGGCTCCAGAGAGCTGCTCTGATTAAAACATATAAATTGTACCTGAGTGATATGAAATTTAATGATACTAATGCATATCCAAAGTCGTAGATCGACCGAGATGAACTCAGCAATTAGATAGAAAGCATTACTGACTGGCGGTACAGGGAAGGAGGGGAATATTATGCAAGAACTGTGGTAGTTCTACTTATATTATATGCCGTTTATGTTCTTCTTCTTAAGCTTAATGGTGAATCACATAGGCCTAAATTAAGCCTGCTAATATAGTTGAAACAAACAAATACAAATCGGTTGGATCTTCAAGGCCGGGCATAACGAAGTCCAGTTGAACTTGTTCTGAAAGTTATTGAAAACCAATATCATACATGGGTAATCATATATAGTAACAAACACTTGACTTTCAGTTATACAGCTCTTTCTACGTTGGTAATTTTAGTTCACATACAAAAACACAAAAATGTGACGACCCATACAATTTCAGTTCACATAGGCCTGCAAAAACACAAAAATATGACGATGCATACTATAAGATATAGTAGCATAACATTATAATGTACAATGCAAATACTGTAATGTTTCTGAATCAGGTATACATGAATGTCGGTTAGCGTTTTCCAGCAATTTACCCTCGAGTTACGAATGACGCTGATTAATTTTCAGTTTTAGTGACTTTGAAGTCACTTAGACGATCTTTGTTGAAGACCGTTATATCGTTAATATCGTTAATATCATCTGTAATTTTTCTGTGAGTTTTCTCTTCAACCTTTGTATTTTTTCTATGAACCTCGAAACTCGAGACAGAATTAGTAATATACAATGATGGCTAAATGTGATGGGTGGGATCGTTTGGACGGGGCTTACCACAAGGGCGATTTTACCAGCCCAAAAGAAATGATTTTTTTCTAAGTAACTCATCTCATTTAGATCAAATATTGAGATGATAGATTCAGGGATAGCATACAATTCGAACATTTTCGTCGGCAAAGACAAAAAAACTTCAATCTCCTGATCTTCTCTTCTTTTCCTTCATTTTTTCTTTGATTTTCTTCTGATTTTTTTTTCTTCTATTTATCATAATATTGGCAATAATTTTATGTGTGTTTCCAAATCTTTGTATGACAACATAACATATTAATCATATACATGCATGAAGTGCATCTATCTGGATTTAGTCCATTACAACAAAAATGCATCCAAATTGCATTGTTATAATGGATTAATCTGGCAATTTTTCAATGCAACGTCAGAGATAAATCACATCAAGTTTCGAATAGAAT
Source organism: Brachyptera putata (assembly GCA_907164805.1). Taxonomy (NCBI): domain Eukaryota; kingdom Metazoa; phylum Arthropoda; class Insecta; order Plecoptera; family Taeniopterygidae; genus Brachyptera; species Brachyptera putata. The sequence continues at coordinate 41,564,125 of OU015462.1, read as the reverse complement.
AAAAACACTACTACAGAGAGTTTACAAAGTTTGAAAAGCGATTTTATTTCAACAGCATTTTACAATCTAGAGTAGTTTCTGGGATTTCGTTGCCAAGTTTATAAATAGAATTGCAGTTGATTTGACTGCTTTACAAATCTTTTCTTAGCTTGAACCGTGTTTTCTAATCAATTGTTTTAAAACGTATTGTTCTTGCTTACAGCGGTGGCAACTGGAACAGTACTATAGGGAACAAAGTGGAACAAAGTGGAACAAAGAATGATTTATTGTTGAGTTTTGTACGTCAGTTTCTCGAACAGAGATGTAAGTTTTTGGTAAAATAAAGAGCAGTTGGAGACAACAGGATGAGAAGCTGTCTTTTAAGAATAGATTAGACGGTTGTTGTTCGATGTTGCATAGCAACGAGCTAGAAGTATCATCTGTGTGAGACTGTGTGAGAATGAAGGCATTTTTTTACATTATTCGTAATATATTCGTATACCATTTGTAATAAACTACTCGATTAATAATGGAATTAATACACAAAATAACATGGATCGTTCGAACTTTCTAGGTGGAATGTTTGTAGAATGTAGACTGTTCATAAACGTTGAAACATTCTTCTGAATTTACATGTTTTTGATAGCCATAAAAAAATATAAAATGTGAAGACCTTTTAAAAACGTATAGAAAATTATTAACATCATTAATGGTACATTATTATATTTGACATTTTGAAATCTCATATTTTTCAATAATATAGAGTGTAAGTTAGAACACCCCATGTTACGATGTTGTATAGTGAGAATTATTAAATTAATGTTTCCATCCATGGCCATGGATTAATATAATTGATGAAAATTCACAACTTTGTTTGTCTTCCAGAAAGTTAGGATACATTGGGTAGACAAATTTATTTTCTTCAAGCTGTATAATGTTCACCCCATTTATCCAAGATTCAATTGTATTTACGTTAATTCTTGTACAGATAATGGGTTATTCTTCCACTCCATCAGAGGGCTGCCTTCTGATCACGCATGCGTCAATGTAACTCCGATTTGAAGCAAAATCTGCAACTCCCTATCCCACCAATGTTCAAAATATGTACCAATTCCTGGTCCAAATCCATGGAAATACTGATCGTGAGTAATCTGGTAGTGTATTTCTTTCATTTTTTTCTATATTAATGGGGTGATGGGATGATGAGATGAAGGTTTCTTGGGTAATGGGAAGTATAGCGGGAAGGAAGCGGTTGTGGCCTATAGTAGGAACCATACCGCCATTAGCTTGGACTAAAAAGAGAAACCACGACAAACCCCTGTAAAGATGGACGGCGGTGGGGATCGAACCGGGTTCGAAGTTCCACTCTCCTTTCGGATCACAAGAAGCGAGCGCGTTAACCACTGCGCTACACGTGCCGGCTCTGCTAGTGATACAAGAAACTTATTTTGTTCAACAAATGTCAATATTTCAGGATAGCAGAAGGCATAGTGCCAAATTTCTCTCTAGGAATCGCAAAGATCTGTTGGTCCAAATGACATATTATTATGCAATAGAACAAAATTGACATCCGAGTGAAACCACCATGTAAGCGCTCGATCCATCTCTGTACTCACATTTGCCACGTAACATAAAACCAGCACAACAAGAACAGGGGAATACATTGAGGTAAAACTTCCACATTGGGCGCCAATTGTATGGATTATCGTGAATTATTCACCTTGTCTTACCTGTGACAATAAAATACTGTCCAATAGAATGAATACAGTCGGTATATCCTCGGAGGATTTAAAATCAGTATATCTACATAATCAGTGTTTAGTTATTGTTCTATTGTTTTAAGACGTGTGAGTCGAAGTGAATGGATAGTGACGGCAATGAGATGATGAAGAAGACGTTCAATCAGCATCTCATTTTGAGGAGGCACATCACATCCACCTCGACCCTTTCGAACTACTGTTAATTGGCGTTGGATAACGACAAATAAGTATTCTCTCGATGCATTAACTGCATGGCAATATAGCCTATACTGAACTAGGCTGTCACATTCATTTCTATATTGCTATCTCAAGTTTTCAGTTGGGTTAGCATCATCAGAGGGCAATAATATGCGTTTAAAAAATGCGAAGTGAAACTATAGGTTAGACTCATTACACCAACACACACACCCACATTATATATATATATATATATATAAAAAAAAATATTATAAAAAATATATATATATATATATATATATATATATATATATATATATATATATATATATGCATATATATTTGATATTTTGTTTTTTTAATTAAATATTATATCCATGATATAGACCCAAGAGATGTCTTTATATTTCCATATATATATATATATATATATATATATATATATATATATATATATATATATATATATATATATATATAATATTATATATATATATTACATAACGTGACATGATTCGTTAGGTGCATAGCCCGGTGCTTCTCTCTCTTTTCCTCCCTCTCTTCTGTAACTCAATTTACCGCTCTCTTTGTGTGTGCTTCCAAGGCACTTATACGTGCTACATGAGAGAAGAATGGTACATTAGTACGTCACAAACGAGCGTCCACTCGACACACATATAACATGTGGTGACGTCACGTAACGCTACCACGTGATGATGCATGCATGCAACTGTGTCGTTGCGATGTGGCAAAAAACTGGGAAACTGAGGAACTAGCACTTTATCTCAAATAGAAAACAAACAGCATCGGAATGCATAAAAAGGAGCATATCTTTTAAAGGACTTGTTTTTATCGGTTTTTCACTCGATAATGAAAGACATCTCTCTTTCTTTGTTTGAATGGGTAACATTTGATAATCATCCATTAGAGGGAGTGGTCCGAAACAAGATTATCTTGGCTAGAATCTGTTTCATAAATTTTTGGTTTTAAATTGATGAAATAAAATGTTTCTTCCATCTGAGTTGGGTTATTGGATGTTGGCTGCATGTCAACCGTTGATTAATTCCGTGTAGTATGGCGAGGTATCCACTTTGTTTGAGGTGGTACTATATACTCGACATACAAATCTTGTACTTTTAAGATGGAACGAATCTTTTTCCATTGACTACTAAGAGTCGGTTGTACCAAGTGATGATTAGTGAATTAAGCAAAAGTTAGCAAATTAACTTGTTATTACCCTTGGATACATATGGTATTTTTGTACCTTAAGTAATGATTAACTAATTAACATTTAATCATTAGTTGGTACAATCGGCTCTTAGTGATTCAATTGTGATGAAAATAAACTAAAAATGGAATATTTTCATTTTCTCCAATGATGAAAATTTATAACAATATCAATAATATACATATATGTAGACTATGTGTCCGGGCAAAAGGGCCCAAGCCACATTTTTTCGAAATCGAGGTTTTGATACTTTCCGATAGATTACACTACGGCGCACATTCTGGTTCACAAGGCGCGGCCGAATTTCACTCCCAGAATTTTAGATTAATGTTTTAAGCTTCATTGGTCATTTGGTCCGTTGGTTAAGTCATACAGGCAGAAGGGCCTAAGCCACAATATGAGTGGTTGGAACCTCCTATTTTATTACTCCATTTCCCTCCCACATAAAGGCAAAACGGCCTAAGCCTCAATTACCATGTGTCTAATCCACGATGTATATCTGCCAAAGAAGCATTGATGAACAGGCAAATGGGCCTATGCCACATTGTCATGGGCCTATGTCACAAAAAATAGAATTGCGTTTACAGTTACAAACAGGCAAAAGAGACTAAGCTTCTATTATCATGGGCCTAAGCTACAATAATTATGACTTGCCTTGAGAGTTGCGAAAGCCAAAACGGCCTATGCCACAGCATAATTCACAGGTCCTCATGTGAGGTCAGTTCAATGACTGATGAATCTGTTCATTAAGTGATAATTCAGGATATCAACTCCTATTACCCTTGGTTACGAGTATATCTTTGTAACTCGACTGGAATTAGCTCACTAAAAAACATTTATATTACTCATATGATTATAATTTACGCTATGTTCATAAGGAAGATGTAAAAATGGATCATCCAAACAGCATCATCAATGTGATAACAGATCATAATGCTTATATTGTATGAGATGTAGAATAATTTAAATCGAGAATACTAATGATCTATAACTTAATAAATAAGATGTTCCTTGAATTTGTGATGAAGAAGATTGATGATCTATAACTCAATAAATAAGATGTTCCACAAATTTGTGATCAAGAGTACTGATGATTATAACTTGATAAGTGATGAATACAAACATGATTGATTATGACCCTTGACCTCTGCCTCGTGAAGATGACATTATTATAATAGAGACAAAAACTGAGTTTGTTTCATATTCATGAGAAATAACTGGTTGTATCGGATCCAATGGATACCATAAGCTAACCAACAAAATTTCAGAAAAGAGTTTGAAAAGCAGACAGCAACTGGGTCTAACCCACACATCATTTGACCTAATCAACAAAATTTAGAACAAGCTACAGAAAAGCAGACAGGCAATTGGGCCTAACCTACGAATCACTTCACCTAACCAACAAGAGAAGAGAATGGATATTGAATCACAGATGGGCAATTGGGCCCAACCCACATTTTTCACACTAAAAAATCAATCACATGAATGGTGACACTGACGTCCATAAGATATTACTATGATAAATAAGATTAAAAATTTAGTTCAATTTACATCATCGGCAAAATCATTTTTTGCCAAAACTAAAAGTTGTAGACAGTTTTTTGTGCCTCCTGAACAATTTACTTTCTGCGGGTTAGGCCCTTCTGCCCGGACACCATCGATATGTAGACCTTCTACCACAATTGCTCATCAAATAAGTGTACTAGAAAACCCCCAGAGAACTTTTTCTCTCATATACCCATTCTATATAATGAACTGAGGATAATCGATTTCAGGGAAAACTGAAATTTTCACGAAATTCGTCTTCTTTTTATATTTTTTTTAAATATAAACCCTCACCCAAATTCATTCTGCAAATCCACCATTAAACTGATTGGTATCATTGTAGCTCAAGCTACATACGCAATTTGATAAGCTTCCTCTTGCCAAAACATTCAAATTGATATCTTAAATATAGAAGTAGACCCTAAGTCAAATACGATGATTTTTGTGTTCAAGAACCTGTTATTGAGAAAACAATTCTGAGATTTGATCATTCAAACTTTTTAAAGTAAATACGTGTGAAGAAATGACCGCGCTGTCGGTGTCACAAAAAAAGTCAAGCAGTGCAGTAGATGGTGGATAGGCCTACTGAAGCAGTACTGGAAAAACTGAAGAAAAAACTGAAAGGAAAGTAGCAAATATACACATTCAGATAAATGACAAGAAGAAGCGTAGCGTAGATTATTCAAATAATGAAATAATAAAATAGATGGTTTAAAAAATTGTCATGGTTCAAGTGAATGATACGTGTAGTACCTTGATGAACAATTTGTGTTATGTTGATGCATCTCAAAGCGTAAACGCCAAGCTAAATTATTTATTTTCGTAAACTTAAAATCTAGAATAAAACTTGGCTCATTAACCACCATTAAACCAGCAATGTGTCATCTCAAGCTATAAGTAAACGTAAACGTGGAAGCAATTTAAGATTTTATAACGCGTTCAAAACGAAATGTTGAACTTTTTGCACGCTAGTTTACGTTCAATTTAATCATTCAATATTCATTTGATTCTAAGTACTAGTGAAAAGATTACACTGCTCAGGCTCGATTATGAATAATTCAATCATATAGCATTGAACGTTACATAATATCAGTCAAGCTAAGTTTTATGATTAAAAAGTATCACTTTCCATACCATTGCAATAGTTTTCTTGCGTCTCTTGATTCGTATCAATAATACTTCATAGGCTGTGTCTGAACTCTCAACAAAAGTAATTTAGTATGCTTGTTACCATAGTTACAAATTTCTGTCACATTGGTGACGATTTATCCGCAAGCGTTTTAATTAATCAAGTTCTAGTTTGCTACAACTCTTCTGTATCTTCTCGAGTTGGCAGACGTTCGATGCATTGTTGTTCGTAAATTAGTCCTTTCTTCATATATAATTCTCGTATCATGTTAATTTGATTATAATATATATCCATATACATGCAAATCAATTGGAATCAAAGTATTATAATATTATGGTTCAATTGTAAGTCTTGGATCGTCACAAAGATACATACATAGTCAGAATAAATATAAAAAAATTGCATTGCATTATATAACATCTGTTTTTACATCATAGTTGAAATTAACACAAACTTCAAACAAAAAATGCATCAATCAGAAAACATAAATATAACAATATCGGTGTACAATTACATACTCAAGAGCGTGAATCAAGAAGCAAGATATTACTCCATACAATTCTTCTTCATGTATACTTCTTTATTTATCAATGTGATCAATCAGAGATCACGCAAAAATAGGAGATGAGAAGCTAACAGTCAATGAAATGATTCAAATTTTTACGCTTGTAGCCACAGAAGGAAGTTTGGGGCAGTTACTAAAATCTACCAAACTATTGAATGAACTCAAAGCTCTTCAAAAAGCTCTTTTCAAAGCTATTCAAGTTAGATTGAACCAAAAGTGAAAGTACTTATATTTACCTGGCTAAACCTGTCGTGCTTATGATTCAACAGCAATCAGATAAATAGAAAACAGAATTCACTTTTTTCTCGATCTCTACTCATAGCATACAGTATTCAGTACTTATAAGATAAGAATATTTTCAAGAACTGTCAAATATTTTGTATTTATCGGCTGATTCCCACGCTCTGGAATATTATACTCTCGATGACGTAAGTGGGCGTGTACAAGCACAGACACAGCTGTTTAATTGAATTGCAACACATGGTTTTATAATGTATCTTTCTTTAGGTGGCCTCCATGCAATTTTTTGTGACTCGCCAACTGTGAAAAAAATGTTAGATTTTCGTAGCATATCCCAATGATTTCACATGAAATTGTTTTACTACTTTTGACCGGCTTCAGTTGTTCATTTTCTTTGAGAAATTTAGTAAAATTTTTCCAAAAATTGCAAACTTTGTCATTTTCCCCCAAAATGAATAGATTCTGTTGTTTTGGACATTTTGGAAAGATCAGTTCAAATTTTGAATAATCATTCAAACTTATATTCAATTAATTGATTTTTGTTCCCCCCCTCTCTTTTTTATATATAACTTTTTCCTACATTTTTATCTACACCTCTACATCATAGTTCTTCCCACATTTCTTTTTTTAAACTTCCTTATAGCTCTAGGTTTTTATTTTTCATTTCATACTCTAATTAGTTACATTTTAATTTTCATATTCTTGATTTATTACTGTTATTCCTTTTATTGTATCATTTGTTCATTATTCTGTGTCGTTCTGGCAGCCACTGCATGAGATGGCAGAGTCTGGTAATAAAGATTTTTATATATCCCCGATATTGTGATATTGATGATAGTGATTGACGAAAAAAAGTTCCAACGATATTGAGTGACGTCACTAAATATCGTCAGAACTTTTCGTCAATCACTCACTTTCTTCCAAATACACGCTAACGTTTAGGTTAAATATGCTTCTGAGATGGTCAAATCTTTGATTTATGCTTCCCCCACTCTAATCAAAGCTCCTTTGCTCCGCCAGTGAAACTGAGACCCAACAAAATGGATAAAATGGCTTCTGATAAAAAGGTTGTGCATTACTGATATACCTGATTCAAACAGTATTGCAAACATTCGCCTCTATTACTCTGTTATATTTGTTGTTGATGGAATAATATTTCATTTTCTGAGTGGGTGGTGGATATGTGATAGACCTTCAAGATATAATAATTCACTTCATATATTATTTTTTATATAACTGTTATCACAAATTTCGCATGTGAAGGGAAGAACATTTCATTACTCGAATTGAATAGCAGAGTTAGTGATCAGTATGGGAGGATCAAGTTCTGAACAAGAATGTATTTTCATCAAAATATGTGTTTTACCCACTTATATCTAATGAAAACATGGAAAACGCGATCCTGCTGGTTTACTATATAGTTCGCTTATTTGTGGTGTAGCTAGGCCTATATTATGTTATAATTTCAGTAAATACACCTCACAATATTCATATTTAATAATATAAATGTTGACACATTTGTAATGATAACTTTATCCTTGGTATTCTGCAGTCTCTACTAACAGTATAACATCGTAACATTCTCATATATATTATGCTATATTATGATACATTTTCCAATAATAATATGTAATGAACTAATAATATATATATTTAATTATATAATATTGTAAACAATTGCCTTTGCGCAGGTTCTAGTGAATTGCTTCATTTATACAATTATTTGAAGTACCTTCCTGAATCCTGTCCCCAAACCATGAAAACATTCGCATTAGTTCTGGCCTACAACTATCATGTGATATTTGTTACAGATGGGTTACAACTCAAAAATAAAATAGGCCATATGTAGTTTTTCTTAACTATAATCAACTTTGACTTTTCCACTTATGTTGTCACGAAAATTAACTTATTGGTATGTACAGAACAATTTTAATTTTAATTATATAACTTATTTATTCTATATATCACTCAACTTAATTTATATAATCATTCACATCCGTAAAATCAATTCCGCGCGGAAAAGTTTCCCTCAAAATTGTCGATATATACACGCTGTGTGAGTACTATCACAAAAATCATTCATACATTAATCGTCTTCGAGCTCTTAGTAAAATTACTGTACAAACAATGATTATAACATAATCACACATTCACATTATTGAAACCATTAACATTTGACTTTTTCTTCAATGTCAGCTCATAAAAGTCAACACATTGTTCACTTAGATATTCTATTAACTATTGTTATTGGCATTTTCCGTACTTCAAACCGATTAGAGATGAGAGGGAGAGAGAGTGTGCGAATGAAAGCAAGAGAGAAAGAGCACTATGTTTAAGCCTATGTACATAAGTTGTCCACTCTCTGAAACGACAGAAGCTATTAAATATTAAAGACTATAATGTTATCTTAACATCGAACAAATGGATCAACTAAGTATATAGTGACTCGGGACCATGACAATCGCCATATTATCACATTATCACTATTATCACTTTATCACTCGAGTAGTAGGTCTAGTATTCGAGCAGGATCTTTGAGCATCTACTCACTTCTACTGTTTCTCATTGTCGTGATCTATGGAAACGTTAATGAAAACACTGATTTTTATATTATTGCAACTAAACTCGAAGTTGACGTCTCAACATATTGGATCTATGTTAGTGAGTGTTTGTAGAAATACATAATTTATTGCCCACATGGTTGTCCGCGTTTTCTAGTTTTTTCTCTGGAGTGTCTCATAGTTACTAGGTCACAGGCCTCATCTTTTTCGTACTACGCTTGTTTGTAAAATAGATATCTCATCTTATTTTCATTTTATTACCAAAGAAATGTTCAAATTCAGCCGATACGTAATTTTAATCAAATATTCGTATAGCAAACTCAGAGCTTGGTTGACTAAACTAACGATTGAGCTCGTTTCGCACTCTGCCCGCTTTTAAAGATAAAATTAGTGTTTCAATATTCGTTTGTTTTGTGCACAAGTATTTCTTAAATCTATTTCATCGTCATGACAACACAAATAGTGGTTTTAATTGCTATATTGACAACGATGTACGTTGTGACGTCATGCTCTACTATAAGTCTTTATGCCGGTCTCATTGTTGGCTTGAAGCAAGTGTTTCATACGGGCTGCGTGTATTTCGTGACGTCAGAAGAGCCAGTCAACATGTGGAGGGCTATTCAAGTCACCAAGATGCTGAATGTAATGACGTCAATGGTACCCTTAAATGCGTTGAGAAACACAACAGAATGTCGTCAGAACAGACCGCTGTACGTTTTGTTCGGAGATCTGGAGACAAGGACTTTTCTTGAACAAACACAGGTATAGATGAAGTTAATTTTTAACAGCATATTTGATTATATTGAAAGAATTCTAAGAAATATGAGTTGGACATATTTGTTTGTGGTCCATAACTCTTGAATGGTATGGTTCATCAAAATTATACTTGGATGGGAGCTATAGAAGCTTAGTGATATAATAACAATCATGAACGGCTTTACAATCATCTGATTTGTGTCATGTTATATTTCCTCATATACGAGGAAAATTGCAGCCGAAAAGAGATGAAAAAAGAACGAAAAGTGGTTAGTTATATGATTATGATTGGTTCTTGCCCAGCAACCCAAACACGAGTCGAGTTATTTGGGGGCACGAATAGGCAGATGATAGATGAGTGATAATTTACATACACCTAATGACGTAACCGAAATGAAGAAAATATTGAACACTATTTAAAAAAGATACTCTTCAGCCACCAGAGGCCTACATTATAATAATGTATGAAATAATCATAAATAATGTAATGTGCTCTAACGTTGAAAAAATAAATTCTGATTTTGATTCTAATTCTAATTCTAAAGTGGGACTCGGACTCAAGTCCAATTTGGTTCCAGCTCTCCAAAATAATGTTTTGATTGACTGAATCAGACTGACGGCTCGTTCTATAGAATGTATTCCTTTCAGTAAATAATTAATTATTTCCTCTTGTCTACTGAATTATAGACTTAATTGATATACTCACAGTGACATGTTCAGACGTGAAGCATGGCATGCCATGTTTCAGTGGAGATTCTGAGTGAAAATAATACTCCATTTCCACTTCAAAATAATATTTTCCTCTCCTTTAGGTTTCGTCTTTTCCTCGTTGGTTGCTTCTACTCGACGGTTCATCTTCCAGCGACTTCCTTGCTTCTGTTCACATACCCTTTGATTGCGAGTTTCTCGTCGCAGATGTTCATGAAGACGTTTCTGCTATTCGTGTCGAAGAAGCGTATCGAGTAGCTCTGAACTGGCCTCTTAATCAACAACATTATGCTACCTGGCGACCTGAAACAGGACTGGAAACTACTACACTCACGCTCTATGATAGACGCACAAACCTGCAAGGACTCGTCTTGAGAGCTTCTACCACTGGAGTACGACTGTTATTCTTTCTGAAGTCCATGTCAAGGACAACGTCCTGACGTCAGAGCTTTTTCCCCGCTACGTTAATTTTAATGAATTTCAATTTTAATGAGATTTCGTTGAGTTTACATTTTTAACTACTGAACCTTGATCACTATAGATGTGATTAATAAAATTTGGCATTAATTTTAATCTAATCACAAAATCATAGCAATTTTCATTTGAGTATTCTAATTATTCTTCATATTGCGTGAAACATTCTCTAGTAATTTCAAAATTAAACTTGGAAATGTAGTTCCCTCATGACGGCCAATAAAAAATAGAATGAATTTTCATGGAAATTTGATTAAAAACAAAATGGCAGCTCCGATTTGAGCAAACTTTTTCTAATTCAGTTAGAAATACTAGGGTACCGGTAATCAAAATGTACTGAAAAAAAAATGTTACAATTTGTTTGACGCTACGGTTCTTTTTGGCTTAGATTGACTGGAGTATTAGTACCTATGAGAAACTTTCATCTCATCATCCCATCATCTCATTATTAATCCATCCGATGTCAATAGATCTTGGCTATCATAACAGTACGTCGTTGAACCCAATTTAAAAAAATGTAATACAACTTATAGATAGTATAAATGGTTATTTACGGATATTCAGTATAAAACGGGTATTTTATTGCTGATAAAACTATCTTGTTTAGGACATAATTGTCGATTCGAACAATAGAAGTTTCGTGAATACTTACTACGGGAGGATCTGGAGGATCCTGGAAGACCATCTAAACTTCACGTGAGTATTTCAATTCTCTCTCTATTTTAAATGAAGTTGTTCAAATTGAATTCGGTTACTGCGATATATAATGATGAGTGTTTTTACCTATATAGTATCTTGTTTCTAATAATCAATATTGAAATATGTCGGAAACACGTATTCACAAATGATAATAATGATACACAATAATACTCGAGTGAAATTCGACTTGACTGATGCTACAATCGAAATGTAGCGTCCGTGAACCTGTCCCCCCCCCCCCCCCCAAGGTTTTGTGCTGACATTGGAGGGGTTGTATGTTTGTATGTAATTCTTTATTTTCGTCAATATTTGTATGATATAGTATAATATGATGGTAAATATACAACTATTGCACAAAGTAGGCGGGGTTCAGTGGCGGGGTTGTGTGAATTTGGCCCCTCGTGTTTCCTCGATTTTCTCGGAAAATTACCCATCGCAGATTCTGAAACTCTCGGCATAAAATCAAGAAGCCTAGCACTCTGCACAAAGTTCCGGGACTCTCATTTAAAAATCAGAAGCAATTAATTGAATAACATTTCTATTTATTAAGATATATTGTCCACCAATTCACTCTTGCACAGTTCCAAAATCAGTACAACTGATTTCGTTTCTCAGTGATCCTGACTTTCATAATGACATATCAACATGTTCTTTCAAACAAAACAAGTTATTCAGAGAAGGCCATGAAACTTGGAAATGCATGTTAGTTCCACGAGTTCAACAGACTTTATCATAATGTAAAGAAGGTGAATAGTGTATGCCTACCGACTCCCATACTAATAACATGGCAGGCATTTGTGCTTTCTTGGGGTTAAATCAGAGCCAACAATCCTATTTGCTTGTCGCGATTTAGCGGATTCGCTTGTGAACTATATGTAGATAAGAGTGGCTACGGTACCGGTTACATTGATAGCTTACAAAATCTATCATTTTCGTGAAGAATAAGTGCCACCTCTAACATAATAATTTTACTGAGTCGTGTATAGCATTGTTGAGCATTGATGTTCGATATAGTTCGATATAAAAGCGATACTTGCGTTACAGGCGAACCATGGACAGATTCTTACCCCGTAAATACTTCACTTGGAAGACGCAAGTGGGTTCCCCTGCTGTATATTATGATAAAGTATGTTGGTATCACTACATCGTCATAGTTTCTTACGCCAGAAGTCAAATGCTGGAGCCATTTTAACCGCTTCATTCACTCCCACAGGACGCGTATCATCCATCCACATGACAAAATGTTTGGCAACCTTCTGGAAAACGGTTCGTGGACCGGAAATATCCAGTTGTTGATAAACAATGGGGTCGACGCATCTATTGATGACTTTCATTACAGTTCAACAAGAATGAGTATCATAGCATTACTCACGCCTGTGCTAACCTCACGGTGAGACCGCGATAACAGCACATAACAACACACTAAAGCAGCACATAATAGTTTTGAGGGCCGGTGGTTGATGATAAGTCCAGCTTTGCGGAAATTTGACCCTCTTTAAGGAGTGTGTCTGATTCTAAGAATAACCCTGGTATTCGACGTTTGATGGCGAATAGTATTTCGCTCATACGTTGAGTATTAGGGGGTTCTTTTTAGAATCACCCACACTCCTTAAAAAAAGTTTCAGCAAGTATTTCCGAAGAATTTCCGCAAAGCTAGACTCACCATATATCCGAATATATACTATATATCGTAATATATATATATATATATATATATATATATATATATATATATATATATATATATATATAGATAGATATACACACACATATATATATATATATATATATATATATATATATATATATATATATATATATATATATATATATATATACATAAATATGTACAGGATTATAGGAGCTTTCGACAGGAATGTTTTCCGCACACTGAACCAATAGAAAAATTAATATCGATATTGTTAAACAACCATCTGTTCGTAGAGTCAAAACCGTTGATGTATCTCATTGATGCTTCAAATTTATCAACTCTGATGATATGTTATTGAATCTGATTTGATTAAATTGGAATACATCATCTGAGAGTTTATTCAGAAGTACTCTGAAGGAAATTTTGGATTGAACGGTATGTGTTCAGGTTTAACTCGATTATATATAAAGTTCCAAAATACAAAATCACCGTCAACATACCGCAAAACCTTATGACAACTGTATGGACGCAAATTATCGAGATTACTTCACAAGTGACCTATGGATATCGGATATCATGTAGTAGATAGGGATCATGGAAATATTCTTGCTTGTAGGCCTATTGTTGTGAAGGTGAGAAATCGTCCTTATCTTTGTAACAGAAGAAGTTGTTTCAGTTAATATATGTCAAATCACAGATAAATCTATATAAAGCTCTGGTCATGATGAAATCTGAGCTAATCTTTAGGTTCTACCGCCCGTCTGAGCGAATTTTTCTGAAAATCGGTTTTTGAATGGGACTAAAAGCAACCATTGGGAATTCAAAAATTTGTGATATCTTGACTCAGTTACCAACCCGTACTCTGTTATAATAAAGTCGTCATAAACAGTCAACTATTGCTTTAGTTCATTCAGAACCCGACTCGTAGAACAATTCTCGTCGCCCATCTGGCTAAATCAGTCAAGACAGGTCTTGAAAACCGACGTGACATCTGGCGTAAATTCGAGATTTGAGAAGTCATGGATTTTTGGTGGAATAATTTCTCCATTATCTCATCATTCGAACAATCAAATAGCCTAGCTGTTGGGGAGGGCGTTAAGCGAACAATAGTCATTAATCATCTTGTTTCTGTTTCTACTTTCAGCACTGTTATCTACATGCGTAAGCAAATAGCTGAGACCACATCTTTAAACAGTTTCTCACCTTTCCACGTACGCCTCTGGCTTGTAATTCTTGGTTTGATTCTATTATTCGGCTTGTTGTTGACTGCAGCACGTCGTTCCATACGCTCATATGAGATGCGAGGTCAAGGGGTCAACGATATGACTTTCATGGACTCGTTGTTCAAAGTCTTCTCACTCTTCTGTCAACAAGGTTGAGTGTATGCTCGTTCTAATCCCCAAATAACATAGCTGTTGGAGAAGGGTTGTTACTTGTTAAGTTGTTATATATAATCATTATTGTGAATCAATTCAAATAAGTATGCCTTTTAAGTATGGCGTAATAAATAAGCATTGTCAGCTGTTAGTAGCCTGTCAAGAGGTACCACTATTCCGACAACGTCATCCAAGGGACACTCCAAAGTGATTCCGAATCACATTCGTTTTTCGCCAAAAGTGGAATATCCTGTATGTGCCTATATTCTCTAGCACTGTTTTCAGTCGAGTTTTTCATGACACAGTGGTCAGACGCATACGCTCTCAGTATGAAGGTGTTCGGGCTCGAATCCACCTGGGTCTACACTATTTCTTGAAAAATGTGAATAAAGAATTTTGGCTACAGGTCAGGAACAGGTTGATTTCTCTTGCTACATGTGAAGGAATAGTTCTTTCTCAAATTAAATTTGTTTGCTGTAGATTATCTCTTTCTGTTTCGATCAGGCACGGAATAACTTCGGCTTTCTGTGACCACGTTCCTCTTAGCACGATGTTTTAGAAACATCGTTATCCTCGACTGAATTTGATATTTAGGGAGTCGTTTGGTATCGCGGTTAGATCAACGGAACGTCAGTTACGTCACATCCATCAACCCAGATCAATCCCGAGAAATGTATATTCTGTATCAAAAACAAAATGTCTTCATTCCCTTTTCAATCAGCAGGCACTGAACTAAACTAGGATGTGAGTTTAAATACGTCAACAGTCGAGCACTGCCTTCTTAGCTTGGAGATCTGCGTGTTATTTCAGATTCACCCGTGTGCTCCAGCTCAATTTCTTGCCGCATCATGGTGCTGATTGCCGGCCTGACGTCTCTTGTACTTCTGGCTGCCTACTCCGCGTGTCTTACGTCATTTACAGCAGCGCAGCGATCACAACTGCCATTCGACAGCGTACAAGAGTTCACTCGAGACGGCACGTATGAGCTCGGTATACCATTTGGAAGAGTTGAGGAATATTTATCCAATGTGAGTAAAATATATTTTCTCCATATTCTTCTCGTGCATAGACTGACGAGAAATAGTGAAGACCTCCATTATGTCTCAATCGAGTTTGTCTCTGTTGGTGGGATTTTTGTGTGAGCTCCATATACCTATATATTTTCATGTGAGCAAAGCATCTTCATCTAGGCATTACTCATTCTCCATACAGAACTGTATTGTATAGTTTTTGATAAAAAAACAGTCGAGTAGATTTTGAGGAATAGATTATTGAAAGTTTGAAAATATTCATATATATATATATATATATATATATATATATCAATTTCGATCTCCCCATCCAACGATGACGGGTTTGGGGGGTTAAGGTGACTCCACCGTCGTTTCTAGGGCTGCCTGGGATGTCGAAGACGGTAGCCATTTCGTCTTCTTGCCCGTACTCTGCTTTTCCAGCTTCTTCGCCCTCTTCTTCCTCCTGTTGCTGCTCCACCAATTCCTTCCATCTTTCTCTGTTTTCCCACCATTTCTCTCTTCCTACTCTCTCCCAAACTTCATTTCTCTCTTGAACATCTCCTTCAACGCTATCAATCCACCTAGCTCTTGGACGACCCACTTTTCTTTCCCCCATATCCCTACCCTTTTCAAATTCTCTTCTCGGGATTCTATTTTCTCCCATTCTTTTCATATGTCCAAACCACCTTAATCTTTATCGACCCAACTTCCAACTCAACTTCTCCACTCCCAGGTCCTCCCTTAGCTTTTTACTCCTGATCTTGTTAGCTTAGTCTCAAATATTCGTATGAGAATAAAATGCGGAATAGAAATGCGGTGAATTGGCTTGAAAAAATGGAAAAAATGGGGAATATGGCAAATTTGTTCATACGAAAATATTTGATTTTAATATGTTGTAAAGGAAGGACAACGTGTAACAATGATGGTTTAATTGTTCGACATATTTAGTGAAAATCGGTTCAGCGGTTATCAAAATGTGTATGCATATAATTATATAAATCGCTAATCGTACAAAGCATGCTGTGTTTATTCTCAGTTGATTGATTCTCTCATCTCATTTGTTTCATTCTTTTCCGTTCCAGAAAACCAATGATCCGATATTGAATGAATTATTAATAAAGTGCGTCCTGCCCTATAATACGGTGTCGAACCGTGCGTCCACAGAAGGTCTCGGATATGTTTGTAAGAGAGACAAGTTTGCTTGGATGACAGCTCATAAGTTTGAAAATACATTTATCAGCAAAATAGGATGCGATATTGGTGTCCTGCCGCAGAGTTTTGGCAACAAGGTGTTGTCCATAGCAACTGCTTTAGGAAGCCCGTACAAGGCAGTACTCAACCACAAGTAAGAACCCAATCAGTATCTTCTGTCTACTTTAAGTTCGCACGGGAAGGGAGGAGTTTCAGCAACTGGTGGTTATCAATAATAAGCTAATGGTGACATTATAACAGAACATAAGTTTTTCTCTTAGAGTTGAAGCTAGTAGCGCCTATAGCAAGCGTTGATAACATTAAACAATTTCGAATAGTTTGTTGAAGGATAATAAAACGTACAAACCTAATCTCGACATTACCTATCAATTGATTTGTCTCTCAGATATTGCAGTTTCATGAAAAGTGAAAAGTTGCTTGTAGCAAGATTTGACCTGGCGAACTTTAGATTTGAAGCGAAATGGAATCCATCCAGCCAAATTGAGCCGTTGTGGTTGGTTACTCTCCGCATGGCGCGTCATGAGTGACAAAATTGTTACCTTTGGATAATTGAAAACAACCGAGTTTTGAAAAATTCCCTCTCACGAGAGGTAGTTTGAAGAGAAATATTTTTTAAAGATTATTGATAATATTATAGTCGGAAAACTAGGATTGTGTACCCGTATCGATGAAAGTTCTGCAACAGTTGGTGCAGAGCTTTCCGGAGGTCAGGGAGGAGTTTTGATGTCGTTCGTAATGGCTATTCAAGCCAAAAACATGAAATATCCTCTGAAAAACATGCTGTCTGTGATGACTACTTGTCAATGGTGTAGATACCAAGTTTTTAATTCACCTGTTGCTATTTGTTTTCAAACGTACTTCATTTGTTGTTGTTATTGTTCTCAGACTGCGTTACCTGCGTGACTCTGGAGTTCTCTCTCACATGATCCAAATAGAGTGGCCAGTACCAACTTTCAATCAAGAAGAAACTGTCCATCCTAAAGTATCTGTACATCAAGTCCATGCAATCTTCATAATATTGGCGGTTGGCATGGTAACAAGTGCTATAATACTTATACTGGAAATCACGCCAATCAAGGCGAACAGCGGAACTTGAAAACGTTTCGTCATGGTCTTCTTGAGTGGAAGTATTTTTCTTCGAAAATATTTATGTGAAGGATAATTGGAGTTTGATTAAGGAAGATTGCTTTCAATTTTGAGTAAGGTGATGTATAGGTTTTATTGTAATTTAAAAATATTTTTGTGTATTGATTGAAACGATCAGTGAGATTCCAGTCAGGAAATCAAGAGTTGCATTGTCTTGAAAATGAGAAATCTTCCGACACACATGTATCTTAGTCTTCGTGGTCAGCTGTTATGCTGTAAAGGCTAAGTTATGCCATGTTTAATTTTTTTTCGTATTATGGTCTCGATCAATAGATAATAATGGAGACCATGGCCACAATATTTTCGAGGATAAATAATTTAAACTGTCGTGTAGTGATTTTCTGTTCGATGCATTGTAGTGAAATTACCTTATACCATTCAGAGACAAACTATAAAAAACTGCCAATCCATAATGAACACTCACATTAGGTTTACATGATGTAGCCGGCTACGATCCGTAAAGATTCGAACGTAGTTGAGTAGACCTATATCTGATTTTATTAAAATATACTTTCGATCTTTCCACTGTGTTATTTATTGTAAATTTGGACTTATTAGCACTTTCGACAATTATTTGTATTTATGCATTTAGCCGCTCCCGTAATTCAGTCTGCTATCGCTAGCGGTACAAAGTGAAGTTTGGTCGGGCGTGAGTTCGATTCCATTCCATTTTCTGAATATAATTATGATGAAAATTTCCTTATTTCAAACATTTTAATACTTATAACTAATCTATTAATTTCGAACTAAGTAGTGACTTGCTAAAATGTCAAATTCATATTATGACTGGCCGTTGCAACATGATCGCTTGTATCTACAATGGTGGTGTCATCTGCGAACACGGTAGTTTTATTATCTGGGATATCAATTTTCAAATAATTCATATATGAATTATGAACAAATAACAAAACAAATATAATTATTTCTCGCCACAAAGTTGGTGTTTTCCTATTAGGGCTAAAGAAGACGGTGAGACCGTTAGAAGTATCTTATCACCCCATAGGAAATATCCGAAAAAACAAACATATTGCCTGCATATTGGCTGAACTTATTTGTCTTTTTGTGTGTGATACGTGTGTTGGTCGTCATAGCAACATACGGTCGCTCCAAGTAGACAGTTCCTACTGCAGGGAAATACAACATAACGTATGCTAATGCCATATAGCACTTTTTGCCAACTGTACAGCAGCTCTGCTATTGGCTAGATGACACTTTCTTTATTTACATATCACGTGAAAAACATCGATGTGTGCGTTATAGGTGTGACTTTAAACATCATTCGCGATGCGGACAAAAGCTTATAGAATGGCACATCATGGAACTTTTCTCCTTCACCGCATGTATACTTGTGGTTACATGTAGTGGTCGATAAAGCCACAATGAAATTTATGTCCTGAAGAAAATGTACTCGGAATTTTAAGACCTAGAGCCAGTCGAAAATTTTCACACTCACTACATGGACGGTTTATGAAAAATTAGTAGTAAAATGAGAGAAGATTGTATTTAAATTCAAAATTTAATTTCGAAGAAAAAATTATGTCACCGCATGTATTCATGCCTATACTGCAAACATGCCGCTCTCCCTGTTAAAATTGTAGAAAAACCTCAACTGAATCTTTCTATTATTCTTCTCTTGACTTTCTTTCTGGAATTTCTTTTATAAAATTAGCTGCTGCTTGGTAGGCATATACATACAAAAAGTAAATGGAATTATATTTGTATATTACATGAACGTTTCTGTGGTTAAATTCAAGTTTAAAATGTTTATTTTTACATCCCCTTATTCGTAAACGTGTACAGAATACCTCAACCCGTATAAATCTCAAGAGGGGGGTGAATGTAGGTGCTGCCACCAAGCGGTGTGGGCGTGTAGTCAACTGAATCTTCCTTGACCCTCTTCTCCTCGTCCTCCTTTCCATCTGCTGCATGCATTATGCATGATAATGCAGTCTTGAGGGTGTAGTTTAAGTCACATGGGGGAGGGGAAGAGACTAGAGGGGATAGGGGGTGCAACGAGAATAATGGGATTTTATCAGACTGCCTCTGCATACAAGAATAAACCAACAACGAGTTCACAAAAGACTATTTTTTCTCTCACAAATCTGATTGAAAACTTCAGTTTCACTTATTCGTTTAGAACTCGATTTGCCTTTTTCTTAAAAATACGTCCGACTTCGTGGAATAATATGGAATATTTGAGGAGGACAACTATTTGAAGATTTGCAAACTTGAGTATGCCACCCATAATGATTGTCCCATAGGTAATTTAAAGGCAGCCCCTCCACCAATAGTAATTTACCCAACTAGAACTCCTCGGTGTCTAAAGACGGCCCTTCCACCTACAGTACTACTGCGCCTTGTTGAAATATTTGAAAAATCACTCATTGCATGGTTTTCTCAATTCAAAATTTAATATCGAAGTAACATTAAACTTTACAAATATCACATATTACATATATATTTTCGCCCGTGTGGTGTCGCGTCCCAACAATCCCTCTTTTCATCCTTATAGGGTTTATTGGGAAACAATGATTTCGTAGTAAGTTTCGATGTTGATAAATGAGAATAGGAAATTTACATGAACGTAGCGAAGATTCGACTTCATAGGTATGTATTTTTAAAAAATCGGGCATGCTTTCATTTTTTTGGGGGGGGGGGGCATTTTTTGAGAAGGCTTGAAGTTACCATTTCACCCAAAAATCTTTATGAACATTTTAGGCTACACTTCCTACCAGTGTTGTAAAGTGGAAAGCGGATGACATTCTAAGAGTTCCAGTAACCATTGCTAGATGGTAGAGATTTCCACATTTTAATTTTGACAAAATCTAGTTATATTGTACATTTTGGCATAGGAAAATGAGAAGACTAAAATTATAGGCAAATCAGGATTTCAAATTTTGGAAAGCATAGTTGAACTAGAAGATGTGTCAATGTAATTTTTATCTACCTTCATTCGGTAACCGTGAATTCAACAATGTAAACCATCAAATTAGACACATTTTGATTCAATTGTTGCTTGCTCATGAAATTATTTCCCCGTTATTCGACGAGACACATCTAATTGTGGGGGTATTATTCGTTAATTGCAATCTACCGCAAGTCCGTGTTGTTTGTAGTTCTTGATATATATATTGCCAAATTGCACCCTGGAAATCTTTCCAAGATGCGGGCTCTTAAAATGCTTTCATTACGGCGCTGTGATTACGGCTGAGGGCGCCGTTGAGCGATGAAAGACAGAGAAAAGTCATACATATTTCCCCGCATTGGATTGGGAATTGCAAATACGACAAAATAACACAAACACCAGCTGCAAATCTGTATTGGTACTGTTTATATCTGGAACTCTAAATGCTTGCTTCCGCGATATGCCTATAAATACATCGTTCAATGATCATTATGAATGGCAGCTCACTTTTTATTATTAGTCACATAGGCCTTATAGAAATATGTCAATTTCACCAGTGAAATGCATACTAACAAAATTTATAAAAAATGGCGCCAAACACACAATTAGGCGTCCTGGGGGGCACATGCCCCCCTGAACCCCCCCCCCCCCCCTGGCTACGCCACTACATAGGCATTACCGATTCTTCATAGAAACATGAATGGAATCGAGTTTTGTCTATACGTTATAACTCAGAAAAAGATCCGGGGCCTGGAGGACAAATGAGTGAATATTGATGACTGAAATAATCGTAATGATGATTTCTAGTTTTCTCTACATGCAGCGAAATCAGTATCGTCATTATTCATCAAATTCTAGTTTCAGGGTTGTGATGTCCTTTAAGTGATATTGAAATTCTGCTATTGTTTGTTTTCTTTAAGTCACCATGGTCACCGATCAACAAACTTCACGATTCGTTGCTATCTATAGATATTTGTTGCGCTGCCCGATATCGTTCAATATGTTAAGAAAATTAGTTTTACTTTTATCTGTATATAAATGTTTGCTAAGAAGTGCGTTCCGGATTGTGAAGTATTGACAGGTTCCTCTTATTTTCGTGTTGTCGCCATTGGCTTTCTATGTACGATAATAAGCATATCGCTGGAAGGCTGTTCATTCAAGCTGAAATACAACACAGGCTGAAATACTTTCAATATATTAGAATACTGTGTTGTTAAAAGCAAGCAACGCAGAGAGAAGTTTCCTATAGCTATACTGCAGTGCACGGACTTGGGTTGTCTCCTTTCGATAATTCCAAGTGTTGATAACAATTTACTATAGGCTTACTTGTATCCACGAAAGAGTAAGGTAGTCTACCAGTCAAATAATTATAGAAACCTGAGTCATACATAAACTCGTTGCTCTTTTGAGGATTTAATGTTTTTTAAGGATATAGGCCTATACATTTTATCTCTTATCTTGAACCTCGTCCTGAAAAATTCATGACACCCGAAAATATCACGCCTAGACAAGTTATAAAAGTTTTTTTTTTTTTTTTTGTGAACAACCTACTCCTTTCGTGGATACACATTTAGAGTCTGTGAAGCATATTTACCTGATCTAGTGCCTCTTTCATCGAATGATGCACACAATTTGAACAAATGTTGGAAGAAATGTTGAACAAATATTTTTTAAGAAATATACTTGCCACAAAAGGTTTGTTCAGACTTTCCCGCAAAATTGTTAAAATTCTGAGTCAGTCTGTTGAAAAAATGTGCAAAAAACTTCTGGCAAAATTTTCGAAACCATTTTGAGAGTATTCATGCAGCTTTAAGACAACTTTCAATGTGAACATGGCTACATTGCATTTCAAAATACACTCATGTTTTATAAAGCGTGTGCTCACAT
This sequence comes from Brachyptera putata, assembly GCA_907164805.1. Classification (NCBI taxonomy): domain Eukaryota; kingdom Metazoa; phylum Arthropoda; class Insecta; order Plecoptera; family Taeniopterygidae; genus Brachyptera; species Brachyptera putata. Next base: position 41,541,114 of record OU015462.1, on the reverse strand, counting down.
TCACTACCACTAGGATAATTGCATTTTGAAACGTGTGTTCTGCAGATGCTACCAAATCAACTAAAATATATTTTGACAAGTTGGATTTCGAAAGGAAATATTATTTTTACTAATGAGGAAAATGTAGGCCTGATTCATACCCAAGTTAAAACATGTTCATGTATCGTGTTAGCCACCTAAATACAAGTGAACAGTTCACATTCTGTGTATAATTATTGTATAATAATGGGGTGGTAAGATCGCCCTTGTGGTGCCCCGTTCAAACGATATAATCTTCCATCCATAGCCTCAATCGGGGAACAATGATTTTGTATCAAGTTTCGATGTTATTAAAAATAATAAAAATATATTCCATACTAATATTTATTCAATTTTGGAAAATAATACACTGTGGCATTGTTCCTCAATACTTATGGATCACAAACCAAGATCGTTCGGACGGAGCCTCAAGGGCAATTTTCCTAGGGAAATAGTAAATTATCAAGTCATCAATTTCAGAAACTGTGAGTGTGATGATCTGATTGATTCATGACTCTGATTAATAACTTACACATTTTTGTTGGAGATAAGACATTTTCGATCTTCTTTCTGGTCTTCATTTTCTTTTTCTTCAAATATGTTTTCCCTCTCACTATCCTAATCTTCGTTTTTCTCATATATTCACTTCAATACTACTTCAATTTATACTTGATTATATAATTTAATAAATCATAAAAAATAATATACGCAGTCAATGTGATAAACATCAACGCGTGCATGCTAGTATAGTTGCTATAAGCTTCGGTAAGAAGAAAGCTAGTGAAGCATACAACAACATTGTCTTGCCTTTGACATACAGCTTTCATCCTCCATCGGCCGATTTGCTTGTTATGGTGGTAGTCATGATCACAACTTGTATGAGACAGGTTGGCAATACTGCAGGCAACAATGTAGAGTAGCTATGCATGTAAAGCTTTGATGCACGAGACAGTTTGATATACAGACGATATCAGTCGACGTACTCCATCATTTATTAGTTTCGAAAAGCAAACACTGCATGGAGATTTTCAAAAAGAGATGGTTTATATTTCTATACTGCAGGTAAAATTGAAACCTAGTTGAAAGTAGATGCCATTTCCTTACTGACAAAAATGGTAAAGATATTTTGTATATTAAAGCTGTTACAAAAAGTACAAGCCAAGTATCAACAAAATATATTCCATAAACAGCTTACAATTCGAATGAGGTTTTGACATGAAGATGTCATAAAGCTAGCCCTTCATGACACTGAAAATGAATCTTCTGAAAGTAGAAAATAAAGGTGAAGTTATAATTTATGAGTGATTGAAATTGTAATATATTTTTTTTCAAATAGGCCTACAAGCATGTTAGCTGAAAATAAATATTTCGTTTTCAAATACTGGATACAAAGTCTTAGCTTAATGTGCGATTTTTTAGTATTTTTGCCTTTCACTACCAATCACTCAGTGTGTATATGCTTTTATATAGAAAAACCGTTCGAAATTTTCGAAATATTTCAGCTGGGAGTACCATTTGTTTGAAATTAATGAAAAGTGCCTGTAAGAGGTAAAAAACTCGCGAAAGTTTAAATAACACAGTCTAGAAAAATTCGTATGGATAAGTAAGTACAATGTTTTTGTAAAGACATATAATTAGATTTATTATTTTGAATTTCCAAAGAATTCAAGTTTTTCAATACTGTAAGATATAGAATTTGTCTCTATTCATCTTTTCAAAGACCTATCTTTGAATCTAGAGATGAGCAACTGAAAATATATTTTTTATTTTCAATTCTGTAGAACAAATGCGTCACATTTCTTTACTCTGAGTGACAATCACTGTAACAATACTGTTCCATTATTCTCTAATTTTGCAAAGTTCCAGTTCAATTACTTGATTAAGGGGGTGCATGCACGCGGTGCTTATAAAAATAGAGAAATTCATCTTTACTATTTTTTTATTCATCACGAGCAAGTGTATTTGAATAAAAAGTATATCAAACCCAAGATAATTTTATGCTCTTTGATTATTATGATATTTCATTTTTATTAATTCAACCAGTTTTAAGATAATACGTCAATAAATATCAAGAATGTGATAAAATTTATTGAAGTATCATCTTAAAACTAGTTGAATTCTCATAAATAGAACGTCATAATAATTAAAGAGCATACAATTATCTCGGGTTTGATATATTTTTTATTCGAATAGGCCTACACTTGTTCGTGATGAAGAAAAAAAATTGTGCAGATGAATTTCTCTATTTTTATAGGCACCGTGCATGCACCGCCTTAAATTTTCACATCGCTCATCGCCTCTCGCTCGTTCATACGAGAACAACATGAGCTACCGCGTTTTCCTATCTTCTATTATGAAGCTGATGATGTGTCACGTGATATGTCTACAAGGTTGATCACGTGATACTCGATCTGTGAAGACAAAGCACCTTGGTGACTTCGGTTGGTATCAGTGGATCCAGAGTGGGGGATTATTGTGTTAAGAGGTGGTTGTTGTCTCTGGGGTAGTGACACATTCACAGGCTGGCAACAGAAATGTCTACAGTTACAGAGACATGGTGTTCACAGGAAGGATTCACGAATATATAGAGAGAGATAACATGTCTGTCATGATACCATAGCAACTAGTTAGATGAGCTATACCGAAGATTTCCATGCAACTCTTAAGGCCGGTCCACACGATGGTTTGCAATGGGCGAGATTACACCTTCCTCTCAATAGGCCGATTCAAAGGGCAATGATTTGCAGACCACACGGTAAAATATGAAACAGATTGTAATGCGGTGACAGGCGGGCGCTACTTTCAAACAGGCCAATCACAGCAGACCATAGCCTTATAGCAGTGATCGATCCCAGCGCAGAAAACAAATCGAAAGCGGTGTGTTATTGCGAGATCACGTAGACGTAGCTGTCAAATTGAAAGTGAGGTTAGTTTTTATAATTATTAGCTAGTTCCATGTAAAGATATACATTTTATAAATATGAAAATAAGAAAGTGCGGATTCATTCCCATTCCATTTATATTTGAATGGCCCTAGACCGACCAGTATGGATGTTTCGGATTCCATAATAATATGGGATTGTTTTTCGGCGGCATTTCTCTTCCCGCTATTCGAAGTATTGCTGTGACGTCACAATAATCATGCATTTTCATTGGCTGCTGAGCCAATGTGAGCCGCAATCGGCCCTTTACAATGCTCGATTATAGAAGCAGTCTCTAAACGCAAGGATTGAATCTGAAACGTGCGACATCGCAATGGGAGGCAGTCCACACACAAGGCTTGAATCGGCCGATTGAAAGGGAGGTGTAATCTCGCCCATTGCAAACCATCGTGTGGACCGGCCTTTACGGAGCTTTGTCTGTGTGTTTTTTTGTTTGTTTGTGGGCACTGCACAGGTCGCAGGGTTTGACCGATTGACATGAAACTTTTTTTTACGCAAACTCATCCAACTTAGAACTGTATAGTTTTGGTCAAATCTGTTGGACTATTTTTGAGAAACATTATTTCAAAGTTGGGCGGAAAAAATTGAAAAATAAAATCTCTCCAATATAATCCAAATTTTTCTCAAATGTGAACATAGAAATAATACACATTATTAATATTGCATTGTTAAATTCACGGCTTCCTAGATCCATTGGCATCGGATAAAGTTCATTCTATATGATCAAGGTGTGTAGAGTTTGCCTTAGTATTAAAGCTTGGGGGTAAACAATCTATAGTACCAAAATTGTGTTTGAAGAAAACAATTTGGGGACATTGTTTCCAAGGTTAGTCAATATTTCACTAATTTTGGTTATTTGCCACATATTACAACAATTTACGTCATCAGTTGAATATTTAAAGAAGCTAATAATTTCAATATACTTCATACTTATTCTGAGCATTATGAAAATATAGTCGGGCACAAGCTATCTACCAAACCCTGTGCTTGAAGATGTAGACAACTCTTCGAGTTTGGACTCCAAAAATCTGAATTATTCAGTTTTGAATGAATCTGCCAACTTTTGTGAATATTTATATTTTTCAACATTGTATTTAATGAAAAAAATATTTTTCACATTATTTAGCGATATCAAGTTGCGAAGGTATGTGTTATACCGTCGTTACTTGATATCGCTAAATAATGTGAAGAATATTTAATTTATCTTGCCACGGTTGTGGAAATATAACAATCAATCGATATTCTAGTGAATCAAACAAAGCTTTCTATTTCATTTTCTTATCACTTTCCTCCTTATCTATCATCTTCTTTCTTTTCTTTTCTATCATCTTCTCTCACTCTTCTCTTTCTTTTCCGCTCCCTCGTATGATTAAAACATCTACAAACGTTCACAACTATGGCAAAGTAGACGTGAACCTGGGCGCAAAATGACCTCGCTGTCGACGTGCCTTTGAACCCTAACACTCGTTCAAAGCTCTTGATTGAGATATTGAAAGTTGTAGTAATGAACGAGCAAAAAGAAAGTTTCAGTTTGTTCTAAATACAAGAAACGACAATTAAAACAACCACGTTCTCGTCTGAAAACTAATGCCGTTATTCGATTCTAGCGCTGTCTGCAGTGAAGTGTCGGTAGCTCGGAAGGTAATTGCATTTCATATTATTTGAATATTTGTCGACGTTCTTTTTTACTTCTCTCGGTTTTCGTTTGCACTTTGTTTTCCACGTATTTCTTCTTTTTGTTCTGTCTTGGGTCTTTCTCTCTTGTTCTCTCTCTCCTCTCTCTGTCATCTTGTCTCTCTTTCTCACTCTATCTATTTCTCTATCTATTTCTCTCTCTCTCTTTCTCTCTCTTTCTCTCTCTCTCTCTCTCTCTGTCTCTGTCTCTCTTACTCGCATTGTACACTGAGATGATAACTATACTCAGCAAAGAATCCATACGTTACACTAACCTCCATGAACACTGAGAAATATCAGATATACAAGGCACGAATAACAGTCTGAGTAGAGCTAGACTAGGCCGTATGTCTTCACTGACTTGGCTTGAGAGGTAAAATATACAAACTCCCAAAACCTAAAGGGTTACCGTAACAACAACAACATCACACACAAACACAGTTTTTACATTTAAAATGTCACAAAGAGTGAAGACAAAATGAGCAAAGTTGTCTGTTTCTCTAACAGTGGCAAAGCGACGCAAGAATATTAAATATGTCTTCAGAAAGAAAATTGCTAAATTCGGGTTTGAATTAATTATGGTTAATTATTGGTGATTATATTGCATATTTTCATATCAACGACAATAGTAGTCATATAAATCATGAAGTTACATGGGATGTTGTGGCAATGAAAGTTTCTACTCTAAATTTGAACATTTTCGTGAAAGGAATTTGTTCAACCATTTGTTGAAACAAATACATTCTTCTGTTTCGAGTTCCTAATGAATTATATCAGAAGATCATATACAGTACCCCCCAGAGAAAAATTGGTTGTCCATCTTTATTTTGACTGGGTTTGCTCTTTAATGGTTTAATGGCTCTGTTCAATACACACACAAATTCAAAACATAGATAATTATTTGCTGAATATAATATGATACCTGGATATTATTGGCAATTTTTCTTCATCAAAATAAAATTGTAATTTAGAGATAGCAAAGGATTTTATCATAAGAATTTAAACAAAACATATACACATTCCTTGGATATTTCAAACAGCTCGGAAAAACAGATAAATGAAGGAATGTTACTTGGAAAGTGTATATATATATATATATATATATATATATATATATATATATATATATATATATTCATTGCATCAATACATTGATCCTGAAAAAGCTCAAAGAATGCCAAACTCTCCTTTCTTCTCTACATCAACTCGCCAACATTGTTTTGTAAAATGGAATTCCAAGTAAAGATTGTGTTAAGGATTTATATTATATATATGACAAAACTTATAATCAAGTTTTCTCTTCATTCTGTAAGAGCGAGTTTTCTATCACAATATTGTTTCCCAACTATTCGAGAAACTCTAAATGTGTCTCCTCCCCTCAAGTTGTGCGTTTCTCTCCCCCTCGTGATATAAGACGATGCGAGGGGGAAGGGGAGAAACGTGGACACCAAAGAGATTGGAAGAGGCTGAGGGGTACATGATGGAGTATCAACGACAATACAAAATAACTTGATGCCAAAAATATTAGTAAGATGAGTTGTTGTCGATGTTAAAGCCGATTAGTGTTCAGAAAGTTGAACTTTCTAATTCTTTCTTCTACACATCTTTTATTTCCAATGTTTCCCATACAAACTTCAGGATATTGATTACAAATACTGATATTTTAATTTGATTCATAAAATAACCTTTTGTGTAGTATTATAAACTTCTTGTGTACAGAACAAAGTCATTGGTAGCCTTATTATCTTTGTCGAAAATAAGTTGAACATATTCATCTTGAGGATCATCTTCTATTCCAGGAGGGCTTCTTGATGTGCGGAGACAGTGTGCACGAAATGATAGACAAACATGAATTTTCATCTTGAAAACTCAACGTTATGGTCAACTTGGCAAAGGATTGTGCAAATCACAAGCTCCTAGATTCAGTGAAACCTCTTGAGTGTTTGCTACGAAATTTGACTCTGTCGTATGTATTATGTCAAATACCATCAGTCATGCTGTCCTGTATAGCAATTCACTGACACTAAATGAGCGAATGGTATTTACTTGTCGGAAAAATCTTGACCCAAATTAGAGGAGTTCCTCATTCGTAGCTCTCCGATGTGTACTCGTTTTTAGACCAATCGTGCAAAAAAAGTGTTTGAACAAATCGCATTGAACAAATCGCATCGAACAAATGTCATCGTCAGTAGCATAAGCATATAGTATACAACCAAGATATACATTAAATGCATTGACGATCAGTTAGGTTACTGCTGTTACTCACCTATTGTTTAAGCCTCATAAATAAACGTGGTTAAGTGTAACCCATCCTTAAGTCTGTATATTACTCGTAATAATCTGTGTAGCACACCCTTAAGGCTGTATGTTACATTTAATAAGATGTGCGTGGAAGCAGAGGGGGGGGGGGGGGAGGGTAAAGGGGGAATCAAAGTGCGTGTGCACGCACCATTACGCAGAATGTCGCGTATTCGAGACGCAGCATAATGCGTCGATGCGTAAGACAAAGAGCCATGGTGTCATATTGCATGGAACTAATTAAACGAGGGCTGTTAGTGCGGCATATTACACACAGCCATACAGCATTGGCATTATGGGGGAGGAAGCGGGTGGTAAGGGGTAAGTTGTTTTTGATACACAATCTTCTGGTCAATGAAGGGTGCAAGCTTGCTCGCATGGTTGCATCGTATGAAACCGCAGGGGACTGGGCATTCTACCCTTTTGAACAAGACCCGGTTTTATTGAATTAAAAGCAAGACTATTTAGTAAATAACATGTTCTCTACATTTCCTTGACCGGCCGAGAAGTTGTTAACAGACCTAACAGTCGTTTACAGTGTGAGCAATTAACAAACAGTTGATAATGTCATTCTATAGTGTTTAAAAAACAAGTGAAATATGTACAATGTGTACGTTATAGATAAAAGGGGCTTAACAAAACCAAACGCCAATATGGTATGGCCTAGTTACCAATTACAGTGCGTCGCTAAACCTCATACAAATAAATAAAATACTAAAAGAGGAAAAAAAAAGAGGTAAAAACTTGAGTCATCACAGAGAAACTCACTCGCACTGTTGATTCATGCATTTGATGCTTTTTACATATTTTCTGAACCGCTCGTAGGCCTATAGTACTGTACAATGCGTTATAAAACTTAAATCATATTAGGCGTGGGTTCGAGTAAATACAAGACATGATACATGATAATTGTGTATATAATTCTTCTCCCTGAACCCGCTGATCGTACCTGCAAACAACACAGATGTAGGTCCTTGAGCAAACATTCAAAAATCAAAACACATTTTCTATCAATTTCTTCCGATATTTATGAGAAAAAGAACACACAAAAGACTAGATAAATTGATGATTTTCAATATTCACATCATTATTTGATAATATGAGGGCTGTTTTTACAATAATATATTTAAATTGCATTGGAAATGTTTGTTTGTGTTTGATCTTGATAACCTCTGAAATATGTGCATACATTCATGCACACATTCACTCCTGCCGATGCATAAAAATAATGCTTTAAAATACAGTGTTCTATTTGTTCACCAATAAATTGTTTGAATTTCATGAACGTGAACTAAATTGCAATGTTTTTAATTGACGTTGTCGGTATTTTCCGGCATGTCGACTAAAAAGACAGATAGACAGCTGTTGAACAGACTGATTCATTGTGTTTTCCTCCAATACGTAAACAATAGGAACTAAAATAACGTCCCAATTAAATGTTGCCAGTTGATTAACTCTATGTGTATCTCTATCCACGACGACAGTACGTCACACTGTCTCAACTTCAACTTTATTTGTATCTCCAACACCAGCCGTAGTATGGCGTTAAGGGGGTGCGTGCACGGTGCCTACACAAATCGAGAAATTCATCCTTACTATTTTTTCCCCTTTCGAAAAACCAGTGTAACTGGATGAAAAGTTCACACCTCCAAGATAATTTTATGCACTTTGATTAGAACTGCATTTTATTTTTGTGAATTAAAACAGTTTCGAGATAATACGTCAATGAATTTGATCTTATACTATTTATTCATTGACGTGAATTTGATCTTATACTATTCATTCATTGACGTATTATCTTAAAACTGATTGAATGTACTGAAATAGAATTTCATATAAATTGAAGAGCATAAAATTATCTTGGAGATGTTATCTTTTCATTGAATCACACTGGATTTTTAACATAGAAAAAAATTAGTGAAGGTGAATTTCTCTATTTTTATGATCACCGTGCACGCACCCCCTTAACTTTTCTCGTGTGAACATTAAACACACTGTATCCACGAGTACATAGGAGTCGATTTAGCAGAATATCCGTTTGTTGGTGCTAACTTTTGAACAGTATGAGATATCGTAATTCTCATAAAGAGGCAACAGATATCTTCAATACCTTCAAGATGGTGGAAGTGATAACAGTTCTCGCCTAATTATCACGCGTAAACGGATTAAAAACATTTTATAACCGTATACGAGTGACAATTATGCGATATGAGATGAATAGTTATTACTTCCATCATCTTGAAGGTATCGAAAATATCTGTTTCCTATGTTCATTCAAATTTCGGTATCTCAAATTGTTCAAAAAGTATAGCCAAAACACTTCAAAAGATTTCAAAAGAGCAATTGCAAATACCAACTACCAACTGAAAATAGTAAAAACTTTGGTGATTGTAGATAAAAATACTGCAGTGCAGCTTTAAATATATTCAACACTTCCAAAAGATGTAGTCTAGTTTCTAATCGTGAGTCTCGTCATGAAATATCATGAACCAAAAAATATCACATAGCTTTACAAATAAATGTTATATTTTTATCTGTTATGGTGGATATAATTTAATATATAATTCAATATATTAAATCCTCCCAGGGTATAGACGACCTCTTTCGTGGTTGGAAGTATATAACTAGCTGGGTGACATCATCAAGTTCCCATGTATAACATTGTCTAGTCACAACGTGGTAATATAATTGAAGACAAATACCAACCCTTCAGCAAACACCTCACAAGATTGTTATGGATGTACGAATATTCGAGCGACAGTTCCGCCCTATGAGTTAGTGTTGACGATTGAGTGGCTCGAGCCGTGATAGTTCCTGACTGTCTTGTGGGAGATATACATGGTAATGATAAGCACATACTTGGGACAGGAGTACGGTATAGTTATGCGCTTTCAGGGGTGAGCATTCAAGAGGAATTGTTAATAATAATAGTAAGAGGCGCTATAGAAAAGCGCATGGGAAAATAAGCTTTGTAAAATATCAGGATTTTCAATTGATGACTTATTATGAGACATTGAAATGCTAATAATATCAAAGATAACTGATTTTGATATTCACGATATAAAATATGTAAGGACAATATTAAAGGTGAGGTTTTATAATTTTCGAAGGCACTCATCTGTTGAACGTACTGTTCCAGTTGTAAATCTCCAATAGAGCGATGGCGACTCAATTGATCACTATAGTTATACATGTGGCTTAAAAAAATACGCCATCTGGATCTGTACTTCATATGTACATTAGGAGATATCTGATCGGTACCGCTCATTTTCCAAATAAACCCCTTTGATTGGATGTTCTGTGACGATTTTGAGCGAGTCAATCACTTATCAGTCACTATCGTAATCACGTATTACTCTCCAGTCGGATATCACATCACTAGCCGGATTAGGGCTAGCGTATTCTCGGACGAACAATTTGCATATAGGTCTACTGGAGAATCACATTTTCATCATAATAAAAGTGTATAACCAATCTCCATATATGCGATTTGCCGCGGGTGACTTGAGAATAAGAAACACCCTTCAGACGTCTTTCTTTCTCAAGATTCTCTCTGACACACGCTTAGAGTCAAGGAATATTGTTTGTTATTTCACATTGACTTTGATTATAAAAAGTGGTTTCATAGAATTCGAAACAATTGTCGTCTACCGCATAGCGACCAAGATCTGTCAAGAATGCTCTACACAGAGCATTTTCCCAATGTTATATTGTATAAGTTCCGAGCATTTCAATCAAAACAGTTTATATGTCACTGCGTTTTTTTTTTTTTTTATGCTTAACGACCCCACCAACAGCTAGGTTATAGGGGGTACGAATGAGCGGATGATAATGAAACGATGAAGTGATGATAGGTGAAAGGACGTTTACAAAAACCCATGCCTTATGTGGGACTCGAACCCACGCCCAACGGTGACTTCACTTACTACCGCTAACTGCGTTGGTATTAGTTATGAGCTGGACTTCCATGAACTCGGAATTCGCGAAGCGGATGTTTTAGCCGCCATGTTGAAAAAACGACCAATCATTGACTAGACCGAAGCGGTCTCTGAATGTTCTGCTCGGCCCAATTAGCTTAAGAGTCCATGGGAGTCGATTTAGCGGAATATTAGTGTTTTGGTGATAACTTTTGAACGGCATGAGATATAAGAATTCTAAAAACGAGGAAACATAGATATTTCCAATACCTCCAAGATGGTGTAAGTGATAACTATTCATCTTACATTGCATAATTTTCAGGCGTATACGCTTTAAAAATGTGTATTTTCAAGTGCATACTCATGATAATCAGGCTATTCGAGATAAATAGTTATTACTTAACCATCTGTACGGTATTACAAATATATGTGTTTTCACGTTTTCAGAATTTTGATGTCTTGAACCGTTCAAAAGGATTCCTCAAAAAACTGATATTCCGCTAAATCGACTCCCATGGACTCTTAGCCGCTATAAGCAAAGCGAAACGCTAACCGTGTTCACGGAATGACAGCTTAATTGATTCTAGGTCAAAGTTCCACCCAACAGTTGCGTCTTTCTTTCGATCTGAGCGTCCTCGGGTTAAACGAGATATCCACATAAAGTCCGAGAATAGAGGAGTCTATATGTGTGACGATGATAGTTCATGCAGCCGCCCCGGTGGCTAAGTCAATTATCGCTAGCGGTAGTAACTGAACTCACCGTTGGGCGTGGGTTCGAGTCCCGCATAAGGATTGGGTTTTTGTAAGCGTCCTTTCACCCATCATCACTTTATCGTTTCATTATCACCCTATCATTCGTACCCCCGTCTAACCTAGCTGTTGGTGGGGTCGTTGAGCAGCATTAAAAACAAAAAAGTACATGCACGGTGCTAGAGAAATTCATCTTTTCCTCTATTTTCTATGTTCACAAACCAGTCTAATAGAATGAAAGTATACAATCCTATATAATTGTGTGTACTTCAATGAATATGACATTCTATTTTTGTGAATTCAATCAGTTTCAAAGTAATCCGTGAATGAATACCAAGATTGTGGTGAAATTAATTGACATATTATCTTGATACTGATTGAATTCACCAAAATAGCATGACATATTAATTGAAGTGCCTTGGGAGTGATATACTTTTGATTCATTTAAACCGGTTCGTGAACATAGAAAAGAATAGTAAAGATGAATGTCAGTATTTTTATCAGTACCGTGCATGCACCCCCCCCCCCCCGCTACACTAGACAGAAAAGAGATTGAACCTAGCCCTAGTGTATTGAATCGCTCAGTTGGGAATATCTACTCATTTCACCTCTGGATTTGTTCTTCAATAGCAATGATTTGAAACAGTCCTTTTGCATTGAACAAGTGAAGAGTGTGCCGCCCCGGTGGCTAAGTCAATTATCGCTAGCGGTAGTCACTGAAGTCACCGTTGGGCGTGGGTTCGAGTCCCGCATAAGGCATGGGTTTTTGTAAACGTCCTTTCACCTATCATCACTTCATGGTTTCATTATCACCCACTCATTCGTACCCCCGTATAACCTAGCTGTTGGTGGGGTCGTTAAGCAGCATTAAAAAAAAAGTGGAGAGTGGACATAGTTAGCTCTTCCATCTTACATTACCTAACTTTATCTACCGATATTTAGTTCAACTATTCACTGTACTGATGACCACGATTTATTAGCGTCGGTGAATGATATATGAGGACGATGAGATGTGAGGTTATTTCAGTTGGTCTTGCTGGATAGTGGGAAGGACTTGGTCAGGGCCTGCAGTTGAGGAACCATCCAAGTATTGACCTGAACGACAGGGTGTATGAAAGTAGTACGAAAAACACCTCTCAGGACGGTCGACAAGGAGGGACTCGAACTCCTGAATGGCGGTTCAATGTGATAGCCACTCGAGCACTCGTCTCAATAGATCACCTCAACTTTTCATCCTTTGTGTCTCATCAACTTGACGAATTTTGAGTTATTTACAGTACTGAATAATTTTCTACTACGGTTTCGAAATTTACCATTTTAGAAATGGATTGTCCAGTATAAGGCGTATTTGAATTGTTATGTACTATCACTAAAATGAGAGTGCAACAATATTTCTTGACTGTTCAAATATTTCGGTTCTATAGTTAGCTGATATGTATACACGTACATATTTTTGTTCTAAGTTCATGAGGTCATGCTTTTTAGCTTTTGTTAAAATGGAATTTTGAGCGATCGGAATAAAAAACTCGGCTGTACTTCTTTGGCACTTCACAATTTTTTAGGTATCCCGTTCAAGTTCAGAAAGTATAGTTTCGATCGTACTTGAATTTTGCACACATGTCCATATCGAAGCCTGCATTGATTACCCAGGTTGATATTAAGAAAAATCACAGAAAATTATATGAAAATATGAAATCCCAAGATCATTTTACCATTTTTCATGACAGTAATTTTTTTTCACACTCTTCCAAATTCTCGAATTTTCAAGTAGCTGTTTTTGGCATTGAGGCCGTAAGTCCTTGAGCACGACTATACCTGTAGGCTTATAATTAGCGGGCGACACGTCATCACTCTTCCCATGCAAAGTTCAGCGCTCCAGTCAGTGCCCGTGGGAATACAGAGAACTAAGAAGGAAGAGGGGAGGAGTTGTGACTTGTGTTGTTGTAGGGGGGGGGTGCCAGATGCTACGAGAGAGAGCGAGATGGGGAGAGAAAGAGGATTATGATCCGTGTTATTACAGTCATAAATATTATGCTCTGCAATCTTAGGGTATAGCCTATAAAGTTGGAGATGTGTGATGAATGTGCGGAACCGACGGTCGTTATTTACAAGTGTATAGAGAAACGGATGATCGCATCATGCTAAATGTTGTATTCGTGAAGAATAATTTATAATATCGACAAAATATTGCTGCTTTATTTGAGTTTTTGAGATATATTGACATTTCGTGATTTTTTACCAATATCTTCTCTATATATTTAGTTGAACTTTAATATAGAAATGGAGCAGCGTTTTCAATAAAATGATATTTTATGTCGCGGTGACTTATTTTGTGACCAACCGATAACAACTCATCAAACCTTTGCGACACAGCGTGGCACTTCCACCAATATGTTACCTTGGGTGTTCAATATATCTCAGGACGATAAACGCTATACGTGAATCCATGACATATAGAATAACGAAACACCTGTGCTTTAGTGGTGTGGGATAGGGAGACGGTCGATCGGAAACTACTCCTCTCCTTTATATTAGTACAAGTACAATACGTCGACAAGAACTCGGCACTTCCACCATTATGTCTTTCATTTGGTTGATTAGGGGATAGGTCAACTGTACTATAAACCAACTCACCTAAAGGAAGACCAGGTGTATTGAAAACCAACTATATTAAAAAACCACTGACGTAAAAACCAACTGACTCAAACTTATATTTCTTGAGCAACCTGTACAGAAGTAAAATTGAGGGGTTTGGCTCCTCCCCTTCACAAATAGTTACCACGTATCAAATGTTCTATAGGCTCTAGTAATGGTTGAAATTGGGTGTGTAAAGTTTGTATCGAGTGAAATTTCTGAAGGAAGGAGTGAAACCTCCCATTTGAACTTTTGTACAGGTTGCTCGGGAAGCAGAAGTTTAGGTCAGTTGATTTTTAGTACAGTTAGTTTTTAGGTCAGTTGGTTCTTAGGACAGTTGGAGTCCAGAACAGTTGGTTCCTTCTCATCAGAAACCACTTCTTTCCGGGATTCTACTATAAGTACAATACGTTGACAAGAACACGGCACTTCCACCAATATATCTTCCATATTTACTTGGGTGATACTAGTACAACTATATAATGCGAGGGGAATGTTATTCGTACCGTCGTTGGGGCAGTGTATTGATTATAGAAAATCTCACCATAAAAACAATCTTGAGTAACTGGTAAAGTGACACCATTGCTTCACAAATTTCATTGTCACAAACCTAACTCATTTAAAATTAATGTCTCATATGTACATAATTATTTATACAAAATGTAAAATAATCACTGCCTTGTTGTGAAGAGAACAAACACTTTTGGTTAAGTGAAATAGGCCTACCTTATTGAACCCAACTAATCTTATTACACAAAAAAGCTGATCGGAGGAGAGACATATCTGCATAAAATCTACGCCACCGATCCATGCAGTTAGTGCATGATGTAGGGATACCAACAAACTTCATCATAATATAGAGAAGGTGTAACCTCTAGCGTCTTCAAAGTGAAGTATTTCCAGGATCAGAATCTGAGTCCATGGTTTCAAACGGTTTTACATAGTCCATGGTTTTTGCCGAGATGCATTGAGGGTGGCGTTGTTTCGCCGGCCTCTGAACACGGCGAACCAACGCAACCCTCAATGCATCTTGGTTCTTGCTATCGCTTTTATATCCAACTGTATAAAACAACAATGCTCAACAAAGCAATTAATACACGGCTCAGTAGAATTATTATGTTATAGGTGGCATTTGTTTTGCACAAAAATTATAGATTTTGTAAGTTCAACAATGTCACCGGTACCGTATAGCCACTCTTATCCACATCTAGTTGTCAATTGAATCCGCTAAATCACGACCTG